>JARHVA010000557.1:2377500-2977500 GCA_037957365.1 Torreya grandis
ATAAGAGAAAGGTAAATCAAGCTTCTTTCTTTGAATAAACTTAATTATGCACCTACATATACTTGATTTAACAATTTTGGGAATATTGGTGTATTATTCCTAATTTAGTTAAAGGGTCTGAGTAGTAAAATTAGTAAATAAATGTATAATTATTAAACTACTAATTTATAAAATTTGATTGCAATTAGATATTTTCTAAAAATAGTACTAAGGGAAAGAAAATAAGACTTAGTTGGAAACTAACTGATCTAACTAAGACAGGGGTTGAAATTCACTATGCAATATTGGGACACTATCATAAACTAAGATCTGATCTTTATTTTATGATTGGATAGGATCATCAAAAGTGTATAGGAGTAGCAATGGCACTATAGTCCACTTTTGGCATTATTTTACTAAAGATCTAACTTTCTGGGTTTTATTCGTTAGGTCTATGTGACTCTGTCTATTATGTTTTGGTAGCTAGAAGTCTATAGAGCATATTTTCTCCTCAAAACCTATATTCCATTGTGTTTTGACCAATTTTCATAAAGAGGTGGGGTTAGGGGGGTTAGTTTGTATAATATTCACTACACATGGATCCACATCCCTTGTGTGGGCATGTTGCCTACATACCAATACTTTGAAAAGGGATCAAGCCATATGTAGTTCTCTCACTTAATGAATTTTATGTAATAATGTTTATGAAGATGCAAAATGCTAAACTAGATATGCTTGAGATGGCTAGGGATTGGTGTAAGGATTTGAATAAGCTTGTAAGTATATTGGTTGGTTGTATGCAAAAAATAGGAAAGATTACTTGAGTAGTCCTGCTTATATTCTTGCTTGCTTAGTGATAATTGTCAACCCTTTCCAAATGATCTTTGAATGGGCTTTTATATAGATCTATTTATCATGGGCTAAATGTGCTCACATTAGACTGACAAGGAGAAGGATGAGGAACTAGAAGGAAATGACCATTGGGGCCAAAATTACACTTAGACAAGAGCATTGAAAGTCGATAGGAGTGGCACTAGTGATATAGTCCTAGTATGGTACTATTGTCTTAGGTACATGGGACTTGGGTGGATTGATTTATCCTAGAAAGAGCAGTCTGGGTGAGCTAGGACTAAGTTTGGAAGGCTAAAAATGACTAAGAATTAGTAAAAATAATCTTAAGAGGGTTAAGAGAGAAAAAAAGAGGAACCTATGGGTTGGGTATCATTAGCCATGCTCAAGTTACCAATTTTTGCATTTTATATGACTACATTTGCTCCCCCCTTTATTCTAGTGATGCAATAAAGTGAAATACTAGGATAAAGGAAAAATAGAAAGTGTACCTAAAATTACATATAAGGGTGAAGCTCATGAAGTTGTGTGATGTTGAGTGTGCATAGAGAGAGCATGCTATGAATTATGAATCTAAAAGAGAAAAAAAAGAGTAGATCAGTTCTTAATAGATATGTTATACCTAAAATAAGAACATATAAAGTTAGGTAAGAGAGAGGATAAAAAAAGAATGAATACACCTCACTGGGTACGTGAACCAATATAAAACCTATTATGATGTTGAGTAATATTGGATGTGTTGGGTATGTGTTGAATGATGTTAAACCAAGATTATTATTATGAATGAAGCTAAGTGTTCAATTCATTGAGAGTGGCTTAAAAATGCAAATGCTATCTCTTTAGCTCCATCATCACCCATTAAGTGAATCTAGGTGGGCATACATGTGTTGATCGATGTTTGGACTATGTGTCCAATCCCTCTAAATAGGTGGCTCAAGAATAAAAAGGCTAGGTAGTCCTTTGGCTCCATCATTACCCCATGAAGCAAAGTTATAAATTGATACCAGTATGAAATGTGTGATGAATGAGATGGATCCTGAAACCCATGAATGTACTATGATCTAACAATGTTGGTATGGATATTCAAATGTATGCTAGAAATTAGGCTACTCTTGGCCACTTTGAAAGATGGAGACTAAGCTTGTATGAAAACCACTATGAAACTAGTGTACTAGGCTTATATGAAATCCACTCAAGAACTTGGGAACTCAGGAACTCGAGAACTTGAGAATGTGAAAGTTAGGCTTGTATGAAATCCATTCCAAAACGATGTCAACCACTTGTAGATGGAATAAGGCACATAACTATTGAGAATGCCTAGGTAATGTTGAACTTAGAAAGAAAAGAAAACAAATGTGTCATGCATATTACCCCTAATCACTGGTGTCTGAAACATGGATTCTAATTTGGAAGTCATATCAACTATCATATCTAAAACTAGAAGTGAGATCATCATGCCATGTATGATGCCACATATATCTATATTCTTTGAGTGAAAGTGTACTAAAATCTATTGACTCTAAACTATTTTGGCTATGCAAAACTGTAGCTGAACCTACTTTTCTACCTGCTTTTGAAAAGTCTAGTTTTTCTATTATTTGGACAAGAGTACAAAAAGTGGACACTAGTGACACCGGAACTATAGTCCAAGTTGGGCACTATTGTGTTGGGCTAAATCTAATGATTGTTCTATATTCTTGACTGTCTACCCAGTCTATTCTATCTAGTTTGATGTCTCATTCTTATTATAGGTGTTCTAAAACTATTTTTTGACCATTAGGAGATCTAATCTCTATCACAAGACCCCTATTTATTTTCTCCTCTTTTGAGGGTAGGAATGAAGATGTTGTAATGAATTCCCTCAAAAGAAATAACCCTAAAGTGTGTTATGCTACAAATATATATGATATAGTAATAATAATTGATAAGATATAACATGGTTTATATTGAGAGACTATTATATCAACAAGGGTATACCTAGACAGATATAACAATGTAATAACCTGTGTAATGTAATAAACTAGAATTTGAAGTCTAGTTATTTATTATTTGTTAGTTGAAGGGATGGAGCATGATGTTCATCATAGCATTTAAGAAAATAGGATAATGCATGATGTGGATTATGGCATTGCAAACAATTAGAAGTAAATAAGCAATAATCACACAAAACAAAGAGTGGCCAAAGGACCAAGCAAATAAGGGACATAGGCACATGTCACTCAAACTAGAAAGTAAGCATACAAGGCATGTTAAAATGACACATACACATATAATTAAAATAAGTAAGGTTGGCATGAAATCCACAATCACATAAAAGATTATAGACAAAGGATATTGTAAAATGTCCTAAGGCACACACATGAATAGAATAAAAGGACATTGGAAAATGTCCTAAATCACATACATGAGACAAACAAGACTGATAAATGCAATCACATCAAGCTACGCTAAGCCAGAAAAGAAAGAATGTGATAAATGGAAGTATAATCACATTTAACTAATCAAAGAAATAAGTGAAAGTATGCAAGACATGTTAGTATAAGACTAGGTATATGCTAATAAATATACTAGTGAGTGTTGATAGAGTAGTTTATGTAAGCTAGTAAATAATGTATATCATCATGATAACTAGAGTGTGTGTTATAGGAATAACATAACTTGGATGGTATAGTCATGTAGAAGATGCCTCTAGGGGGAAGATCTATCGATTTGTGTCTCAAATTTAAAATTAGAATGCCTCCTCAATGGGTAGAGTGAAGCAATTAAGGATCTAGGAGTCACTATACACACTCAAATAATATCAAGTGAAGAATGGTAATGTAGATAAATTTACAAACAATGGCATAGAATAACAAATGTAAGTTTAACATGATAGTATGAATGTAAAACAAGGATGATACATATAATTGAAATATTTTTGTTTTTTTAATTATTTAAATGTTTTTAGTATTTTTGATATAAAATATGTACAATAAATCATTAGGAGACTATGTACAAAAATTGAAGAGAAGCTATGTACAAGTATAAGAAACTATGTTTAATGTAATTTGAAGAATTATGTACAAGGAAACTGGGAAGAAATGATATTAACCGATGAGTCTTAGAAGAGACTCCCTATCATGTTGTCCTATATAAATAGAGGGATCCTGTGTAATTGTGAAGCATGAAGGAATTTCTATGAATATGATTTTGAATATTTAGATTCATTATCGATACTTGGAAATCATAATAACCTATTTTATTCCACTCGTGATTATCATAATTATTTTTAACTCATGAAATGTTATTATTGACTTTTACTGTATCTGGATCTTTTATTTTGATGAACTATGTCTATGAATGATTTACCATAGTATATTCAATAATTCCCAAACCTTGATGATAAACATTATCAATTGCTACAATAAGAGAAGTGATGTCTTGAGCCTGCTTGCCCAACCCTTGACCTTGATAATCAAACTATTGTAGATATTTTTGACCAAACCCATACTATTTTGAAAGTTTAAACTCATTTTGGATAGGTTTCTTTAAATCTTTTTCATTCTTTACCTATGCTTGTGGTACTATTTGTTGCTCTAATTTTTATTTTTGATCCTTTTTATGTTCTGAATTATGTTTCGGTAACCACTTTTGTATTGTTTCTAAATTTGACCCTTTATGAATGTATTCATGTGTCACTATGGATTTCTTGCCTAATTTACCTTGTATAGGGTCCTTATTATCAATTATCTATTTTATATGTTGTTTTAATGTTAAACATGAATCTTTGTGATGTTCATGCATTCTATGATATGCACAATCATATCTAGATTTTCTCACTAGCTGAAGAGAAGGTAGTTTGATCAACTTAGATTTAATCATTTCCCTTATTACCTCACTTGAACTCTTATTTTATCTTTGAATGCTTTTTGAATCACTAGTTGTAGAGTTACTTTCTTGTGATTTCTTATTTTGATATGTAACATTACTTGTAACTAATTGACTAGGTGAAGGTACATATACATGATTGGCACTAGAGTGCCTTTGAGGATTTTGCATTATAATTTGATTTTCCAATGTTGTGATCTTCTCATGTAATAGATAATTTTACATTTGTAAATTTCAAATTAACTTGCTTATATTGGTGATTTTATCCCTTAGAATCTTGCAAGTGCACATCTTAGTTACTTCTGATTGAACATGTAAACACATATGCTGAAGAGGGTTTGAAGAAGCTATAGGCTAAATGTATGAATTAAGAATAATATTATAGGTTGCCTCACCTTTTTGAGGGGTGATAGTATGAACATGGTTAGAGGGAAAGTAGTTATCACCCTCTTAGGGGAGAGGAGGAGGAAACTGTTTCCTATACATAAGATATGAGATTGAAACTTGACAAGTGGTTATTAGCTTATACAATGGATCATCTAGGTGAAAACCATGTATGCTAGATAAAATGCATGTAATTGGAGTTATAATTTATGTAGAAATATGTTTATAAAGATCATTCCAAATGAGAGATATCAAGCAAGGGAGAGAGAGCATGAATTTTTTATAAATACATAAGAAAATTTGGCATGTGCTATGACATTTATAATGTGTTTATCATGATAAACTTGAAAAAAATTCCATATGAGAGATATAAAGCAAGAGATGAAAGCTTTTATTAAAGACAAGTAAACTTTGCTTTGAAAGAGAGGTATGTTACTATGTTTAACAATGACTTTCTTAATATCATCACATATTATGAAAAGTAGGCATGGAAAGAAAAGAATGAAGATTTGTATTAACATATGGTACACTTCATCATTCATGTACATGATAGGACCAAGTATGGTCTTCTTATTATTTGCTAAAAATGCAAGAAATATTTGAAAATAAGTGAGATCCATTTTTGAAATCAAATTTTAGATGTAAGTTGATATCTCAAGAAGCAATGGGACCTAGTATATGCAGCTAGGGTTTGAAAGATGATTATTTTTAAAATTACTATGAAATTTTTTAATTGAAAGTGAATTTATGAGTTAGATATGCAAGTAAAAAATCAAAAAATTATTGGAAAATTATGATTTAACAGGACCTAGTATGTGCCATTAAGGTTTTGAGAAATAAATATTTTTGAAAATTACTATTGAATTTTGAAATTTGAAGTGAATTTCTGATTTAAATATGGTATTAAAAAATTAGGAAATTATTAGAAAATTATTGGGAAAATATTGGGACCTAGTATGGGTAACTAGGGTTTGAAAGAAAATTATTTTAAAATTACTAAAAAAATTTAAATTTTAATGCTATTTTTTTATTTTATTATGCAAGTAAAAAATAAAAAAAATATAATAAAAATCATTATAAAATTTACCCTAGGGTTTCTAGAGTTTTATGTGAAAATGAAGTAAGTCAGGTTCACCAAATGATTTAATAATTTTGGAAATATTGGTGTATTATTCCTAATTTAGTTAAAGGATATGAGTAGTAAAATTAGTAAATAAGTGTATAATTATTAAGCTACTAATTTGTAAAATTATATTACAATTAGAGCTTTTCTAAAAATAGTAATAATGTAAAGAAAACAAGACTTAGTTGGAAATTAACTTATCTAATTGAGATAGAGGCTGAAATTCAATGTGAAAGATTGAGACATTGTCACAAACTAAGATTTGATATTCATTTTATGATTGGAGAGGAGTGATAAAAATGGAAAAGAGTAGCATTGGTACTATATTCCACCTATTCTATTTTTATCCTAAGGATCTAAACTTTTTAAATTTTGTTTGCTAGTTCTGTGTGACCCTATCTATGAAGTTTCAATAGCTAGAAGTCTGTAGAATTTTTTGTAGAGCATATTGTATCCTCAAATCCTATATTTTATTATGTTTTAACCAATTTCCATAAATATGGGGTGTTATTATGTGTAATACTCACTATACATGGATCCACGCCTCTTGTGTGGGCATGTTGCCTACATACCAATACTTTGAAGAGGGATCAAACTATATGTAGTTCTCCCACTTGATGTGCTTTGTGTAATAGTGCATATGAAGATGAAAAATACTAAATTGGATATGTTTGAGATGGTTATGGACTGGTTTAAGAATTTGAATAAGATTTTAACTATGTTGGTTTGTTGTATGCAAATAATAAGGAAGATTTCTTAGTAGTATTGCTTGTATTTTTGCTTGCTTAGTGAAAATTGCCAACCCTTTCTAAATTATCTTTAAATGAGATTGTATATGGATATATTAGTCATGGGTTAAATGTCCTCACATTAGGCTAATAAGGAGAAGGATGGGGAACCAAAAGGAAATAACCATTGGGGCCAAAATTGCACTTAGATAGGATCACTAAAAGTGGACAAGAGTGGCATCGATGTTATAGTCATAGCATAGCACTTTTATCCTAGGTAAACAGGACTTGGGGGCATCAATTTGTCCTAGAAAGAGTAGTCTAGGTGAGTTGGGACTAATTTTGGAAGGCTATGGATGACACACAATCAGTGAAAATAAGCCTAAGAGGGTTAAGAGAGCAAGCAAGAGGAACCTATGGGTTGAGTTTCATTAGCCATGTTCAAGTTACTAATTTTTTCATTTTATATGACTACACTACTTAAAATTCTAAGATGATTTTTTAAACAAACCATTTTACAAATATAAAGAAATAGATACTAAATTTTATGTAAATATCACATTTAATATTGTAATCATTTAAAAATGACACTTGAGTGATAAGAGTGCTACTTTATACCACTCATACCTAGCTTAGCCCTAGACCTATCTTATGGCCTATTTAGACACTTATCCAACCTTCATGCAAGAGACACACATCCCTAGACATCCCTAAAGAAATTCTAGATATTCACTTCATCATCATATCCCCTAGTGCCTCAAGTTCTACCACCTAGACACTAGCACCATAATTAAGACACTAGTGCTAATGGTGTTAGTGTCCCAATTTGTGCACTAATTTCTTTTTCTTGACTTTTATTACCAATGAATATTTTTTCAAATCAAAATCCACCTAGGGCTAGCCTAGACCTTTTATAAGACCCACACAAGCACTATACTAATATATATACATGAGTTTTATCCCTATATCCATTAGATGGAAATCAAATGCAAATTACATAAATAAACTCAAAACAAGTTGTGCACAATCAAGGTTATCAATCCCTATTTTGCTTGACTTATGCATAGAACCATTTACAAAAAAATTAATCTCAAATTACTTAGATTTATAGTCTCAAGCACACTCAAATCAATAAATTTGACATTCATACTAGATATAATTTCACTTGTACTATCACTTAGGTGGGTAGAACTACATCACTCTTGATCCCTCAGAGTATTGGTATGTAGGCAACTCTCATCACAATAGGGTGTTGAGGATGTATAGCCTACCCCACTAATAACACACTTTCTTACTTATGCCAACTAAATACCCTATAAATTTGTAGGTTTATTGTTTTCATATAAAATCAATCAAAATAGGTCACCTACATGGATCTATAACTCATGTGTATAGGAATAGGCTTGGAAAACTCAAACATAGGTACACCCAAAAGCTTAGAGCATCCTACATAGAGGATACTAGTGAAAAAAAAAAGACACTATCACTATTAAAACTATTACCAATAATGGTTATACTATTTAGGAAGGGTTATGACACCTAGATCCTATCTGTGACACTCATATCAAATTTTATCCCAATTTTTAGCCTCCAAATATCCAATCTCAACTAATTTCCAACTAAGTACTTGTTTACACTATTTATCACTATTTTTAGAAAGGTCAAATTGACTCAATTCTATTACAAATTAGTGGTTATATTTATTACATATTTATAATTTGATTTATTATACTCAAACCCTTTAAAAACTTAGGACTTGAACTCCATAAATCCTAAAAATTTAAATCATTTGGTGAACTTGACTTACTTCAAATACTACTCAAACCCTAACCTTAGATACTACTAGGATTTGTATACTTATTATTCTTATTTTCATTCGCTATGTTAATATTTTTAAATTTCATAAATTCTATTTTAACATCCCTCTTTCACTTTGTTTACTATATTCTATCTAAAAAAGTTATCTCTCTTCCCTTAATAAGAAATGCCAAGCTTAGTGAAAATCCTATTGAGCAAACCCAGATTCTTTCTATTTGAGCTTATACCATGGATAAAGGACGATTTATGAATCCCATCAATGATCCTTCATAACTTGATTATGTGGACTTCAATTATAATGCATTCGAAGATGAGAAATATAATATAGATAAGATGATACACAAGATGGGAATTAGGACACTCCCCCCCCCCAACTTAACAATGAAATTCTTATAGTCAATAAGGATGAGATTTTATAGAGTTTTAGAGATAGACTTCAGGAATAGGCTGATGATCATGCACATATTCTACAAGCCATAATGAAAATAAATAACAAATCAAACGATGTGAAATCTTCTACTCCTCTAGATAGCAATATTTTTATACCTACTTTGAGGGCAACTTAGCTTGTACAATTACCCTTTTTAACTCGACAACCTTTAAAATGGAAACACCTCTTATGGCTAGTTCCTCCTCTCCAAATTTGCATTCCCTTATACATGACATTTATTATCTATAGTCTAAGGTGTTACATCTTGATAAATGAGCTACTAGGCCATAACAGGCCTTAGATTCTCATGTTCTTTTACATACACCTTTGGCACATCACATAGTGTGAACTTCTTTGTCATCTAGATTCATGACACCTAAGCTCAATTTTTATGATGGTAAGAGTGACCCAGAGCACCATATGCAATATTTCCACATAGCATGTTTGGACTATGTGTCCAATGATTGGCTCCTTATTAATTTTTTCCCATGGATTCCAAAGGACTATGCCTTATAGTAGTTGTATGATCTTCCAAAAAAAATTATCACCATATTCAATCCATTGGAAGATATGTTTTTAGTACACTTTTCATTTAACATCAGTAATAATATCTCATATGCTCAAATGGCACAACTGAATAAAAAATTTAATGAGCTTATTACATAATATATCTTGTGATATAAAACTATATTTACAAAGATGACTATCCCCATGGAAAAGAGAGAGCTCCAAGAAATATTAAAATAGAGTTTACTACTAGCATTTCATGAATCTATATTGTTCAATAAGTTTGCAACATTCACAAATTTATGCCACATAGTGAAATAAATAGAATTCAAGACTTTATCAATGAGAAAATTAAAATATACAAGTGGATCAGAATCAACTACCAAGAGTTCTAATAAGAGTACATATAAAGTAAGGGCCACTGAAAACAAAAGTGATCCAAAGGCCATTAACACAACTTAAGATCCACCTCCCCACTTGGTTTTATCACCTCTTCCACAAAGATTTTTTACCAATCTTCTAGATTCAATGACACGTGTTTTATAATAGCTCTTGGAATACAATGTCATATCACTCACCCCCCCCATTAAAGAGGTTGATATGACATGACCTCTTCCTAATAACTATGATTATAATGCATTATGTGACTATCACATGTCACCAAGACATACTAAAAATATATGTATCATATTTAAATATAAGATACACGATTTTATAGAGGCCAATATCATTGATGTGGACACACCTACAGAGGCACCCAAAGTTAAACAAATGAAAGATAAGGCATTAAAAATATTTTTAGAACCATTTATAAAGCATACAACTAATGAGATATGGGTACTTTAGGTGTTTAATATATGTATCAATCACATCCACCACTGGCATCATATCACACTACTACAGAGGAGGCATACCCTACATAATATCATCAGTGTGTATTTTACCACAGTACTAGCTAGACCACTCATCACTTTCATATAGTAGGATACCATTGATGATGATTCATATTTATATACACTCTTTGTATGAGCCTATATTGATCTTCATCCTATTCAAAGTGTTATGGTTGATAATGGTTTAATTATTAACATGTGTACTATCACACTTGTATGATATTTTGGTTATTCATAGCATGAAATTTCACCTACCAACATAGATATTCATGATATCAATAGCCATGTTTAGAGTTTCATTAGTGATATTTTAATTCCACTACAAGTTGAAACAACACATATGACCATTTTTTATTAGTAGTACCTAGTGCAATCACATTTGACATATTATTGGGTAGGTTAAGGTTGCATCAGCTATGACCTATTCCATCCATTATGTATAAATTCCTAGAGTACATACATGTTAATTAGGTGGTCATAATTTTCATATGAGTATCCTTTACATATCCCATAACAATTCACATTACAGTTACTAATTATAGTTATAATCACAATTCCCATTAGTACACCATAGAATTTAGTTGATCCACCAGTGCAGGTGAGGTATACTCTTACAATGTTACCATGTGTGCATACTCTCCCATAAAGACCCTTATTAGAGAGACCCCTATGTCAATGATATGTTTTATATTCTAGAGGGCATCCCTCTATCTCTTTCCTTTTGAGATTATTTTCATTAAGTTCATAGGGTTCTTAACATAGGGAATGCATACTAGCTACAACATATTTTACCAGATGGATCCCTAATACCTCTGCAATTCATAAGATACCCCAATTAACTTCATGGATTCCTATCACCATTTCACATCCATTTCCAACTATAGATCAATCAATAAAATAATTTATAGGACCTCAATTACATTTTTACACAACACATATGATTACTATTCCTTTATTTGACACATGCCACATTGATAGTGAGTATCCCATGAGGCTCATCAATTAGTATGTTCCTCCCTTCTTGTACATAGTTTCCTTATTTCTTATTCGTTGTATATAATATCATTTTCTTATTTATTATACATAAATTATATCTAAAAAATATAAAAATAATATAATATGTCAAAACACAAAAACATTCAAATATTTCCAAAGAAAATACAAATTATAGATTGTATGCATCTCCATGTTTACATTTATTAAATTTTCTAGAAACTGCATATGATAACTATATTAGTATATTCAATTTTTATCACACATACATGATTCACTTGTTTTTTTTTAATGTTTGCAAATAATTATAGAACTTTGGTTCATTACACATATTTAGATTTATTACTATCTACCCACTGGGGTATATACACATATACACATGTTCCTCATTTGATACATTTCCACATTTGGGGGCATCCTATACATAGTTTTGATTGAAAGGTTACATCTTTCAAAACTCTACATCATAGATTTACCATTGTTATATTCTGATATTTATCATCCTACACCTACTCATATTTTTTTGACTACTACTCTAGACTCAGCTTATGTACATCTTAACTCTTATACATATTTATATAACATGTTCATGCATACTTTCATTTATAAACTTCATAGTTTTGACTTGATTGTGTCTTTATGATTCTTCTATTCAAGTGCATTTGACTATGTCATTGCTCTATGGCTCTACACCACTTCTTTTCATTATACATATGTTTTGTACATGTGCCTATGTCCTTGTGTGTGCCCTCATGATTATGTATGCAAACATTTGAACATGTCCTTTTATGTGGATCTAATGCAACTTGCTTATTACTTGAATATTTGTACATTTGAACATGTCCTTGTATGTCTTATTTTCTCCAATTTAGTGACATGTGTCTATGTCCCTTGTATTGTGGCCCCTTAGCCTATTTTATGTGTGTCATGTGTGGTGCATGTATGATTTATTGTATTCATCATGGTCATGACACTTGTCTCTTGCTTATTTAACACTCATATTTTAGATGCCATGAGGGACCTCATGCATCTCCCCTTCCTACCTAGTTGTTGTGATGGGCATCATGCCCCATGCCCCTATGTAGCTACTTAATTATTACTCAAATTTATTCTTCATATACATTGTTATATCCATATTGAAATCCTTGTGAATACTATATCTATCATACATCATACACTATAAAACTATGCTCATACTATATTACATTTGAATACCATGTATGCACATTATATTAGTTTATTATGCATATATCATATATGCTCTAACTACCATATATTTTGTAGAGATTTTTATTTTGAGGATAGTTCTTTCATAGGTTAAACAACTCCCCTCAAAAGAGGGGGCATTTACATAGGTTTTTCATAGAGATCAAGGTATTTTAATGCACTCAAAGTATAGTTTTCAACATAGATAAAATACAAAAATCATTTTCAGGAAAATACAATGGGAAATAGTAATACAAAGACTAGTTTTAATTGCACAAAAATAAGAATAGTTAGACATTAGCACTTAAATTAGGACACTAATGCCACCAGTGCTAATATCCAAGATATGGTGCTACTATCTAGTAGCCTTAATTTTAATAAATTCTAGATTGGCTAAAAAGTTACAATAGATATAGTCTAGGTTTACACAAGTTTAATTATAGATTACTAGTTTTGACTCAGTTTAGCATAGATTCATACCAGTTTGCTTAGATTGGAAGCATCATGTGTGGCATGATCATTCCCATTTCAGTTTTGAATCCTCATATATGGATTATTACGACTTAATCTAGAATCCATATACTCAGATATCAGATTTAGGGGCATGTGTGTAGCACATTATTTTTGTATGCTCACTTATACACTGGTTGATCAAATGGAATGACAAACTCCATATCATTATATATGTTGTACACACCAAACACCATGTTTCAAGTTACACACTAGACTCATTCCTAACTCCATCTATAGTGATTGGAATTCTTGAGTGGCTCAGAGTCATCTAATATTTTTGAGTCGACTAGAGCTATATTACATTCTACATTTTATGAGTGGCTATAAAGCCAATATATACAATTCTAATTATAGTTATGCATCTTTAGTTACATCATGCAATTTTAATTTTAGATGCATCTACTACACATGGGTAGGAAATGATGGAGTCATGGTCTATTTGAGTTCTTAATCCATCTACATGAGAGGGTTGGACACACCATCAATCTAATCCAAGTTATTCATAGGTCTTAATCCACCAAGCAAGGGTGGGAAATGATGGAATTAAAAGTGGATTGATTTTTTGAGCCACCCATAGATGGGGATTGAGAAAGCCATCAATTCAATCTAAATTATTCACCAATTGATCACTATCTACATGCACACACATAGGAGGTCACCAAGTTTATGCATTGGTTCGTATAATTAATGAGGTGTATTCATTCCTTTCCTCTCTCTTATCTATTTACTCAATTTTGTATTTTGATTTTGATATCTCTTAAGTAAGGACTAAAATATGCACCTTTCATTTGTATGACATGTAATAGAGCAAGATTCACATACTCAAATCTATATTCATAGGATTTGCCTCTTAGGTAAGTTTAGGTACACTTATTTTTCCTTTATCCTAGTCATTTCACTTTGTTGCATTTATAAAATAAAAGGGGGGAAATTTAATCATCTAAAAATGACACTTGATTTCTACAAGTGCTACTTGAGACCACATATCCCTAGATTATCCCTAAACTTATTTTAGGTTGAGAGGATCCTTCTTGAATAAGTTAGAAGATAATTACAAATACTTGAAATAAACTATAAAAATTAGCAATATATTAACTAAAATAAGCATAACTAAATTACAATGGTTGAATTACATAATTATTAGCCTCTTCAAGGGGAGAACCTCCTTTGAGCAAGCTCAATAAAATAAACTCATGGATACTTCATTGGCCTCAAAACTTAATTGTATACTAAGTCTAATATAATCAACTACTACTTCCCATGAATGTGCAATAAAACAAAATTCTCATGGGATGACATACAAAGCATATGCATGCATAGCAATTATTATACTAATAAAGTAAAGAGATGGGGTAGCAAAAGTTTCTAACATAGGGTTTATTTAGACACTATCTAGCCTTCATGTAGACTACATGCATCCTTAAAAATCTCTAAAGTAGTCCCAAACCTTCACTTCATCATCCTGGCCCCTAGTGCCTCAATTTTTTCCACCTTAACACTAGCACCATAATTTGGATAATAACGCCAATGGTGTTAGTGTCCTAGTTTGGTTTTTATTATCCTTTTCCTACCTTTTGTTACCAAAGAATATATTTTCAAATCAAAAATGACTTAAGGTTGGCCTAGACCTCTTATAAGACCTACACAAGTACTAGATCAGTATATATACATGAATTTTAGCCCTCTATCCACCAGATGAAAATTAGATACAAATTAAATAAATAAACTTAGAATAAGTTATGTAAAATCAAGGTTATCAATCCTTATTCTACCCTAATTTTGTATACACCCATATACAACATTCATAAGTTCATATTACTAATATTTCCAATCTCAATCACACTCAAATAATTTAAGATAATATTTATACTAGCTTCACTTATAATTTCATAGCACTTAAGTGCAAAGAACTAAATCAGGTTTGATCCCTCCTTTGAGTATTGATATGCAGGCAACTCTCATCATAATAGGGTGTTGAGGATATAAAAACTACCCCACAAATAACCTACTCAACTATTTGTGCCAACTAGATGTCTTATTAATATGGAGGTTTAGGTTTTGCATACAAAATCAATCAAATTAAGTCACTTACAGGGATCTAGAACTTGTGTACACAGGAATAGGCTTGGTAAACTCAAACATAGGTGCACCCAAAAGCTCAAAATAGTCCTGCACAAAGGACATTAACACTATTAGTGTTACAACATAATAAGGGTATTACTATACATGAAGTGTTATGACACCTGGATCTTATTTGAAACATTTAGATTTGGTTATATCCCCATTTTTAGCCTCCATATCTCCCATCTCAGTCAATTTCCAACTAGGTACTTATTTACATTATTCGTTATCATTTTTAGAAAGGTGAAACTAAGTTGATTCTATTAGAAATTAGTGGATATATTTATTGCATATTTCTACCCTTATTTACTATACTTAGACCCTTTAACAAGCTAGGGATTAAACTACATAAACCTTAAAAAATTTAATCAAATATTAATTTTTTTGACCTTCTAATAATATTGTTTCATCAAAACATTTATGCAATTAATTCTCTATATTACCACAACTACCTCATAAATTTATATAAAATTTACTTGAATGCAATCTCATTTAAAATTGATAAGAGTAAGCCTCCAATAAAATATTTTGATAATAATGCATATTGTGCTTACAATATATGCAATGGACATTATACTAATAGATTCTTCAAGCTCAATAAACTTAATCCTGATCTTATTAAAAATATTTTTAGTGAACTATTTCTTAATCATGATACCAATAAGGAAACTTCAAAATTTAATCATATTTATAATTATTATTCACCTCCTACGACATATGGTCATCCATTGGATGGAATTATTGGTATAATTTTTTAATCTACATAATCTTGTCTTATTATTACTTTGATGATAGTGAGATAGTCGATGTTGATTCTAATTTTCATTTTTTATGTGTATGATATTATATTGATCAATAACCCATTTATAGTGTGCTAGTTGATAATGGATCAAGTTATAATGCATTCATAATGACATTAATTTATTTATTAGGTTATACACATCATGATATGAAAGCAACATCTAAAAGTTTCAAGGTATTTAATGGGAAATAATAAACTACTTTGAGATACATTATGTTGCCTCTTCAAGTGGGCCATATTATTCTATCTACTAATTTTATATTTATAACATAAAATGGGACATTTGACATGATATTATGGATTCATTAGTTATAAATTCTTCATGTTTTATCTTATATGATATGTATATGCCTAAAGTACATTCATTCGAATCAAAATTTTAAAATTTAAAAGAATCAAATATCAATACCCCTTGTAATCTATGGTACCTCCTCCATCCCATCTACCACCATTTTTAATTGATACATATATCTAATAAACAAGCATAGTTTTAGTTATTGAACTTATGAAAAAGGTTTGTATTCAATCAATTTTAAAAATGGTGCCAAGGTCTCAAAAGGAACCAATGCAAAATCGAGTTTATCTGAAAAAAGTATTTAATTATTTAAAACCACAATCACATGAAACACCTTCCAAATTGGTGATACATATATCAACATATTACTCAAAATGCATAACATTATACTAGTCCTTATTAGATTTTGCATCATTTTGTAGCTCTTAAAATAACTTCTCCTACACATGATTACACAAGTAGCGATCTAGATAACTTTCTTACCACACATGATACATTTTTTTATTCTGATACATGCATATATAAAATATTTCATTAAAAAAAATTAATAATTTACCACTGATTAATATTTTAATGGATTTATGGAATGTAAAACCCTAGGTTACTAATGTTCTAGAATAATAAAATTAGTGGATAAATATAGCAATATAAATAGTCATTGATTTTTATAATAATTAATTTAATTGATTATTCTATATATAGAAAATGAATTACAAGACATGTATTTAGTTGAAAATTGATTGAGATAGAAAAGTGATGGCTAAAAATTGGTATAAGGATAATGAAATATGTTTGAATAGGAATTAGGAGTTAAAAACTCTCTTGGAATATAGTACAGTCCTCTAGACACAAAAGTATTGTGCTAGTATCCTCTATGCCACCACTTGTGTTCTTTTGTAAGTACAGAAAATGTATATCTAGGTGTACCTTTTCCTATTTTTGGGGATTTTATACCTCTATGCCTGGATGTTGATTCACTATTTATTCCCTATTTTGATTGATTTCAATTCCAAAACCTAGGCCTCTATGTTTATTAGGGTATTTGAAGAGCATAAGTAGACAAAGAGTGGTGTTAGAAGAGTAGCCTAGACATGACCTCAACACCCCATGTGTTGAGTATTGCCTACATATAAATACCTTGAAAGGGGATCAATATTGATTTAGTTCTTGTAATCTGATTTTTGGTACAAGTGTAAGTGAATGCTAGTATGAATGTTGATTTGAATGTTTTAAGTGTGAATTGAGACTAGAAATCTAAGTAATTTGAGATCTAGGATGTTATAGATGGGTGTATGTAGAAGTAGGGTAGAATAAGGATAAATGATCTTGATTTACACAACTATTTTTGAGTTTGATTATTTTCATCTGATTTTCATATAGTATATAAATGATTGAAATCAGTCTATATAGCATTTTGGTGCATGTCTAGATGTGAAATATGTCTAGGCCGACCCCAAGAATGCTTCAAAAAAATGAAAGATATATGTTGGGAAAGTATGGATCAAGGGGACATTAGCACTTCCCTTTGGTCAGTAGCACAGTGCACTATAATCCAAAGGATCACACTAATGTCTAGGTGGTAGGAATGGGTAAAAATGAGACCTAAGTGCCTATGGGGTGGCTTAGTGTTGCTCTTGGTATATCAAGAAAGGCCCTAAGATAGTTATAGGGATAAAATAAGAATAAGGTTGTCTCAAATGATACCTATTACACTCAAATAAAATTTTAGATGACTACATTTACCCCCAATTTATTCTTAAAATGTAGTAAAGTGAAATAACTAGGATAAAATATTAAAAAATGTACCTAAACTTACCTAAGAGGTGAATCCCATGAATCTAGGTATGATTATGTGAAGCATGCACCATTACGTGTCTTGTAAATGAAACATGAAAGGATCTATCCTTAAGAAACATCAAAATCAAAAGACAAAACTAAGTAAAGAGATGATAGAGAGAGGAAAGTAATGAATACACCTCATTGTGTACATAAACCAACATAAAACCTGGTGACATCTTATGTGTACATGTATATGGTGATCAAATGGTGAATAACTTGGTTTGAGATGCTAGCTTGTTCAATCCTCATGTGTGAGTGGCTTAAGAACTCAAGCTTTCCTTGACTCCATCATTGCCCACCCCTACTTGATGGATCATAATCTATGAATATCTTATATTAGACAGATGGATTGTCCAACCCTCTATGTAGGTCGCTTAAGAACTCAAGTAGGCTATGAATTCATCATTACCTACACATGTAGTAGATTCATCTAAAACTAAAATTTCATAATGTAATTAAAGTTGTATTTTGTAACTGAAACTATGTAAGATAGATCTGAGACCACTCAAAAAATCTAAAATGTAAAATAGTTTAGAGGCCACTTGGGCACTAGAGAATGTATCCTAGGTACTACTTGATAAATCCAACCACTACAGATGAAATAAGGCATTAATATATTTTAAACCTAGTAAAAATGGTGTCTAGAGTAATAATGTGTAGAATGACATGGAGCTACTATTTCATCTATAAGTACTAGTGTTAAATTGAACATATGGGAATAATGTGTCATGCACATGCCCCCAAATTTGATATCTGTGTATATGGATTCTATAATAAGTCATAATAATTTATGTCTAAGTATTTGAAACTAAAATATGAGTGACCATTCCACACATGATGCCCCCAATCTAAGAAAACCTATTTAATTCTACATGTAACTAAGCATAAACTGAGCATATATTATAATTTATGATTAAGATTGTGAAAATGTGAACTATAACTACTCTACCTTTCTGATAATTGTAGAATTTTCTATTTCTAGGGATACCAGATAGTAGGTAGTCCCCTGGTTAATAGTGCACTATGCTAGTATCCTTTGTGTTGTGTTATTGATAAAATGTGTTATTTCTATGAAAAATTGAGATTGATCTGTATGCAATTATTTTTCATTGTGTTTTACTAAATCTAGTCTCCATAATCTATGTTTTCATAGTGAAAACTATGTTATGAGTGCATTAGGATGGCCTGATCTCTATGAAAAACCCCTTTGAATTCCCCTTATTTTTATGTGAGTTGTTAAACATTTGTAATAATTATCCTCAAAACAAAATCTATACATCATGTGTGTTAGACTGAGAATATATGATATCTACGTAATAAACTAATATAATGTGTATACATGACATCATAATGTAAAATAATTTGAGCATAAATTGGTAATGTATGATATATGTTATATCTATTAGACACATGGTTATCAATATAGATAGAACAATGTAAGAATGTATATGAACAACAAATCTAAATATAATCTAAGTAAACTACCTAGGGGGATGGGGCATGATTTACATCAAGGCACCCAAAGAGGATGCAGATATACATGAGGTCCCTCATGGCATCACAAACTAGATGTGAGTGTAAAAAGTAAGAGATAAGTGTCATGGACATGACACATACATGAAATCATACATACAAACACATGAGGCACATAAATTAGGCCAATTGTCCATAATACAAAGGACATGGGCACATATCACTAAGTCTGAGAAAGTAATACATACAAGGAGATGTTGAAAAGTCCACATATACAAAGAGCAAGAAATTTTGGCTTATATCCATACGGAAAAATATGTTTAAATGTCTACATACACAATCAATAAGTACACACAATGACATAGGCACATGTCCAAAGCATACAAATAATGAAAGAAGTGGCTTAGAGTTGTATAATAGTGGCATATTAAAATGCTCTTGAATATATGTAGAAGTAATGAAATACACTCAAATATAAACTATTAAATCTATAAATGAAATTATGCATGAGCACGTGGTACAAATCCATATAAAATCAAAGATGTACATAATATGAGTCTATAGTAATGGTAGTTAGAAAAAAATCTATGTAGTATAGGATGATAAATATCAAGATATAAGCAATGAAAAATATATGATATGGAGTATAAAAATATATAACATAGCAAACTGGAAGTTGTGTTGTATAATTCCCTCAATGGGTGAATGTATCAATGTTAAATATTTGTATCTGTGTATGTGTCCCCAATGGGTAGATAACTAGCAAATATGGATCTGTGTAGAGGACCTGATTCTTGTAGTAATGGATGAACACTTGAAAGGAACAAGTGAAGCATGTTTGTATGATAAAAACTAGCATATATAACATATGTAGTACCTATAAAATAGAAGGAAAGTAAACATGTAAATGCAAACAATCTAAAATTTGTATTTTTTGAGCTAGTATTTGTATGTTTTTGTATTCTTGAGCATATTATGTTGTTTTTGTATTTTTTGAGTATAAGGTATGTACAAGAAAAATGAAAATGAAATTATTTATAAGTAATGTGTAATTAAATGATATTATATATAACTAAAATGTAGTGTCTCTATATACCTAAGATTGCATCCATAGGATGTGGATAGTCAAATGACAAATCTGAGAAGGGAGTTTATCCAATGTCAGATACTAAATCTGCTCAAATGTGAATAAATCATCATCATTATGATCATCATACCATGTTATCAGTATAAATATAGCCTCATCATTAGCATTTGTCTAGATTATATGCATCTGAATGGTATGTTTATCTACTATGTAATATGTATCATGTGCATTCCTAGGGTAGACCAAATTGGACCATAGTGTATCTATATGAAATCTATGATTCTCATCTATACCATCATATAGAATATGAACTATGCATCCCTTATAACTAAAATTCAAGTATTTATCTATTTAATCAGTTGTGGCATCCATTACCTATAACCATGTACTTCCAAGTGTAACCTATATATAAGTGCATGTGCTCATTATAAAGATAAATGTGTCAACCACCTTTGGGCCACATGCAACTAGTAGTGTGATATGTCCTAAGGAGTCATAACAATGTAAGCATGTTTTATCTCAATCTCTTGATGTCTTGTTTTATATAAGATGCCAATTTACAAGAGTTGGGATTAGAATCCTCATATATAACAACATGAGATATGTATTGATCTTTGATGAAGGCCCAAATACTCAAGGGATCATTCTGTAAAAAAAATTATCAATGAAGAGTCTATCATGGTGCCTTTACTAGTGGTGTTAAAGGTTACATAATCTGGATAGTGCTATAAGCCTTTAAATTATTCAATTTCTATTGTAATGCTAAGCATGTATCTATATCATGTCTGGTAATCCTATGAAATTAACAAAAGTGTCTATTCTCTAAGAAACTAGAGATAATGACAAATTGATTCTTGTTTGGGATGAATAGTTTGATCCTTTTCACTTGTAAAATTATGATATGTTCTATCTTTGTCAAATATCCTAGATCTGATTTGATCTAGGAGTAAGTTCATTTCTTAAGCCCCAATTACTTTTTCATTATAAAGAAAAGGTATCAAAGATAGCATATGAGATTGTTTAATAGACCTTACTATTAGGCATTGTTATTTTAAAGTTAATCAATTAACTTGATGAGTTAATATTTTTCCTTGCCCGTTAATAAATTGACTAATTAAGATAATATTTTTATAGTCAATTTGTTCTCTAGACCTAATTGGTGACAAGCATTTACAAAAATATCTTTGATTCTGAGGAAGTTTCATAAATTTATTTCTAAAAGATGGCTTAGATGTATTCATCTAAAAAAATTTAGATGTAGATGGATCTATGTTAAACTATGGGTAGTGCCATCAATCCTCTATCAAGTAATATATTTAAAATATGGTGTGGTTTATCTTGTGTACTACCTACCTAAATTTGGATAATTAGATCAATATCCAAAGATGTAACCATATGTACTAAGTGTATAAAATAATCTACCTTTGATTATGAGTCAGTATCTAGTCATGTATCTATAGAGCTATGAACTAGTGGTGATAGATGTGTAAGTAAAGGTATTAGTTCCTTAGAATCATCTCTATACTCTTTAGGGCCTAGTGGTGTAAATATCAATCCACATAAATAATTATCAATATTCATGGGTGATATGTTATCCTCTATGGTGGTCTAAGAACCTATATATGAGTTTTTGATGTATACTTCCTTCAAGTTGACAAGGAATGGTAACTATTCTATGTGAATCTCATCATCCACCATGGGAAGGGATAATTGTGTTATAGGAGGATCTAGAATTGGTATAGGGATAGTGGTGTTAAATCCCTTGATCTCATATATATGTATCTATTCTATAATAATTATATGAGGTGGGGAATCTATGATAACATTAGGTGTCCCATATGAAGATATATTCTATGTAGCACCATTGGTGACTTTGTAATATCTGAATGGTTAATTATCAACTGGAGATATATTCTAGGTAGCACCATTGGTGACATTGTAATATCTGAATGGTTAATTATCAACTAGATAAGTGTATAAATATCCCTCATGTAAAAACTTAACATATCCATGCAAGGTAGAGGGTATGGTCTCCATGGAATTTATCTAAGGTCTCTCAAGTAATATATTTTAATGTAATTGATTAGAAATCACCTTAAACTATTTGGATGGGGTCTTTAGCCCAACCATAATACAACCCAATGCCTGTCAAGGAATCTCATTAAAACCTTAAATATTCTTATATGTTTTCTAAATGGATGTTATATCAACCCCCATAATCTATATAAATGTGAGGTTGCATATGTTAAGACCTGAAGCAATGTCAAATAGAACTCATTTAATAGTGATTATTTTGATTTATGCCTAAATGAAGAGTGGTAGATTATAATCGATAATTATTTGTGAGGGAAAATCCTCATTGCCAAAAGATATATCATCCTTAATGTCCTTGATAGTGTTCATAATAGATGAAAAATAAGTTGGTTATATATCCTAAGGTAATGATGTGTGATTGAGTGTTTTAAAAAGAATATCTTTGAATATGGTTGCCTTTTGAAGTAATTCCATTATATAAATCTCAGTCGGTGTATTTCTCAGCCAATCCATAATATCATATGCCTTATGTGAATTCCTAAGTCCCATTGTATTATTTTAGGGATGAGGAAGGATGGTGGGATTAGGTTTTTCCTGTATAGGTTGAGGAGGCATCTGATTTTGTCTAGTAATAACTTGAATCATAGGATATACTATTTATCAAGGGGAGTAATATAATTAAGATGGGAGTGAAGGTATCGACTAGTCTAGGTGGAAGAGGAAAAAAAGAGTCCTTTGAGCTCTCTATCATCAAGTAGTAACCAGAGTTAACTCAAATTTGGCAATGAAATAATGCTTTCCATAGAAGGGGAGATCAAGAGGAGGTGGACTAGTGTGTGAAGTAAGCTGAATTTTAATGTGATTCATGACATGAGTGACATACATGTGCATCATTATATAAATGGAAAGTAACAAATATGCAATAAAAACAACCAAAATTTGTAGTAAAAATTAGAAAAAATTTCCATCATAATAATCATGATGAAAGGCTAAAAATTGAAACTAAGAAAATTATGGAAGTACGAAAGGAAACCCTAATGTTATACTAGGGTTTTTTATTCAATATGTTCAAAGTAAGTTGGGTTCACCAAATGATCTATATTTTAAGTTATTTTAGATTTTAAAACCCTAAGTTGTTAATGTTCTCAAATAATAAATTAGGGAATAAATATAGCAATATCAACAGCTATTGATTTGTACAATAATTAATTTAACTAATTATTCTATAAATAGTAAATGAATTACAAAATATGTACTTAGTTGAAAATTTAATAAGATGAATAAGTGATAGGATTAAAACTGGTATAGGGACTATGTAATATGTCATAAATAGGAATTGAGAGTCAAAAACCCTCCTAGATAATAGTGCAGTCCTCTAGATAGTAGTGCACTATACTAGTGTCCTCTTTGCTATGCTAGTGTTCTTTTATAAGCATGGATAATTAACTTTTGGGTGGACCTTCACTTGGTTTTTTGGAGTTTTTACCTATATACATGCATGTTGATTCATTATTTGTTCCCTTTTTTGATTGATTTCAATGCCAAACCCTAGGTCTATGTGTTTGTCAGGGTATTTAAGGAGCATAAGTAAAAAAAAAGTAGCATTAGCAAGGTAGGTTGGATGTGATCTGAACACCCCATGTGTTAAGCATTTCCTACATACCAATACCTTGAAAGGGGATCAAGCCTAATGTAGTTCTCCCAATCTAAGTGTTGGTGTAAGTGTAATTGAATGCTAGTATGAGTGTCAATTTGAATTCTTTGAGTGTGAATTGAGACTATAAATGTGAGTAATCTAAGATCTAGGCTACTCTAGATGGGTGTATATAGAAGTAGGGAAGAATAGGAATCAATGACCTTGATTTTTATAACTATTTCTAAGTTTGTTTATGAGTATTTACATCTAATTTCCATCTAGTGGATAAGTTATTGAAAGTGGTCTATATATAGCATTTTATTTCTTTTCAAGATGTGAAATAGGTCTATGTTGACCCTAGGAGTGCTTTGAATAATGTAAATATATCCATTATGTGAATAAGGATCAAGGGCACATTAGAGTTGACCTTTGTTCAATAGCATGATGTGTTATAGTCCAAAGGACTATGATAGTGTCTAGGTGGCAAGAATAGGCAAAAATGAGACTGGGGTGCCTCAAAGGTGGCTTAGTGTTACTCTTGGTATATCTAGGAAAGAGTTAGACTCATATAAAAGTTGTAAAATGATTAAGAGAGGCCCTAAGATAGGTTTAGGGATGAGCTAAGGACAAGGTGGTCATAAGTGACACTCGTTACACTCATGATATTTTAGATGACTAAAATAAATCATAATATATTATTATGATCATTATATTGATGGGATCATTGGTTACCTTGTTGCATTTTAAAAATTTATAAAAAAAATCAAAAACATTTTCATAATTCAAAAAAATAAAAGTTTGATTATGTGTATGTTCTTGAATATTACATCATGTTGTGTATTTACTTTCATAGTTTATCAAATTCCTCTATATTCTTTGTTATTAAATGCATTTTTATTCTCTTGGCTTTTCCTTTTCATTTTCTAGATCTAAAAATTTCAAAATAGTAATCATTTATGCCATATTATGTCATTTATCTCTCTATTTTCAAATTCCCAACTAATTAAATGTCATTTTTTTGTAATGGGCAAGATTGACCAATTAGGGATAGGAATGACTACCTTTACTTTCCTCAGCTAGTTGATCATGTCATGTCCCAATTTTCACCCAAAAATCACAATATGAATGAAAATATATTTAATTTTTCTAAATTTTAGATATTTTACTTAGTTTCAGTATAAAAATAGTACGTATACATTTAAAAAAACTATCTTTTTCTATTCTATATTTATCCTACATGCTATATACTTTGATATGTGTAGATTTGATGAGATGATGTACAATCATTCCTAGACATACACATTAAATTTCCTATAATATTTTCATAGTTATAATTCATATATAGTGGGGGTATCTCTCTCATACATGGCCATGTCATAATTTTATTGTGCATAATTCACATCGACACATATCATTGTTCAGATCTATCTCATTTCTTCTACTTTCGAACCCTTGATTATCACTAGTTTCTAGTTTCAAAATTAAAAAAGAATAAAAAATTCAAATATGGAAAAAATACAAAATCATTCAAAATTTTCTAAAAATCAAAAATCAAGACTTGAGTATGATCAGACATCTAGTTTACATCATTGGGTAGATGTAAGGTAATGGGGGACAAAATTGGGGTCTTAAAGTGCCACCTTTTTTTTTGAAAATAACACTATTGGAACTTAGAGAAATTTTTAAATACACTAGACAAAGAAATATAATAACATAATAAGATGAATTTTGGCATTTTAAAATCATCTATATAATTCCTTTTAATACCTAAGATATAAAAGTATGTAAATTTTATATATTTCTCACAATGATGTGTATATTATTGAGATGTATGTTTAATAAATTTTTGATTAATGGTTATAAAGTTATTTGTAATTATATATGAATTAATCATAATGAGGTATGTTGTGTAAAAATTACATAATAATAAAAAATAATTATTTAAAATTTAAATATATATATATATATTCAAATTTTAAGATCTCCACTCCATGAACTTATATAATTTATTAATTTTTAAATATAAATATACTTTACTTAAATATGTCCATGAAGGCAGGAAAAACTTATAAATTTAAAAAAAGTCTAGGATAGGGTTTTAGAGTTGGTTCATATCCCCCAAGCCTAAAACCAATGTAATTTTTGAAGGAAACTCAAAAATTAAAAGGTAAGTTTATAAAATAGGGTGTATTCCCTTTTGTACAGGGTGTATGCCCTTTTGTAAATGGTGTGCACCCTTTTAGAATTGAAAATTGTTATATACCACTCATAAGGGTGTATGTGCTACTTAAAAGGTCACACACTTTTTTTAGTTCCTCAGAACTTCTATACAAACTCTCATGTGCACTAATTTCAGTTTAGCATTTCATAATTTATAAACTATGAACTAGTTTTTACAGCTGAGAGTCTGCAAGTTCTTCATTACTTTTTGTCAAAGATTATAAATTCATCAATTAAAGACTGATTAAGTATCTAAAAAATAAATAAATTAAATTTAAGAGAGAGAGAGAAAATAAAAATACAATCAAATAGGTGAGTATCCATAAGAGCTTATGGATAAGTTGAAGGTACTCATTCCACACTAAGTAATATTTCAATTGAAAATAACATTCCCAATTCCATCGAATTTAATTTAGATACATATTCAAATGAGATAAGATTTAATCAATCACTGTTGAATGATAAAAATTAACATGTATAACATGTAACTAATGAATATTATTGAAATCTTGATCAATATCATTAAGGTTTATGCAGCTAGTTTGGAAAGAAATCCTTAATCTTTGGGGTATTGCTTGGATTCAACATAAAAGTGTGGATCTATCTTTTAAAAGTTGGTACTGTCCCTCTAAGAATCCTGATGTTCTTTTTTTATGGAAACTAACTCTTCCCCATATTTGGTGGGGAATATGGAAAGAAAGAAATAACCGTATTTTCAGAAGTAAAGAACTTCCAGGATGGGTAGTGGGGCAGAACATCATTAGAGCTATCAAGGAGAATTTTTCATTGCAAAGGGATCCTAATCCTACCTTTCAAATTGATAATCCTTTAAGATCAGAGAAGTCTAATGTAAAAAATGAAAATCCTAGACTTGGTGTAACTTGGAATGTCCCCCCTCATGGGTGGATCAAAGGGAACTTTGATGGAGCTGCTAAAGGGAACCCGGGGAATGCAGGATGTGGAGGAGTCTTGAGAAACCATTTGGGAAACGTAATCAATGCTATTGCAATTCCCATTGGTAAGTCAAACTGCCATATTGCTGAAGCTTGTGCTGCCCTCCAAACCATTAAGATAGTTGTTGAATCGAGATATTCTAAATTATGGTTGGAAGGGGACTCCTTGAATATCATAAATATCTTAAATAATAAAAAAATTGTCTCATGGTCAATAGAGGCTATGGTGATGGAAATGAAAACTTTAATTAAAAAATTTGAGAAAGTCACTATTACCCATACTTACCGTGAAGCAAACGGAGTTGCTGATTGGATAACAAATTATGCAGTTCGAGCAGGACACAAGGTGAGTTGGTAGGAGACATTAAACAAGAACGTGGATCTTAGAGCACTCATTCATCATGATGCAATTCATGCTAAGGAGGGAGAGATCAGATTGGAATAAAAAACTAATGATTTGGGGGAGTGGATCCACAGAGGAAGATATACACATTAAATAGAAATGTTCTAGAGTACACGAGGAGGATTCAAAACATGCCAAAATATAGGTGAGTTCTGGTCCAAACTGGTAATAGTCAGGTTCATTGTTTAGCAGACAGGGTTCAGGCATTAAAGGAGATACATATGGCTCGTAATAGGAAAGGAGAACCAAGGAAGTAGGAACCCAAATATTGTGAAGAGTGGAAAGCAAAAGAAGATGTCTGGAAGATACTACAGAGAGGAAAGGTTGTGAGTTACATGGAATGGCTTCATGGCTCAAAACCCCATATCACAACGGCTTTTTTCAAAAACTAGACTGATGTTAGGGTTACCTTGCATGCCATTACGGTGAATCTCACTGAGGAATTCATAGCGGAGGTGACAGGACTTCCAATGGAGGGAATAAAATTTTCAAAACAAACAAGCATATCCAATGAGGCTTTTTGCAAATTCCCTAAAAAGGATGCTGAGGAGCAGCAGCTGGAAAAAAGTAGAGATTTTTTTGAATTGGAGTAGATTAAGGGCGTCTAGAGGGACGTCTTATGTTGCATCCACGAGTACTTCATACTTGATGGAAGAAGCAAAAGAGTCCACAAATTTCACTTTGTATTCCTCAATCACTTCAGACACAAAGTAAGAATCTCCTTTCCTTTTTATCTGCGTTTTTCCTTGCTCCAAAGTCTATTCGCTCATAGGAAAAAGGAATCTCATCCCATCCTACATGAGGGGTTAATTATTTTAATTGAAGGGCATTGTAAGAATAAGGCCATTGTAAAGAATCCTTATTTGGAAAAATACAAGGACCTAAGGAGTAATAAGAAAGAAATAGTAAAAGGGAATGAAAAAGCTAAATTCAAACTCCCAAGCATCAATAACCAGACTGCTGATGAGGAAACAGAGTGGGAAAGTTTTGAAAACACTAGGGAGGAGAGTCTGGAGGAAGAAGGAGGAACAGAAAGTGGGCATTCAAGTTCTAGTGAGGAAGAAGAAGTGCAAGATAAGAATGAGAAAGAAGGAGTCACTATAGAGGAAAAGTCTGAAAATAGCAACCATGAGTCTAAGGAAAACCAGCAAGTGTTTGAGGAAATGGAAAAAGATCTAGATGATCCTACTGTGGAGCCTGATCTGATTAATGAGAAGGAAAATCTAGTTCAGGTTGCTAACCAAATATTGGAAATGGGAGCTCAAGTAAAGGAAGTAAGTAATAAAAATGTAAGCCCTGCTGAAATAAAGGAATAGAAATGAATGGAAACGGAGGATTATATTGAAGAAGTTGGAAGCAGTCCTAAAAAGAACACAGAAGATTTTAGTGATAAAAGGCAAAATGACGAACCTACTAGATTGGCCAATTGTAAAGCTGATGCTACCCTTCAATTCGATTTATGGATGTATAAGGAGATAATGGAAATCAATAGGAAAATGGAAATAATGGAGGGTAAACAGGAGGCAGTTTGGAACAAAATCAATAACATGGAAAATCAGATGAGGGATATTCCCATAAAACTCAAAGATTATGAGAAAAACCTAAGGGAACTCATAAAGGAAAACAGAATAAAGATGGAGGAGGTAACCTCTAGCATTTGTGCTGCTACTGTAAACATTGGAAAAAGAGCAAATGAGGACATCAAAACTTTGGAGGGGCCTAGCAAGAGAACTAGACAAAGCTCAATAAATAAAGCAATGCAAGAGGGATCTACACAGGTGACTGCTGCCATCCAGGACACTGTTGTGAAAGGTAAGGAAGCAGTGAAGATGATATTGGAACTAGAAGAATAGTTCATAGTTCTTTTAGTTGGTTCTGCTAGTTGGTTGTGTTTTCTGGTCTTGGTACCTAGTTTTTTGAAATTTTACTATGGAGTTTCCAGGTCTCTATAAAACCTGGGGGCTTTCTTTGGTTGTTCATTTGTTAGCTTCAGGTCTTTGTATCTTGGTTTTGTTACTTTGGTGAAGTAGGCTTTAGGCTTACCTGTGGACGTTTCTGTTTTATCTTTCTCCTTTTGTTTAGGGTTTCGGGGTCCCTTCAAAACTTTTTTTTACCTTAATCTAAAATATGTAACTAATGAATTTATATTGAATGATGAAACACATAGAGAAACATAATTTAACAAAACATCAATCCATAGTTATTTTTTTAGCATAATTACAATTTACATCATGTAATGACCCAAATTCATCTCTCTCCTAATGAAGAGGAATCTACTTTTCTTGTAGAGTTTAATGTTAAAACCCACTTTAATATCATTTCTATGGTTAAAATACTAATTGTAGACACCTCATTTTGGCTGCAACCATGTTCCAACTAGACTTTAGATTGATTTCTACCAAAAATGCAAATGAAGCCTAGGAATCATTGAATGTTCCATTTTCATCCACACATCAGACATTAGTACCCAGAATTGTGTTGAGGCCTCCTTATTTGGGGTATTATCATTATATAATAGTAACCTATCATGGATTCATCTCTAGTCAATTTTTGAGCTATCAAATTGACAAATTGGCCTTTAGAGCCATGAAGCGGGGCACTTAAACAATTCCTAAAATGAAAAAATGTTAAGGAGAATGAATTAACTAAGCAAACCAAATTAAATGATTAAATGAGATTTCCTTGTTTAATTATTGAATATTAATTTTTTTCAAAATAAATTCCAATAAAATTGAGGTCATGATGATGTCATCATCCTCAAATTCAAGGAATTGAAATATCTCCGTTAAAGCCTTAAATTCAAAAATGGAGAGCAATGCTTAATAAATGAGATCTCTATCCTAAATATTATTTGTTTATCCCCTTCTTAACTTAATCAGGGTTAAATTAAGCCTAACTGTAGTCAAATCTAACCTAAATTCACTTGGGTTATAGTTAGTTAGATAACCTATAAATAGAAGTTCTAAGACCATTCTAAAAGAATATATCAAGCTAAAGTTATAATATTGAATTATTGAGAGACAAAGCTTTCTTGTAATGGTATAATGCAAAATTATTGATAAATTACTAGATCTTGCCAAATCCAAGCCAAACAAAGCCAAAGTGACAAGGAGAAATTATTTAAGGAGCACCATTGTCAAAGACTCTTTGAGCACACAATTGATCACAATCCTACAAGGACAACATGAAACTCTTTCTAAAAAGGAAGGTTAAAATACTTATTTTATTTGTTACTTGCATTTTTCTCTTTCTCCTTAAGTGTTTATGCTTGAGGTGTTAGATTTATTTATGTGTTTTTATTGAGGTTGACACTTGACTAACTCCCCTATTAGATTTCTATATAACATAATGTTCCATTGGGCATGTCATTACATGAGATAAGAATCCAAGAGGGTAGTTAGTCAAGTGTTATTATGATAAACCTCAATAAAAACACATAAATAAATCTAACACCTCAATCCTAGCCACTCAAGGAGCAAGAGAACAATGCAATTAAAAAACAAAGGAAGACAAAATAAGTATTCTTCACCTTCCTTGTGAGCAAGAGTTGCACATTGGCCTTGTACGAATGTGATAAATTGTGTGTTCAAAGATTCTTTGACAATGGTTCTCCTTGCATCATTTTTCCTTGTCACTTTGGCAACATTTGGCTTGGCTTTAGAAAAATGTAGTAATCTATCAGTAATTTCTCTTTATAACATTACAAGAAAGCTTTGTCTCTCAATAATTCAGCATTATAAATTTGGCTTGAGACTTTTTTAGAATGGTCTTGGCACTTCTATTTATAGGTTCATCAACTAAATCTAACCCAAGTATAGTTAGGTTAGATTTAACCACAATTAGGTTTATTTTAACCCTAGTTAAGTTAACTAAAGGATAAGCAATTAATATTGGATATAGAGATCCCATTTATTAAGCATGGCTCTCCATTTATAAATTTAAGGTTTTAATGAAGATATTTTCAATTCCTTGACTTTGAGGATGATGAAATCTTTATGACCTCAATTTTATTAGATTTTTTTTTTAAAAATTAATATTCACTAATTGCACATGAAAATTTCACTTAAGCATTAATTAGGTTTGCTTAGTTAACTCATTTGGCTTAGCATTTTTGCATTTTAAGAATTTTTTAAGTGCCCTGCTTAATGGGTCCAAAGGCCAATCTATCAATTTTCTAGGTCATAACTTGACTTAAGATGAATCCATGAGAGTATATTTTTGTGTATACCAAAAATAGGGATGCCTCAACATGGTTCTAGGTACTAATGTCTAATGTGTAGATAAAATTGGGTCATTCAATGATTCATAGGCTTAATTTCCATTATTTGGTAGAATTCAATCTAAAACCTGGTTAGAAAATGGTTACGGCCAAAATGAGGTGTCTAAATATATCTCATGGTTCTTATTCAAATTCAAAGAGTTATTTTACAAAAAAAAAAAATTATTCAAATGCATAAGCTTCTAAATTTGGCACTTTTTTTTTACACAATGCTTAATCCTTCTTATCAGGTATTTAGATACAAATATGAGCATTCCCTTGATGATATAAGTGGTTGGACCCATGTTAGGCTAGGTATCTTGATTACCTTCCTTGCTTAGTACCTACTTATACATTGTTTTTTTTTTCTCGTAACTTTTCTTGCTTAGTCTGATACACCTATTCCATTCCTTCTTCTACACCTTGGCTCTATTTTTAATTTTGAGTAAATTTAACTTATAATGCATTATTCAAACTTTTCATATGATTCAATGTTAAATATTTAGATTCTAATATAATTCAAATATTCACATGTTATTACTTGATTATATATTTCACAAATGCTCTCAATTTTTATTTTGAGACAAGTGATTTTTAGGAAATTTCCCTCATATAAAAAGGGGGGATCATAATAGTTTTATCTCTAATATTCCATAATAAATGAAGTATATATTTGATAGGCTAAAATGTGAAAAAATAGATTTTTCATATTTTGGGGGCATTTGTCTTGCTTATGTACTCCATTCTTATAACTACTTAAGCATAGATACACTTATGTGAGGACAATTACAATATTTCAAACAATTTTCAAAAGATAAATTACATCACTCTATATAGTAAAGGGGCTATGATATGCTTTCATGTCCAAGATACTACTTCACAAAATTTAGATTTCTCTTTTTTAAAATATCAAAGTTTCAAGAATTCACATTTTGAATCTAGATATGTTTGTATTAGTGTGATTCTCTTTTTGAAAGTGGACAATGTTTGAGTTTAGTGATGATACATATTTTTGTTTCACTTTAGTTATCCATGTTCTAGTTCCTACCTTTTTTTAGTTTAGCAAGTGGATTATGTTTGACCTTAGTGATGTCCACATCTTAGTGGCACTTTAACAAATCACCAATTTGTGATTCATGTATCTTCAAAATAATTATGCATTAATATATGAGGGTTTAAGCATATAATATTTCTAAACCATGAATTCTCAGTGATTCATCAAATTGAGACTTGATTACTCTCAATTCACCACAAGTTTAACACTTCACCACATGCCTCAATAAGCAAGCATGCACATATCCATGAAAAACTAAAAGTGTGTATACACACTTAGGTATCACATTTATTTTAATTTATTAATTTATACATCACTGGAATAAATGGGATGGAAATGTAGACACTAAAATTTTATAAATAAATTATTGACAATTTTTATCCTTGACATCTTTACCTTATTTGGTCAATTCATCATTCTAATAACCCATAATATATAAGGAATATTTTAAAGTCTTAAAATTATATACATATATCAAATACTCCTATATTATTTACCTATTCATCCCTAATCAACATATAATTCATTGTCAATTTGGTTTCAAAAGCCTTTATCCCTTTTGGAAAAGACAACACTATAAGACAAAGATGCATTGTGTCCTTCTCTTGTAGTGTGTCTTTGCCCATAGGTACTCTAATAGTCATATTTTCAAAATGAAACACTTCATAATGACCCTCCTATACAAACCAATAAGTTAGTCATCAAAAATATTAAATATATTATCCTATAAAATAACTTAAAGGCTCACACTTGAACCCACCTATTCTCTTACTATCACTTAATTATAGAGAATCTATTATATGATTTCAAAAGCATATATCTTCTGAGTAAATATTATTATTACAATTATGTTGTAATACCACTATCCCTAGCCAAGACTAACATTATTTTATTACAAGTTAATGGCATCAATAATGTTAATAAGATATTTTTAGTTGTATTTACATTATATTTCCTATAGAGATAACTATGTTAGCCTGAGATCTACTTGGATTATACAATCAACACTCAATCAAAAGGGGGGTTTCTAAAGATAGCTCAACCATATCCCACTTTCCCATTTTTATCTCCTTTTGCATTTGATCTTATTTTGTGTGATTTTAAAATAATAGGGCATCATTTTTACAAGTATGTTGTGCTTCAAACTGAGCTTCACCTAAAAATATTGCACCATAAACATGGGCAAAAAATCCCATATTTTTAGATTCACTACACAATTTGTCTAGACAAAGTTATAATAGTAAATAATTATGCATTGCAACCTTGTATACCTTTTGCATCATTGTCTAAATATACATTGGACTATTTTTTTTTATGTTTTTGTGTTTTTAGTTCATTTAAATTAATTACATTGAATAAAAATTCAATACATTTTGAATTAATCTATTTTCAAGAATAAATCTCTAACCCTAGCCCTAGTTTCTAATTTTATCAATTTACAACTTATATAAATTATATAAATTGTGTATTTATTATATTCTTCCTTATTTAAATTCTTAGATAAGATTTTGATATTTTGCATTTAAAATTAGATTTAATGTTTTATTCCAATTAATTATAGTGTAAACATACCATTAGAATAATTCAAATGTTGATGGGCATCATATATTTATATCCACAAATCATTTTCATTACTTGTCACATTTAAAAATATTTGAGACCTCCCAAAGCACCAAACTAACATAGGAGCAAAAATAAGGGAATTAGTAACAATATTAAAGGAACTAAGATACTTTGGTCATTGAATTCATGACTAAAGGATATTGTGAACCCATTGCGAGGAAACTTTAGCTAGAAGAGTAGACTAAAAGTAGAATTAGAAGAAGTTGCAGATTACAAGAATTAAATCCCTCCATTAGTGCACCATGAGGCTTAAGGTTGAGGTAAATTAGGGGTTTAAATAAGGTTAACAATCCCATAGTTTATCAGAGAGGGTTAATAACAATAATAAAGGTGAAATAAAAGGCCAATAAATCCAAGGCAATAATAACATTGAATAGTCATAATTAACTGCACATGGTAGAGATGACAAGGACTAAATAGTGGTTATTAAGGAGGTGACTAAGGACTAGTTATAAGGGAGGATTGAAGAGGAATTATCAAAAATATTATAGATTAAATACATAGAGACCTATGTGTATGGGGAGAAGAGGGAATAAAATATAGTGCAATGTAATATTGAATATTATAACAAAGATGAGGAAAGAATGAAAAATACTTAAACAAGGACTACATGGTCAAGATAAAAATTAGGTGTGGAAATGGTTTCATCTTTTTTAATGCCATCATTAAAAAATAATATAAAAATGATGTACTCTATTTATTTGAGTTAGTTCAGTAAAAATGTTGATTTGGTGAGATTCATATTGTCACATGTACATGAGGTTCAATTTTAATTTTTTTTGGCATAGGATGAAGATTTTTATAGTGCACATTAGTAATTCTACATGTTTTGTGTTTTTTAGTGAATATATAAATGTCGTATTGACTAATACTATATATATATGTATCATAGGTTACATATTTTTAAAAGTAAAATAAATAAAAGTTTAACTTTTCTAGTGAGAATATTGAAGATCATGAAACTATGGTGGCCATGTAATTGGTTAGTGTTAAGTTAAGTAGAGTAGGAAGATGGGGAAAATTAACAAAAAAATCCTCTACATCTTTCATATGATGGTTTAGGTCACCTTATTTAGTATTTACAAATTTACTTTTGATTCCATCATTAAAATCATAGAAAACTCCCATCTCATAGGAAAAAAATTTATATGGGGCAATAATTTGATATTATTGATACTCATTAAACTTATAATCCTTGATGGCTATGGTTACAACATTTTATCCTTTCCTATTATAGATAAATCATCTACCATTAGATACATTGGGCACTTGTGCCTTGTAATCTAAAATAATAATAGATAATTAAGATGGAGAAATGGCATGCAAGCCTAGTTAAATAATTGGGGAATGAGTGGTAGATTATGAGGATGTTTCCAATTATATGAAAGGGATATACAAAGTTCATATTAATTTAACACCCCTACCTTGTGACTATTTATCTTAATATTAGTGTCATGTCAGGATGTCTTATATTGGCATATGGATTTTTAGCACACTACTTTTTAGATGTGGTTGTAAGTTTATCCACTACACAAAAGATAGAGTTGGATGTTGTGTGCATTGATGAGGAAATGTATACCTTACATACAATGTTTTAATATCCAATAAATATAACTCTAAAGGATGAATATAATTAAAATTATGATAATACCATAGACCCCCAACTTTATGAGATGATAAAAAAATTGTACAATTTGTATTTTATGTGAAAGAGAAAGAAAAAGAGCATGGGGTAGAGAGTGCAGAAGCAATAAAACCATGATGTATACATAAGTATAACTTAACTATATATTAAATCATAATAAATTATAAAATATAATAAGTATAAGAAGAGGAAACACATCATTATTGACACTTTATAAGAATACTCTATGTACAATGATTTAGATGAAGATAATGTGTAATTAGAAATGAAAAAAGTGCACCTCCAACATAAAAATTATTATCTTGAGAGATAAATCACCCCCATTTAAAAAAAAATAATACTTAACGTACCATATCTCATTCCATAACCAATACCTTCAACCCTAAAAGGTCCACCACCAACTCACCCATCCCCACCTAGGTATACTCCCACACCAACCCTAGAAAAAATATTTCCAAAATATAATGAAAGGGACATAGCTAGATACCCCATATAATTTATGTGCAAATATAAATAGTATAATATGACAAATTATGAGGTCATACTATAACATGAAACCCTGAACACACATGATGTGGAGTAATCTTTTGATGTAAGGTTTAAATCAATGATAGACCTTAAATTAGAAATGGATGTAATTGTACAAGACCAAGGGAATGTAGAAAGGGGAGTGAAAAGGAAGGTGATTCAAGTAATAGAGAATAAGGGGGTGATAAGAATATAAAAGCACCCATAGAGATTGATACATTAGAATAATAAAGGGCTGAATAATGGAATAAGGTGGTAAGTGAATTGGATTCTCAAATGTAACCTTCTTCAACTACTAACTCTAACACTAATGATGATGAAGTAATATCCTATAAAAGGTACAAATGGAAGGTAAAAGATAGGTATTTTTATTTTTGTAACTCGATGAAACTAGATACTATGACCACAATGGCACACAAATAATTTTACTTCATGTTTGACACCCAATGGACAAACCCTTTGTCAAACTACTAGTTGGCACCATCATAGAGTAGGATCTTAACTAAGTAGAGGAAGAGTGTGATACTATATTTATTTATTATACCAAGATCAATAAGGTTGAGGATGTAAATGCATTTAAAAAAATGGCTATTGAGGTGACATGATAGAATGTGATGAATTGTGCCACCATCAATAGCCATAGAAAACATTTGGTGTAGATAAATAATAAATGTGAAAAAGTATAATAAAACTAAAAATGGTAAAAAATGAATTTTAGAATAACTACATAACTATGAGGATCAAATGCACAAACTTTTTGAGAAGGTAGCAATGGCTAAACAAGTGTTTCTAAATTTCATTTACTAGATGTTTGTGATTAATGCACACCTATTTAATGACAAATAAATTAGAATGAGTTAGAATCTCAATTTTATACTAATAGGGGTATATATAAAAGTATACAACTCCTCCAATGGATATAAAAATTGAAAAATAAATAGGTATAAAGAATCAAAAGGAAGATATTTTTATGTCTATGCAATGGAAAACAGATGAAGAAAAAATAACAATGAAAAAAGTTATCAAAGTGGCTACAAGAAAATAATTTGATCAAGTTGTAAGCCTTGGATTTACAACATCATCCATATGTACTTAAAGGACCAACTATGCAGGTAGTTAGCATCTTTGATGATGTTCAAGCCACACTCACAATGTGGGGAAATTTTAAAGTGGAGCTTCAAAAGGATGCGCCTACATTTTCCATTATTTTCAAGGCCATCAAATGATAGTTTGAGGGTGGAAAATCAAACCAATATGGGGGTGATGTTGGCCCCAAATTTTGGCTGATTTTTGGCATTCATTTTATAATTTAGATATGAATTTAAGACCAACACATGAGAATGAGGTGGCACAAATGTATTATAATACCTAGGAGTGCTCAATAAGAATGACCAGGTCATCAAAAGTGCAATTGAAGGTAAAATGGTTAAAAAGTAAATGAAGAACAACGATAAGGGAATAGGTTTCATCGAATGAAAAGTGGATAAGGTGGAGAAACTAATTAATATAGATTGATCAAGTCAGCAAGCATCATATTTAAGATAAAACCACTTAGATAAAATATAGCACATCATGATGCATATTTAGAAGATAATCATATTAAGGACATTTAGTGTAATCTTATTTAGGGTTACTATCAATTTTAAGGTTGAGAGCATCTTTAGGATCATCTATTGATGAATTTAACTACAAGAGTGGTTCTTCGAAATCATAAAATCCCATGTTATTGCATTACTAGAAAGAGAATAAGATAAGAGAGTATCAGTATGCTTTTATAATATCTTTCCATGATTCTCTACTATAAAATTTTTTACATATGGATAGAATTAAGTATCATGATTTTATCTTAATGTTTTGTATATAATGTCTTTGATAATGATGACAAATTATAATTGTTAAATTTTTTTTAATCTCCATAAATATCAAGTATTGTTACATGTGTAATGAATCTCGTCATCATCAACCACCCTGAATGTGACCCCGAATATTTGTATCTATGCTTTAGTTGATAATGTAAAGATCCCTTGCATGATATGTGTCTGTGGCTAGAAATAGTGTTATTATATGAGTTTGTGGCACATAACCTTTGAGTGTGCATGGGAAAATATCCCAACATATATTATCAATGATCTCAATATCATCAAGATCCACTCCTGCTCTTTATCACTACTCCACTAAATTTTGACTCCCTAAAAACACAAAATAAAGAGCTTGAGTTAGTCATTTATATTTTGAATCTTTTTCTAAATAAATTTATCATGAATCCACTTCTATATGCAGGTGTTGGTTAAAAAATCACCATATAAGATCGCAAAATTACTAGTCCTTATAAATTGGTAGTGACATAATTATCATAATAGTCACATAATATCACACATAGTTGATTTAGACACCAATTTTGAATTATATAGCACCTTATTTTTTTACACTTGTAAAATACATAACATGGATGTACCCATAGCTTTTATGCCTTTTTCACTATCAAAAGGCTCTTATACACTATCTTTTTATGCCTAATTATTTATTTATTAGTCCATTCAATGTTATTTTGATGACCTAAGCCTTCTGTCTTTCCCAAAATGTTATAAACCTGCATATCTTCCATATCTACAAATTTTGGACTTGAACCTATTGTCTAACTACCTAGACACTTATGTCCTAGTCAAAAGCCTATGTCGACACAAGTGTTTTATCCCAATGCAAGTGTCCAGTACCCTAAATTCATGTAATTTGTAAATGAAATGTATTCCTATGATTATCTTAAGTTCTTTAATGTGAGATATTATCCAAATATATTGGCATAAATACAAGATCAACCCTCATTCATTTATAACCTTAAAAAACCTATAAACTCACAAGGCAACTTACCAAAATCATTCTATCAATCACTCTTATGAGTAGAGCTTCCTTATTTTCTCCTATTTCCATATTAGTCATAGAGACAACACATCTATAGGTATGAAGTATTGAATGAGCATCCCAAGGGGTATATTAATAAAGTTACAAGTTAGGTCATTTTTCTACTTATTTATCACACATTTCACGATTCATACACAATCCATAATGTAGGGGAGAACTAAATAAGTCTAAGGCCCTCTTTGTATTTTTTGCTATGTAGGCAATGTTCATAAATAGAGAGGCCTTTGGATCAGCCTGACACCATGTTCCCACTAATATATTTTTCTCATAGCCACTATGAAGATGAAGAACTAGGGTTTTCTCATTTGATAAGGAGTGATAGTCCATGACCTAGATATGAATGCACTAGAATAAAGATGACATAAAACCCAGAAGCATCCAAGTGGTCATGTCTAGTTTTAGTAGGCATTTCATACTAGACACTTGTGTCTGATTAATATGTTAACATCGATGTAACCATGCTAGGTTGATGCAAGTTTCTATGACTAAAAAGGTAAAATTTAAAAAATTAGGTGACTATTCCATAATATAGATCTAAGTTACTTTATGCATGTTCTAGATCTAGATAGGTATTAACAATAGAACCAAGTATATTATGTTCACTATCATTGTACTATCTGGTATAGCAGTATTTTCTATCTTTAGTATCTTAATATAATAAATTTTATATATTTTTTTATCTAAGTTTCGTAAATAATTGGCATACTTTAGAGATATTCTACCATCCTTGTGCCCTAAGATATATTGTTTCAAAAAAAATCAGCTTATGTTCTAAGGAGGGAAGAAGAAAGAAACTAGATACGGGTATGGTAGAAAAACTTGTTTGGTTGTGTGTGCATTAAATCAGATGATTATAGAGAGATCCTCTTTAGCTTGGGAGTAATGACCTGTAAATAAGATATCACTAAAGTAAATGGTTGGTTAGATAGATAATTGGGTAGATTGCCTAGTATTTTCTAGATCCCAAAAGCAAGATCTTTCTCAAGGGCTATCAATCCATGATTTTTAAACAATTAAGTTTAGAAATCAAAATAGAAAGTACTTTAATGAGTCATAAACGATACTAAAATTGAATACAAGAAATGCTTGATAAATAAATAGATGAAATTTACTAATTATAGCAATAAGTGGGTCAATATTAATGTTAAATAGGTTGGGTATGGTTCAAAAAATAGGTTAGGGCTCTATGACTAGGTAGAGATAAATAAAATTATATTTGGTTGAGGATAAGTGGATGAAAATAGCTTGTTGTTATTTTGTGCCATAGTGACTGTCAGTGATTAAGATGACCATTGATGGTTAAGGTAACCATTAGTGGTTGAGGTAACCATCAGTGGTTGGGATAGACCATTTGCGATTACTACGGGTTGGGTCTAGGTAAAAAAGGGTTATTTGGATGGAGATATAAAATGGGTTTTTAAGAGATTAGCTTGGGTTGGGTTGATTACAAAATACAAATGAAGTGATTGAATAATTAAAAATAGATACTTACCTTGTCAGTGGGTTGATCAGATGAATGGTTGAGGTGGTGGGGCCTAGAATAATTCTAGTAAAGGTACTTGGTTATTGATCGATGGATGGTAGCATTTTAGCTCTCTGTCATGATGCCTAGGTTGATGGATTTCTATAAGAACACCTAACAAAAATTAGATACAAAAACTCTTAATAATTGCATATCCCTTTTTCACCTCCTACTCTCTTCTTATAAGAAGGAAGGAGAAGTACAACAATATGTTAACAAGAGGTCTAACTTGATGTCTAATTTTAATTTCGACATGCATGAGCTTACACATGAATTATATAATCTAATTATAAAAAATCAAGTTGGATTGATGTGAAATTTAAGTGATTCAAATAATGGAACCTAACTGTTAGTGGTCAAGGTGACTATCATTGTTTAAGGGTGACCGTCAATGGTTGAGGGTGACCATTAATGATCAGGGTGACTATCAATGACGAGTTCAAGGTAAAGTTGAGTTAAAAAGGTGGGTTTAGCTAGTAGGTTAATCTAACTAGGGTTAGGTGGGTTAGGTTTGGTTTATAGTTGAGAGGTCAAGGTTGGGCCCAAGGGGGTCCTGAGGTGGTCTAGGGGAATTGTGACATTTGAAACCATCATGTATGTATTTTTAATGTCTACATTTTACCCATTTTTGTTATGAAATTTGTATCAATAAGTTATAAAATAAAAAGGATTGTGGGTTAAAGGTTCAGTTATTCTGAGCATAAGAGGAGTTATTCCCCCTCAAACTATGAATCTATGAGGTAAAATAGAATTAGGTATAGCTTTGATAAGTGGTGAAGGTGATAATAAAAGGTAAGTGATAGGTGGGGCACTGAATTGCAAACACACACATGAAGTGTGATAAAAGTGTGATATCCAAGATCATGCATTGACTAGGCTATCATAGTTGGTATAAATTAAGGTTAGTACTAGAAGGATAAGTGAAAAGTGGACTATATGACTACATTTAGGTGTGGTAGTTGGGAACACTCATAAATTCAAGTCTCCTAGGCAAGGTCCCTATTGTTTTGGGTATCCAAAGTAGGAAGTGATCCTAAAAAAACATAAACTGGTATGGTGTAGTTGTGAGTATCCAAAGTAAGAAGTACTTCTAAGAGGACATAATTGGTCAAGTGTGCACAAGGTAGTACAAGTTAAAAAAGATTCAACATGGTAATTATTATCAATGAGGTCAAAAGGGCCAAGGTGAGGGTCATCACAAAGCATGCACTAGTTTGTGCTAAAATGGCCAGTAGTGAGGTGGTGTGGTTATTTGGTAAGGTTTAGCAGAGAAGACAATCTCCATGGGTGGATACTAAATTAGGTATGTGCCAAAAATGTGGGTAGAAAGTGGGTGGATTGGTAGGAAAACAATTATCAAGAGCCTAACCATCGATGGTCAAGGCTGTTGAGGTTGACCATTGGTGGTCAGCCTAACCATCGATGGTCAGGGTACAAACCCCAAAAGGGAATGGAACACAAATCATTACCATAAGTCATTTGAACTCATTATGTATTTTGACTTTTATGACTATGCTTTACTGGTAGTTAGGAGAGAATTACTATTAGTTTAGGGTGATTAACTAGTGGTTGAGTTGGATTGTTGATTGAGTGGGCTGGAGTAGACTAGTGAGGATGTAGGGTGGATGTGGATGTGGTTGGGTAGTGGGTCCCTAGATTCTTCCTCGATGATAGTCAAGGAATGAGGTAGGGGTTACATTAAATTGATAGACTTTTTTGAAATTTACATTGCATTTGTATTTGAATTTGGTTGGTGTGTTATTGTTTGTTTGGGTAGGTTTTGGTTTTGACCTAGGTTTTAGGTTTTGCTTAGTTTTTGGTAAAAATTTTGGTTGAATGTCCAAATTGGAAGGGTAGGGTAGGTTGGCGGTAGGTATTAGTTAAAAACATTATAAAATAGTAATAGGTTTTGATTGGGTTTTTAGGTGAGTAGGGTTGGGATGATCTACCAACAGTCACACATAATGACTATCAATGGTCATCCCAACTATTGATGATCGATGACCATCAGCTGAATGGTGGCCTGACCATCGATGGTCACTATGATCATTGGTGGTCGACTAGAGTGGCCTTAGTTTTTGAAAAAGTTGATTTTTTTTTATAGTTTGATTATGTGAATGTGGTGGTGAAAAAAAGATGTTAGGGTAGTGTTTTAACATTAGATGTTAAATTAGAAAGGTATATTTGGGGGTGTTTGGGTATTTTAAGGTAAGAAGTACATTTTAGGGTAAAAGGGTAAGTTCATAGGCAAAAAGAGTATAGATAACTAAGCTTGGTTGCTATAGAACTTTATAGGCATGAGAGTAGATTCAAATACGAGATTGGGTGTCTCAAATTTTCATTAAGGTTCATCAAGGTATGATCACTATGGATTGGGTGCACATAGAAGAGGTGGGGTTGGGTACAATGTTGCATTACCATCATGTTCCATGAGATGTGGCAATGATAGTGGCCCTCATCAAGAGATGGGATATGACCAATAACACCTTCCTAATACCCACTAGTGAGATGATTATATTACTCGAGGATGTACACAAGATTACATGGCTACATATTCAAGGTGAGATACTTTATCACATTAAGAGGAAGGAGATAGATGAGTTCATGGAGTAGTTATACAAAGATGGCCATGATTTTACTAAGTGGCATACTGGAGGTTTTAGCTACAATTTGCTATATCATAGGGCTAGAGATGAGATGAGACTAATTACCATGATGATAATAGTGTTATCATGTTTTATCATACCAGATTCAAGTAATGGGAGGTTTCCCTATCTATTATTAGGGGTTATAATTGAGATGTTACTAGGTCACACAGTGTTTAGTTAGGTGCATGTGTATCTAGTCTAGATATATAAGGAGTTGTGAGGTTTTAAAGCTCATAGAAGATATAGTATCAATGTTAGATTCATTCTAAACTACTGTGCTTATGAGTACATCCAACTTTTATGATCGATGGGGCTGCCATGGGAGGGGTATACACAGATAGAGTCTAGAGTTGGCTTCATATGGTAGAGAGATGATTTTTCCCTTTTAGGACCAGGTGGAGGGTTCACGACATTAATTGGTTCAAGGGTACATTGGATGCATTGGTTGTGGGTGACATGATTTGGAGCCATTCATTAGGTTTCTATAGTGTGCTAGATATAAGAAACATACACTATCCCTATAGAGTTACATGTGCATCTTTGGTAGGAAAGAGGGTAAAATAGAGCTTATTCCTTTCGATAGGGTTTAGAGGTAGTTCAAATTGGTGTAGGGTATTTTGGATCCTTTTCTGAGATATAGACAAGATGTAGATATTCTACTTATAGAGCCATAGCCCATTCAATTTTTTCTTAATCATGAGGAGTTAATAATGATGCCAATGATAGATGATGTAGGTGTTATAGATGGTTACCTTCTATGAAACCAAGAATTATATATGGTAGTATATTTTGGTAGTAATGATGGTGGTAGGTAGCTAATGGATGTCAACCTAGCTAGTAGAGGTTAGTAAGCATAGGTACATAGGGTTGCCCCAGATGTATAGGCAATGATTACAAAGAGAGATCAAGCATGAGTGGTACTAGCTATGGTACAAGCTTCTATGGTAGTACTATAAGGTTAGTTAGTAATGGCACAGGGTCAAGTGGATATAGTTATAGGTGAGAGGGACCATACTAGAGCTACACTAGCCTTGGTTACCTAGGAGATAGACTCTTTGAGATAAGCTAGAGGAGGAATAGTAGCACTTATAGGGCCATGGGGCATGATTATTATGCAGAGATATGTAGCTATAATGGAGGAGCTATGCTATTATGAGGCCATCATTTTTGTATGTTTCCCTAATGAGCCCTAATGGGGTGAGTACAAGGTAAGCATGGTAGGAGGTACAGGTATGGCCATACCAAGTCAATGGGTTACATTTATGGGAGGATAGGCACTAGGAGTTAGTGGTGTTCCAAGAGACAGTGGTGCCCTAGGGGCATAGTTATGATATGGTTATGAGATATCATATATTAATGTATATCATTTTGATACTAGCCTATGAGTTGATGGGGTGAGATTTATATTTTAAGAGAGATCCATGTATATTTATGTAGTTGTTTATGATTATAGACTTATGATCTTTGTATATTATTTATTATTAATGGTGTTTATGTTTATGTTTATGTTGATCATTGATTATGATTATTCTCATGATGACATTTTTTATGAACTCACCTAGATAGGCATGCGATGAGATGAATTTGTGTATGTTCATGATAATATCGATATGATGGTTATAGTTGGTATGTTTGATATGATAATGGATTATGTGATGGATGGAAAATGAGATGATGTTTATCACATGGATTATTTTTTATGTTTTTATTTCTAGTTGTAATCATATAAATTACAAAAATTGGTAACTTGAGCATCGTTAATGACACCCAACCCATATATCCCTCTTGCTTGTTCTCATGACCCTCATAGGCTTGTTTTCACTGATTCCCAGTCATCCATAACCTTCCATACTTGGTCCCTACTCACCCAAAATACTATTTTCATGAATAATCCATCCCTCTAAGTCTTATTTTCCTAGGACAATAGTGACACACTTGGACTATAGCACCAGTGCCACTCTTATCCACTTTTAGCACTCTTATCTAAGTGCATTTTTGGCCCCAATGGTCATTTCCTTCTAGTTCCCCATCCTTCTCCTTATCATCCTAATGCAATAAAATTCAACCCATGACCAATATATCCCTATAAAATCCCATTCAAAGATAATTTGGAAGGGGTTGGCAATTATCACTAAGCAATCAAGACTACTCAAGCAATCTTCCCTATTCTCTACATATAACCAACCAATATATTTACAAGCTCATTTAAATACTTACACCAATCCATATCCATCTCAATAATATCTATTTTAACACTTTAAATATTCATACACACTATTATAAAAATCACATCAAGTGGGAGAACTACATATAGCTTGATCCCTCTTCAGAGTATTAGTATGTAGGTAGTGTACCCACACAAGGGGTGTGGATCCACGTTTGGTGAAGCTAATACACAATAAATGACCCCCTTTATTTCTCAAAATTGGTTAAATCATAATTTAATATAATTTTTTAAGAGTAAATATACTCTATAGGGAGCTCTACTGACTTCCAAATGTCAAAACCTCACAGACAGGATCACACAGACCTAGTAAACAAAATCCAAAAAGCTCAAATTCTTAGGATAATAGTGGTAGATATAGAATACAATGCTAGTACCACTCCTATCCACTTTTTATGCTCTTTTCTAATCATAAAATTAATTTCATATCTTAGTTTACAATAGTGTCCCAGTCCTACGTAGTGAATTCTAACCTCTATCTCAATTAGATCAGCTAGTTTCCAGCTAAGTCTTATTTTCTTTCCCTTATTACTATTTTTATAAAATTTATAATTGAAATAAAATTTTAAAAATTAGTATCTTAATAATTATACATTTATTTACTAATTTTATTACCCATACCTTTTAACTAAATTAGGAATAATACAACAATATTCTCAAAATTGTTAAATCATTTGGTGAACCTGACTTACTTCATTTAAGCATAAAAACCCTAGAAACTCTAGGGTATAATTTCTACTAATTTTTCTTATATTTTTATAATTTTTTATATGAATATTAAAATCAAAAATTATCATTAAATTTTAAAATTTTATATTAATTCTAAAATAAATTTCTTTCAAACCCTCGTTGCCCATACTAGGTCTCAGTATTTTTCTAGTAATTTTCCAATAATTTTTTGATTTTTTACTAGCATATTAAAATCAAAAATTCACTTCAAATTTCAAAATTTAATAGTAATTTCAAATTTTTATTTTTCTCAAAACCCTAGTTGCACATACTAGGTCCTGTTCAATCAAACTCTTTTCAATAATTTTCTAACTTTTTAGTTGCTTATTTCACTCAGAAATTCACTTTAAATTTCAAAACTTCATAGTAATTTTCAAATTAATTATCTTGAAAAACCCTAGTTGCATATACTAGGTCCCATTATTTCTTGAGATATCACCTTATATGTGTGAGAACTATGTATCCTTTTTATGCATATTCTAGTTCCTTATTTATATTATATCTATTTAATATTTTTTACTATTATCCAAGTTGTTTTCTTTATGCCACCTAATCTTCTTGCATCTCTTCCTTTGAGATGAAGTACAAGACTTAGTGGCAACCCTCTTGAATTCACCCAGATTCCTTCAACTTGACCATATACCATGTATAAACAACCAACTCAAGTTCATGTTATAGATTCTACACATCCAAATTATACTAATTTCAATGAGGATAATTTTGATAATGAGTAGTATGAAACTAAAAATGATGATGTACACACCGATGCTCATGCTCCACCACATTGGACTATTGATCCACTTCCACCAATTATAGATAATGAAGTCCTCAACAAAGATTTGATCCTACAAAGTTTTCAAGAAAGATCAAGGACCAGCCCTAAGATCACACTCTTATTTTATAATCTATCATGGAAATTAAAAAGGCTAAACAAGTTGAAACTTTTATTCCTTTAGAGAAACCATTTAAAAATGACACTATAGGGGAAACTATGTCTCAACAACCCCCTATAGTAGTCCAACCTACATCTATGCCAATAACTATATTTAGTACATCCCTATCTATTGATGTGTTAGCCCTTGTGCAAGAGATAAGATATCTTCAATCCAAGGTGTTATATCTTGACCAAGGTGCTTCTAGACCTACACATGCATTAGATTCTTTTTCTCTATTTTGTACACCATTGGCATGTCACATTGCTTCTACACCCTTGCCATAAGGTTTTATTCAACCCAAGCTTACTTTATATGATCGCAAGGGTGATCTTGAGACACATTTAAGAGATTTTCACATAGCATGCTTGGAATATGTACCAAATGACTAGTTACTTACCAAGTTATTTCTATGAAGCCTAAAGGATTATGCTTTACAATAGTTCTATAGTCTACCAAATCAATCGGTTAATACATTTAATCCTTTAGCCAACATGTTCCTATCTCATTTTAGCATCAGCATTGGTGATAAAATTTCATATGCCCAAGTTTCACAATGGAAACAAAATTCAACTGAGCATTTCACAAATTATGTTCTTTTATATAAGACTATTTTGTCTAAAAGGACTAGCCCCATGGCCAACCAAGAGTTACAAGATCTCTTCAAATAAAGTCTTCTACTAGCTTTACACGATTCAATTATGTTCAAAATATTCTCTTCCTTCATTGAAGTATGTCACATATTAAAGGAAATAGAGGTTAAACTAATTTTAATGGGCAAATTTAAGTACAAAAGTATCTCAAAAATGATAACCAAAAGTAACAAAAAAGTCCCATACAAATTCAAGGTCAATGATAACAAGAATTATAATCAACCAATAGTTAATGCAATGTCTAAGCCCCCTCAACATGTGGTTTTATCAGTACCTCTTGGGAAAACCTTTACCAATCTACCAATTTCTCTAGTCAGAGTTTTATAATAGCTATTAGAATGTAACATCATATATCTCCCTCCTATTTAGGAAGTTGACCTAACAAATCCTCTTCTAAGGGGATATGATCAGCATGTATTTTGTAAATTTCATAGGGCACTAGGACATACAACAAATAGATACATCAATTTGAGACCCAAGATACAAGATTTGATAGATGGAAATAATTTTATCTTGGCACTTCAATGGAGCATTCTCAAGTCAAGCAAACATAGGATAAAACATTGAAAATCTTCTCTGATATTTTTCCATAGCATTCCAAATAAGAGATAAGGGATACATTAGGGGTTCACCATGTATATCATGTATATCCCTCACTAGATACATACATAGCACCTTAAATTGAGACACATCCTTTGAGCAACATGATTGGTGTATACAATTCCAGAGTTTTAGCTAGACCTTTCATTTCCTTCTTAGAGTAGATCATCAAGGATGATTCATATTATCATGCACTCTTTATCAGAGCTTACATTCGTAATCATCCTATTCATAGTGTTCTCATAGATAATATATCCAGTCTAAACATGTGAACTATGACATTGTTGCAACATTTAGGATATTCAGAGTAGGATATTACCCTAATGGACATAGTTATTAGTAGATTCAGTGGGCACATATAGAGTTTATTGTGTTATATTTTACTTTTTTTATAGGTTGGTCTAATACATATGACCACACCATTCACTATTATTCCTAGTGTAGGAGTTTTTGATATGTTACTTGGTCAACAATAGATTCAAAAACTTCAAGTAGTACCCTTTATAGTTCATAGATGTGTGAAATTCATTCACGTTAATCATGTTATCATATTTGGTGAGTTCTATGTGAGTTACCATTCCCCACTTCAGAGCCATTCTCTATAGTATAGTTATTAGTTTCAATTTTGCCAGCAGTTCCATTTTTGCCATCAATTTATAGTTCCTCCTCCAGTTCTAATTTAGACACAGTTGATACATCCATCACAATCATAAAGATTTCATACACCTCCATATCTTTAAGATTCTAGATATCTTCCAGCTACAGTGTTCACACCTAGAACAGTGTCATTAAGATCTCATACATCTACTCACAGAGCACATGTTCAGAGAGCTTCTCTTACTACCAGATGGGTCCTTAAGAGCCCTACAGTTGCATCCAATTCTTAGAGTTATAAGGAGACCCCACACTTGGTTTATACTTTAGATATTTCATACCATTTATAACATATACAACTTTTAGATCCATAGTCTCAGCATTTTTATCATTCTTCATGATCATGTACAATCCCTCTCCTTGATACAAGACACCATGATAAGGAGTCTCCCATGAGACTCATTGGTTAGTTTTCCCAACTTACATATATATAGTTTATTATGCTTTATTGTAAATAGATCATATCAAAAATATAAAAAACATTCAAATATATCAAAAATACCAAAAATAATACAACATATTCCAAATATAAAAACATGCAAATAATTCAAAAAATATTTTTATTGTATGCATCATCCATGTTTTACATGTCTACTATAATACTAGACTTATATTTGTTGTTCTATGATATTGTTTGTCTTGATTCATCTAAATTAACATGCTTCACTTGATCTTTTTTAAGTGTGTGTAGTGACTTTTAGCTCCTTGATTGCTTCACTCTACCCATTAAGGGGGCATCCTACTTATACATTAGAGACACACATCGATATATCTTCCTCCTAGGGGCATCTTCTACATGACTACACTATACAAGTTATGTCATTCCTATACCATACACTCTAGTTATCATGTTGATGTACATTACTTATAGATTACACATATTACTCTATAAACACTCACTAGTATATATCACTTGTGTATTTCTTAGCATATACCTAGTCTTATACTAACATGTCTTACATACATTCACTTTTTACTTTGATTAGTTAGATATGATTGTACTTCCAATTATCACATGCTTTATTTTCTCACTTAGAGTAGCTTGATGTGGTTTCATTTCTTAGTTCTTGTTTATCTCATGTATGTGTCTTAGGACATTTTCCAGTGTGCTTTTCTTCTATTCATGTGTTTGCCTTAGGACATTTGCCAATGTCCTTTGCCTTTACTCTTCTATGTGATTGTGGCTTTCATGTCAATATTGCTTGTTTCAATTATATGTGTATGTGATATTTAAACATGCCTTTTATGCTTGCTTTCTAGTTTGAGTGAAATGTGTCCATGTCCCTTGTTTGCTTGGCCCCTTGGCCAATCTTTTATGATTCTTTCTTCTTGCCTTGTATGCTTGTTGCTTGATTATTTTTTGATTGTTTGCAATGCCATGATCCACATCATGCATTATCCTACTTTTTTGGGTGCCATGATGGACATCATGCTCCATATCTCCAAATAAAAACTAACCAAAATTTCAATTCTAGTTCATTACATTACACATATTATTACATTATTATATCTATCTATGCATACCTCTATTGATCTAACAATATCTCAATATAAACCATGCTATATCTCAAGATATCTTGTCAATTATCATTGTCATATCATGTATCTTTTCAACATAACACACTTGTATGAATATTTCTTCTAAGGGTGGTCATTATAGGGTCTTCATTTCTACCCTCAAAATAAGGGGAAATAAACAGAGGTTTTGTCATAGAAATCAAAGCTCCTAATGGTAAAAAAAACAATTTTTAAAACACCTAAAACAGCAACCAGACATCAAACCAATGAGAAAAAAATAGGCAAATAGTCAAGAATCTAGAATAGTTACTATATTTGGCCCTAGATAATAAAACCTAACTTAAACTACATCATTGGTGCCACTAGTGTCCACTTTTAATGCTCTTATCTAAATAGCAACAAAACTAGACTTTCTAGAATTAGGCAGAAAAGTAGTTTTAGCTATAGTTTTACACAGGAAAAATAGTTTAGAATAGTATTTTTTAGTACACTTTCACTCAAATAATCTAGATATAGGGGGAATCATATGTGGCATGATGTCTCTCACTTATAGTTTTAGATACAATAGTTGATATGACTTCTAAATCAAAATTCAAGTTTTAGACACCAGTGATTGGGGACAATGTGCATGGCACATTTGTTTTCTTTTCTTTCTAAGTTGAGTATTACCTAGGTATTCTCAATAGTTACATGCCTTACTCCATCTACAGGTGGGTGGAATCATTTTGGAATGGCTTTCATACAATCCTAACTTTTGAGTTCTCAATTTCTTAAGTTCCCAAGTGGATTTCATATAAGCTTAGTGTACCTATTTTAGAGTGGCTTTCATACAAGCCTAATCTCCATCTTTCAGAATGGCCAAGATTGGCCTAGTTTATAGCATACATTCATCTATCCATGCCAACATTTTTAGATCATAGTACATTCATGGGATTCAGGAGTCATCTCATATGGCACACATTCCATATCAGTATCAGTTCATAGCTTCACTTCACGAGGACTAATTATCCTTTGTATTCTTAATCCATCTATTTTGAGGGATTGGAAACATAGTTTAAACATCAATTACTATACACATGATCACCTAGATTCACTTAGTGGGTGGCAATCAAGCCAAAGGGCCAGCCTTTACATTCTTGAGCCACTTTTGGGGAATTGAGCACTCAACTCCATTCATAATATTACTCTTGGTTTAGCATCATTCATCATCACTTAAAATTACCCAACATTAATCAATATCACAATGGGTTTTGTATTGGTTTGCATACTCAATGAGGTGTATTCATTTCTTTATCTTTTTCTCTCTCTTACCTATTTTTGTGCATTCTTATTTTAGATATAGCGTATCTAGTAAGAATTGATCTACTCTTTGTTTTCACTTGCATATGTACACTTCATAGTGTGTTATCTCTATATATACCCAGCATCACAAAGCTTCATGAGCTTCACCCTTTCAAGTAAGTTCAAGTATGCTTTCTATTTTTTCTTTATCCTAGTATTTTTCTTTGTTGCATCACTAGAATAAAGGGGAAGAAAATATAGTTATATAAAATGCAAAAATTGGTAACTTGAGCATGGCTAATGACACCCAACCTATAGGTCCCTCATTATTTCTCTCATGACCTTCATAGGCTTGTTTTTATTTATTCCCAATAATTTTTAGCCTTCCATATTTGTTCCCTAGTCACCCAAACTAATCCTTTCATGACTAATCCATCCATCTAGATCTCATCTACCTAGGATAATAACACCATACTTGGACTATAGTGCTGGTGTCACTCCTATCTAATTTTAGTGCTCCTATCCAAGTGCATTTATAACCCTAATTATCATTTCATTTTAGTTCCCCATCCTTCTCTTTGTTAGCCTAACATGAGCACATTCAACCCATTACCAATAGATCCCTATAAAATCCCATTCAAAGATCATTTGAAAGGGGTTGTCAATTATCATTAAGCAAGAAAGAATACAAGTAAGACTACTCAAGCAATATTTTCTATTCTCTACATACAACTAGCTAATACATTTACAAGCTCATTCAAATCCTTACACTAGTCCCTAACCATCTCAAGCACATCTAGTTTAGCATTTTGTATCTTCATACACACTATTTCATAATGCACATTAAGTGGGAGAACTACATATAGCTTGATCCCTCTTTAGAGTATTGGTATGTAGGTAGTGTGCCCATACAAGGGGTGTAGATCCACATCTAGTGAATATTACACACACTACACCCCCCCTCTTTTTTGAAATTAGTCAAAGCATAATAAACTAAAGGGTTTTAAGATTAAATTTAATCTAAAAGGATCTCTACAAACTTCCAAGTGTTGAAACTTCACAGACAAGGTCACACAAACCTGGGGAACAAAACCCAAAAAGCTCAGATTCTCAAGACAATAGTGGTAGAGGTGGACTACAGCTCTAGTGCCACTTCTGTCAACTTTTATGCTCATATCCTATCATAAAATGAAACTCAAATCTTAGTTTGCAATAGTGTCTCAATCCTGCATAGTGAATTCGAACCTCTGTCTCAGTCAGATTAGCTAGTTTTTAGCTCAGTCTTATTTTCTTTCCCTTATTACTATTTTTATAAAAAATCTAATTGCAATCAAATTTTACAAATTAGTAGCTTAATAATTATACATTTATTTACTAATTTTACTACCCAAACCCTTTAACTAAATTAGGAATAATACACCAATATTCCCAAAATTGTTAAATCATGATGACTTTGATGGATGTGATGATCTAATTTCATGTTTTGAGATGACCATTGATATTATGATAATGTTCATTCTAAGATTTAGTGAGTATATGCTTCCTCATTTAGGTTTAGACATGTGGTGAAAATTGTTTATTTCTCATTTGTTCATAGATGTTATGTTATTGATATGATGTTGATGGGTATGCTAATGATGTATGTTTTTGTTCATGATATATGTTGATCTGATCTGGTGTGATTATGATTATGGTCATTTTTTTTAAGGTAAAACACATAAAGTAAGTTGAATAACAACACTAGCTGTGAGAAGATAATCAAGAGACAAACATCTAAGTAAATATATTAACAAGCTATGAGAGGATAAGAAGAGGGCACGATGCTTTTTCTTTGGAAAAGAATAATACAAATTGAAGTTGTATTGGCTTATATAACATAATCCCTTTGAATACTTCACATTAGTGTTCTTTAATCGGTTAAAAGGTGTCTTGATCACATAATGTTAATTGAGCTCAAAAATCCCATGCTTATAGTGTATAAAAGGGGGATGGATGAAAATGGAACCTTCTTTTGAGACTATAAATCCTCTTCTGGAGGTTACCAAAGAGTTATTATAAACAATTCTATGTCATGTAAGGTGTAGACTAATCGATATGGGAAGCCTACTCATGAGATTTGATTGTGGCTTTCAAAATTATTGCATATGAGAGCTGATTGTGGCTTTCAAAATTCCTTTATTGTTGTTAATGCTTGATAATGGTTCTTTTTCTTATTATGTTATTGCTTGGGTAGGTTGGGGAAGATGATCAATGTGGGAAGATAATTTATGCAAGAAGCTTTCAATAAATTTCTTATACATTGATAAATGCTTTACTTAGCCATCCTTTAAAGGAGTGGTCTAAGTTTATGTGCTTTGTTTAATGACTTTGATAGTTATCCTTCAATGGATTAGTCTACCTTATTTTGAGTAATTTTGATGTGTTTCCAATAGTTTTCCTTTGAGGGAGAAATTTATGAATGCTAGGAATGACCCATGATTATTTTTTGTTATGACATTGTTTTTTATTATTTGATTTTATTTAACATAGACTTGCTTATATAGGCTTAAATCTTGACCTTTATGAAGGAAAAAACTAAAAACATAAGAAGGTTGATTAGCTGTAAATAGGTTTAGGTGACAAAAATCATAGGAATCCATCCTATAAAGGGGTAGAAAGTACCATGATAATCATGCCATGGATAGAGCCATGGTACCCATTATTCAATATTGGGCCATGATTTTGATGGATAATCACATGATTTAATTTTAATCAATTTCCCCTAAAATAAAGAGATGAATATGATTTAAAATCAAGGGATGAGCTTAATTTAGACAATAAGTGAGTTTGATCCTTTTTAGCAAAAGAAAGGGCACATATACAATTAAGACAATAAGTGAGTTTGATAATTTTTAACAAAATAAAGGAAATAGATGCAAATTATTGAGGGGCTTAGGTTCTAGGTTGATTTTGAGATAAGATAACCAATAAGATCCTAATCCATACTTGTGGGTTATGATATAAGATCCAAGCCAATTGAAAGCAAATTTTTCCTGCTTGCTTTTTCTAAATTGGTGACATGTTAATTTTCCTTTAAGATGAGGTCTTTAATGTTGAAATATTGTAATTTTAGGTGTATTTTATAGGCACACTTGATGCACTCTTGATAAACATGAAGATGGTTGAGAGAAGCTAAATGATGTTTATCAAGTAGCTCAAGCTAGGCTAAATGATGTTGATGATAATCATCTTCAAAAATGATATCTTACAAAGATATACAAAGCAAAGGAATTTGGATTTTAAGAGGTAAGATATCCCCAGCTCTAATTAAAAGAGAGAATGGGGTATCACCTATAAGGGTTTGGATGCTAGTACGATATGCCCATAAGGTGAAGGGGATGTGTAAATGGTAATCTTGACCAGATGTATTGACCATTTTAGTTAGCATATTATTGAGAGTTTTGTTAGAGGATTTTATCTATCCATTTGATTGAGGATGTAGGGTGATGAGAAACTTAACTTGATTTTTAATGCATCACAAATAACTTTAACTTGTTTGTTTTTAAAATATTTACCATTATCAGTAATACTTTTGAGATGAACACCAAAATGATAGATAATGTGATGATTGATAAAATTGACAATCTTTTCAACTTTGGTAGAGATGAGAGGAATAGCTTTGACCCACTTGGTGAAATATTTTATCATAATGATGATAGAATGGTGTTTCTATGAATAATGGGGGTTAATATCACCAATGCGGTCTAAACCCCATTATGAAAAAGGCTAAAAATCTATGGAGACATAAAGATTATAGCTAGGTACGTGATGTAAATTGGTGTGTTGTTGACACTTAACACACTTTTTCACATAGTCATATTAGTCTTGATTAAGGTTAGGCCAATAATATCCAAGGCAAAGGATGTATTTAGCCATGGTGAGGCCACTAAAGTGTCCCCCACATATCCTATCATGTATTTTCTTGATAGCATAAGAGGCTTCATGACTGCATAGACAATGAAAGAAGAGACCATCGAAGATAATTTTATAAATAATCCCCCCAAGATGGTATAATGTTAGGTACTCTAGATAAATACTCTTTGAGTATTTTTGGAAAGACTAGATGACATGATGTTTAGGTTAAGATAGTCAAAGGTCTATTGATACCAGAGGTCAAGTTGGTTTATCTCCATATTAAAAATGGTAGGAGAATATGATTTGACATAAGAGGGCTTAGTAAGTTGATGGATAATGAAAAATAGCTTAGAGTTAGTGGGTGTAGATGAGATCTAAGAGGCGAGGTAAGCCATGGTATTGGCAAACCTATTCATAAATCATGGGGTGGCTTGGATATGGTAATTCTTAAATGATGTTAAGAGTTCATCAACTAGTTATTTGTACTATTGTAAAATATCATTCTTGCATTGATAATATCTATTGATTTGATTAACCACTAGTTGAGAATCACTAAATATGTTGATCATTTTGACTCCCAAGGTTAACATAGTTTGAAGGCATATCATCAAGGCTTTGTACTATTATTGGTACATTCAAAATCTAGCTTAAAGGATAAAGGAAAAGGTTCATCATGAAGGGGAATAAGGATAATGTCATCTCCCTAACCACGTTGACACTTGTATCCATCAAAGAACATGGTCACCTGATAGGTGAAGTCTACCTAAGAGAAGTTTACAATGGACTCATCTAAAAACTCAAGAGGAGGAGGTTGGTTGTTTGTTAATGGTGCATCAGCCAATTGGTTGTTAATAACTTGACCTTTAATTTACTTCTATTGAATGAAATCAAGGTTAAAATCAGCTACCAACATGAGCCACTTGGCCATACATTGGTTTTGTCATGGCTTAGAGTGTATATACTTGAGTGGATCAATATTGGTTATGACATAGGTCTTATGGTTGAGAAGGTAGTGATAGAGTTTTGGGGACATGAAGACTAATTCTAGGCAAAGTTTCTTGGTATGGGTGTACTAATTTTGTATTCTACAAGTGTTAGGCTTATGTAGTAGATAGCTTACTCTTTATATTATTCATCTCAATTTCGAAGCATTTCCCCTAGGGAGTGGTCAGTGGTATAGATATAAAGGTAGAAAGGTTGATCATCTTTGGGAGGGGTAAGGATAGGTGGTGATAGAAGGTACCTTTTGAGTGAATCAAAGGCATTTTTATAGTCAATATTCCACTTGAAAGAGACATCCTTCTTTAGGAGGTGATGGAAGGGTTAGCATTGGTTTGAGAGCTGAGAGATAAAGTGATGAATAGATTAGAGCATCCCTTTAAAACTATGGAGTTTCTCAAGGTGGGTGGGAGGAGGCATGTCTAGGATTACTTTGATTTTGGTTGGATCAATTTTAATTCCCTGAAGGGAGATGATAAAGCTAAGGAGCTTCCCTAATAAGACCATAAAAATGCACTTCTTGGGGTTAAGGTAGACATGGTAATGGATGAGGTGCTCAAATTTGATCTTAAGAATCTCCAAATGATCTTTACAATATTTGGACTTCCTGAGGAGGTTACCAACATAGTCTTTGATGATTTTATGGATAAGGTCATGGAAGATGTAGGTCATAGTGCATTATTAGGTTACACCAACATTTTTTAGTCCAAAAGGCATGATGTTATAGTAGAAATTTCCCCATAGGGTAATAAAAATGGTTTTGTGTTGATCTTCAGGGGAAATTAGGATCTGATTATAGCCCAAAAACCCATTTATGAGAGATAACATCTTGTATCTAGTTGTAAAATCAACTAGTTGGTCAATACTTAGTAAAGGGAAATCATCTTTTGGGAAAACAAGGTTGAGGTCACAAAATTCCACACAAATATGTAGTCCCCTTATGGCTTTGGTGATAGGAATGATGTTTGATACCCATTAGGGATAGTCAATGGGTTGAATGAAATTAATAGAGATGAGATGTTGAAGCTCTTCTTTGATGAGAATGGCTATGCAAGGGTACATTCATCAAAGTTTCTACATGACAGTTTTAGAATCATGGTTGGTGACTATGTTATGGGTAGAGATAGAGGAATTGATGCTAGGCATGTCACTATAAGATGATTTGACTGCTATGTTATAGTCTTAAAGGAAGGAGGGGAAGTCTTCAATCTCTTCAAAATTTAGTGACTAGTTGATTTTGATAATGTGTGGGTCATTTTGGGTACCTAAGTTGATATCCATGGTGGATTCATTCAACATGGTCAAAGTCTTAGGAGGTAGGTATTTATGGATATAAGAATTTGTTGCACCAAGATAGGTAAAGATGGGATCATCATCCTAATATTAAAGGGTATTAATGGTAGGAGAGTCATCTCCTATCATCTCAGGATGGGTCGTAGGGATGTTTATGATCACCCCATCCTTTTGATAAGTCAAGGGTCTGAGGCTGATCATGTTGATGAAAAAAAAGTTAGGGGGGATGATGTTAGGATCTTCTAGTTTTGATGGTGAAGGGGTTAGCAAGGTTATGATTTCTTTATCAATGTTAGTGATGGGAGCTGATTTGGTTTGCTAGTCAAGTGGAGAGAATCCTAGGCCATGTTTCTCATGGGGTTTTTGGGTTTGGATTGGAAGTAACTCATGTGGACCCTATTCATATAGTCTAAGACCAAAACCCTTCCAAGCACACTAGTGGAGATATGTCTTGGCAAAACTTAGATTATTGAGATAGGAGAAGCTGGAGGTGAATGGTCGAGGTGAAAGAGAGGTGATGGAAGTACTAAGGGGTTTTTTGAGTCCCCCATAGATGAAAAGGGTTTGATAGTTTGAAGGTCCAAGGGGAATAATGGCTCTAATATTAGGGCCATACCAAGGTTATTTTTTAAGTTCCCCATACTCATGAGGGTAGGGAAAGTGTCAAGGGTCAAGACGTAATATTTTCCAAGTGAACAACATTTGAATGTTGATCCTAATGTGTCCATGGTGGAGATTTGATTTAAGGGGATTGATAAGCTAGTAGATGCCTCATTTGGAGAAGAAGATATGGCTTCATCTTTTATGGTTGAGGGCTTATCTTTGGCTAATGAGGATGTGCTATATGGAGGTAGGAGGATGTCAATGGGTTGATAAGTCATGTTGCATGACAAAAAGGGACTTAGGTTAGCTTGTATAGTGACAACCTAACCTTCATGCTTAAATTTAATGCAACGATGAAGGGTATAGGATACATAACCCATAGAATAGATCCAAGGTTGTCCCAAAAAAAAATTATATTAGAATTCACCTTCTATTACATAAAAAATATTTGGGAGTGTGAAAGTTCCTAAATGGATATGAAGGACAACAGTTCCTAGAGTAGTGGCAATGGTGTTGTTGAAGGATCAGAGGATGTCTGAGGTTTTGAACATGATATTATTTGGTTGTTTAAGTTTATTATAGGCATGGGAGGATATGATATTACTATTGGCTCCCCCATCAATCATAACCTATTTAATGTGGGTTTTTTTTATGTAGGTAGTGATGAAAAAAGGAAGATCTAGGTCAACAGGGTGGATAGAAGGTATTTTTGAATCCTTGAAGGTGACAAGGTTAGAAATTTAGAGAGTGCCAAAAAAGGATACTAGAGGTTGAGGGTATTTAGGTTGGATCTCTATTAATTTCAATTCCTCTATCATTTCTTGGAGATGATGAGGCAAGGTAAAAATCAATTCGTATAGGCTCATCTTTGCTGGGTTTTGGTGAAATTGTTTGGGAACTTGTCTTCTGATTGATTTAGAGGGGTTGGATTGGGAGGTGCCCAAGATAGACACCTTAGGTTTTGATGAAGGTGAAGGTGCTTGATTTTGACTTGGTTTGGAGGTGGAAGATGGGTATGTCCATGTGATAGACACCTCCACCTTCCTCTTATCCTTTTATTGAGTATGTGATCATGTGACCACATGGATAGAGGGAAGATTTGGGGTAGGAGATTTCTTTAGTTCCCCATCACTATGAGGTGAGGGTGGGGGAGTAGGTAGCCATTAGGTAGTGGTTTTTATTTTTTAGATTGGTAGTAGGCTCATGGGAGGTTCATCTTTTAATAAATCATCCTCATCATAGAGCTAATGGATTATGTTTTGGAGAGATTTGTTGTTCTCCATGTCATGCTTGGGTGTCCTATGATAGGAACATACTTGGAAGTAATTATAATAGGATGGTTTTGAACCAATAAGGTCAAATGGTTGGATATGAAGTAAGGTCAATTAAGAAGCTTGCAATAACCTTGTGGTGAGGGTCTTGTGGTTTTGGCCTTGGTTGGTAGGATGGAAGTATTTTTAGAAACATAATTGGTGGTGGAGGTATTGGGTAAGGTGGTATTCTTAATTGATGACTTTGTTTTAGGTAAGGAAGTTGGTAAGTTGGAGGTAGAATTTTTCAAGGTAGATAGTTTGGTTGTTGATGGCTTGATGCAAATGGGTGTCTCAGAAAGTAAGAGTGATGATGTAACCAAGAGTAGTCATTAGGTTTTGGTTAAGATAGTTGGCTTCCTAATCAAATTAGAGGGATGAGGCCCCAAAATAGAGGGCAAGGTTGACAGAGGTAGAAGTTTGGCTTTCTGGCCTTTTGCTAGTTTTACCTCCTTGGTTTATTTGGTTTGGTGCTTGGTTGGTGGGTCTAGTGAGTTTAGCTCCAATTTCAAGGATGGATTATTAAGGCTCTACATAGTGAAGATGATAAGGTTTTTAGTTGGTCTGGTTGAATTGATAGAGGATGATTTAGTTATTTGGGATTTGGTTCCTTTGAGTGGTTGAGAAATGATTGGGTTGGTAGAGGTTTTTATTAGTTTGGTTGATATGATAGTGGGTTGGATAACATAAGTGGTGTGTTGGTCTATTATAGAGGTGGTTTTGGGTTCTTATTTGGTGATGTAAGGGATCCCCAATTTTTTCCAAAAGGTGTCTTGATCCATATCAGGTTTGGAGAAAAATTTCAATCTCTAAACTAGTCTAGAGAATGGTTTATAGACCGGTCTTGTTCCCTGAATAGTAGGATCAAAAGATAAACCCATAGGTTGAGAAAGGGGAATGGTAACCTCATCCTTTTCCTCAATAAAGGGATGAAATATTTGAATGGGTGGTTCTTATATGGGAGGTGAAAATATGGTGGTTTCTTCCTTGGGAATGATCTCTAAAGGGGAAGTGAATTGTTTAGTGGTTGAGGGAAGAGGTAAAGTGGTGATGGTTGATTTCTCTAGTATGTCAATTAGAGGAGGGGTTGTTGATTCCACTACCTCAATAAGTGGAGTTAAAAATTTTACTTTCTTGGTTTGGGTCTCCAAAGGAAGTGAAGGTGACTCCACTACCTCAATAAGTAGAGAGTGTGAAGAGCAGCTAGATTGGGTGGTAGGTTCTTCAATAATGAGCATGTCAAGAACCATATTGACGGTATGGGAATCATGAGAAGACTCATCCCTATTGCTCTCATTTTTGGTAGGTGAATAATTAAGAAAATTTTATATGAAGATGTCAAGGGATTTTTTTGTAGGTGCATTGGGGTTTTCTAACACAAGTTCCCCCTTATCAATGAGGGTCTAGATAATGTTTTTGAAGGTATTACACCTACTAAAATCATGCCCAACTACTTGATGAAAAGAACATAGGTCATTCTCATTATACCATTTAGGTGTAGGATGAGAAGAATAAAAATTTTGAGGTGGTTTGATGGGAGGAAGTTGTATGATATTAGATTCCATTAACTTCTCTAAGACCAAAGTGTAAGACTCATCAAGCAGAGTAAATTGCTTCTAATGGTTTTGGTTCCTTGTGTTTTGATTTGAGGAGTTAGAAGATTTTGGCTAATTTATAGATGGTGTAGGGGAGGTCTTAAGGACAACCACATTCATAGTTCCCTTGATTTTGTCATTGGTGTTGGTTTACTTGCTTGGTTTAGAGGAAGAAGCCTCATTGGATTTGTAGGTAAAGTTCTTGTTTTTCAACTTTAAATTTCCTTCATTGATGGCTCTATTTTTTGGTTTACATGCTATGGTAAAAGCTTTTTCAAAGGTTCTAAAGATATAAACACATAATGTAGATTAAATGTGCTTAGCACATGCTTGAGAAAAAAGTTCTATTAGTTTGGGTTAGGGTAAAGAGAAGGAAATTTGATTGGTTAGGCTTCTCTAGTGAGCTACAAAATTAGCAATAGATTCATCATCAAATTTATAGATAAAGTAAAGGTCAGTGATAGAAACTTTCTTGGAGATGTTTATTGAAAAGTGATCTAAGAAAGTTTGGGTTAGTTGGATGAAAGAGAAGAAACAATGTTTTGTTATGGCACTATACCAATCCCATGTTGGCCCTGATAAGGACATAGGGAAGGTGTGGAGAAGGAGAGAATCATCATAGGAAATCAAACAACATGAATTACTAAATTCCCTAAGGTGTTATTTTGGGTCCTCCTTGCTCTAAAACTTAGTAAACTTAGAGATCTCCCACTGAGGAGGATATGGTCTGATAGGGATAGATGGGTGAATGGGTTCATTATAGATCTGGTCATATGGTAAAATTGTTGTGAGCACTAGAGTTGGATGATGCTAAATTAGTCATTTTATCCATTCACATTTTCATTAGATCTGTTTGGGGTTATGCACCTAAAATTTTTTAAGGTGCATATTTTTATTGACTTTGGGTGACATATTGATTATTGATATGAGGTTGAAGAGTTGCCACATATTGATATATAGCCATAGGTGGTTGGGTAGATGCCATGTAGAGGTAGGTGGATGTAGATGGCTGGGTAGTGGGTAGAGATACATGCCCTTGTGGGTTAGCGATGCAACCCAAGTTGGGTGCAATGGGCTCTTGTTAAGAGGTTAAGGTAGGTTGGGTAGGAGCTATGGTTAGGTTTGTAACCAAAGGAAAGGTGGTGACCTTTGTACTAATTGGTGGTTAGGTAAAGGGTATAAACACCATAATATTTTGAAGTGGGGTAGTAATTAATGGACTAGGGGTAATCAAAGGAAGTTTGGTAATGATAGTATTAAGAACTCCCATGGTGAATGGAGTATAGATGGTTAATGGTTGGGTTATTCCTAAGGTTTAGTAGTTATTGGTGGGGGTGGAAGGTATAAGGGTTTTGGTAGGTTGGGTAGGTTGATTTTACATAGTAGTATCAAAGGGATTATTGGTAGATGAAGATACTTGGGTAGTCAATGGTTGGGTGGTGACTGTGGTAATAAAAGTGTTCTAAATGGGAGGGCATGCCATAATGTGGGTCCATAGGTAGAACTAAAGTAAGGGTACAGTGAGGCATGGTGCTAAGATAATGTTGAAGGATCATAGGATTATTATCTAAGAAGGTGTCAAAGTTTGTATTTTCTTTGGGAACTACCTAAAGGAAATATGGACTTCCTAAATGATGAGGAAATTCTTCTAGTTTAGAGATGTACTCCATGGATTAGGAGGTAAAAGAGGTTGATTGTTTTAGTGATGGGTTTTGTTCTACTAGGTTCTTTCATTATTGGTGACTTAGAACGATGCAATATAAGGGAGAGAGACTACAAAAATAATCTCACCACTAAAAAAAGAGAAGAAAAGAAATGAGCAAGGAAATCAAACACACACTAAAAAGTATGTTAAGTCCTAAAGTTCTTTTTAGTCTCTCTTTTGGCTTATGCCTTAAGCTTTAAGAACTGTGTGATTGAAATTGGCTTGTAGAGTGGATACTAGAAAAGAAGTCTATGGTTGGTTTTAGGTTGTGTTTAGGCTCTCAAAGGGATCTGTATTAGAATTTAAAACATGGCTTGGTATTGAGGCCTACCCCCTCAATTCACACACCATAATGATAAGGGTATTGGGTGCTTAGCCAGTATATATTGATTTCTAGGATTTATACTCAATAAGAGAGATAAGTTAGTTCTCCCCTTGGTAATTACCTCCAAGTATGCTTTTCAAGAAAGGGTAAGGTGAATACTATGTAATGAAATCCCTTTTAGGCCTTATGTCAAGTTTTTTTATGTTTGATTAATGTAGGTAGTTTGGTTTGTGTGTGTCATAAGTGATGCTATGATTGAATTAATTTGCTTTAATTTAAATAAGTGAGATAAAATTGCAATAAACCAATGTATGTAAATTGATTTTAATCCAAAAAAGAAACTTTTATTTCATTGTATGAGTCGAGAGATAATAAGAAGAAATCACCTAGATGTAACTATGAACCAAAAAAAGATTCTAAAGTCTCATCGAGCATGCCAAAATGTTTCAAAAAAAATTAGCTTATGTTCTAAGGAGGGAATAAGAAATAAAATAGATATGGTATGGTCAAAAAACCTATTTGGTTGTGTGTGTATTGAATCAGATGATTGTATAGAGCCCCTCTTTGGCTTGGGAAGAATGAGCTACAAATAAGACAGCACTAAAGCAAATGGTTGATTAGATAGATAGTTACGTGGATTGCCTAGCACTTTCTAGATCTCAAAAGCAAGAGCTTCTTTGGGGGCTATCAATCCACACTTTTTAAACAATTAAGTTCAAAAATTGAAAGAGAAAGTACTTACATGAATCATAGAAGATACTAAAATTGATTACAATAAATGCTTGATAAAGAAATAGATGAAATTAACTAATTATAGCAATAAGCAGGTCAATATTAATGCTAAATAGGTCAAGTGTGGTTTATAAAATAGTTTAGGGCTCTTTGAATAGGTAGAGATAGATAAAGTTAAATTTGGTTAAGGGTAAGTAAATGAAAATAGCTTTTTATTTTATGCCACAGACCATCGGTAGTTGATGTGATTGTTAGTGGTTGAGGTAATTATTGGTGGTTGAGGTAACCCTTGGAAATTGTGTCAAACCATCAATGGTCAAAGTGACTATTGGTAGTTACTATGGGTTGGGTCAAGTAAAAAATTACTATTTGGATGGGGTTATAGAATGGGTTTTTGAGAGATTGCCTTGGGTGGGTTGATTGTAAAATATAAAAAAAGTGATTAAATAATTAAAAATAAATACTTACCTTATTGGTGGGTTGATTGGATGAATGGTTGAGGTGGTGGGGCCTAGATAAATTTTGGTAGAGTAACAGTACTTGGATATTAACTAATGGATGGCAAGACTTCAACTCTCTATTATGATGGTTGGGTCATTATATTATTATAAGAAAACCTACAAAAGAAGCTCTTGATAATTGCATATCCCTTTTTCACCTCCTACTCCTCTCTTCTTATAGGAAGGAAGGAAAAGTGCAAAAAAATGTTAATAATAGGTCTAACTTGATATCTAATTTTAATTTTTACATGTATTGGCTTAAACATGAATTAGATAATTTGATTATATAAAATCAAGTTGGAGTGATGTGAAAGTTAAGTGGTTCAGATGGTGGAACTTGACCATTGATGGTTAGGGTGATCGTCAATGATCAGGGTGACTATTGGTAGTTAGGGTGATCATCGATAATCAAGGGTGACCATCAGTAGTCGAGGGTGACCATAAATGGTCAATGGTCAAGGGTCAAGGTCAAGTTGAGTTAAAAAGGTTGTTTTAGCCATTAGGTCAATTTGACTAGGGTTAGGTGGTTTAGGTTTGCTTTGTCATAGAGAGGTCAAAGTTGGGCCCAAGGGGGGTCTCAAGGTGGTCCAGGGGAATTATGACATTAAAAAATATTGTGTGTGGATTTCCATTGTCTACATATCCACCCCTTTAATTATATATTTCTTAATCTATATTTTAAGGTTAAACATTTTGTGAATTTGATTCATGTGAATGCAAATTTTTCTAATTCTAAAGGTTTTCATCCAACTAGGGTTTTAGATTGTTGTGATTTTGTAGTCCTTTCTTATATTATTTTGCATACAACCTAGGCATATACCTAGATTGGTATGTGTGCCTATTGAACACATCAAGGTTCCCCTCCTACAACCTAATATGTATAAAACCAATGAAGAACCTAATCCTATGGATCATGATGATAAAAATGTTGAGAATGAAAAACTTACTAATAAGGTTATCATAGAATAGTATTATGATAATGAAAACCATGAGTCTAATTAACTTGATGAACATGAGAAAATGTAATAAATTACATTATTTCATGAGCATATTCATTAAAAACCTAAATATCTTGATGAAATCCTAAGAATAATATTAGAAACTAAAAAAGTAAAAAGTGTAGATGAACAAGTAGGTCAATTTATTGATCATGATATTCAAGTTATGGGTCATTCCCATATACCCAAAATCATCCCCTTGAGTGCATTACCACTTCATACTTATAATTGGGGTACATGATATGTATTTCAACCTTTGTTCCTTAAAACTATTATTTCCACATATTACATGGGAAACCAAATGATTCAACTCAAATACTAGTTTCAATTCCTATATCTACTCAACCTATGGGTATACCTCCTTTTGTGACTTCTTAAATATCTAACCTAAAATACCAAGATGTGCAAGCTCTTATCAAAACTATAAAACTTTTTCAAACTATGGTTACAAATATTGAACAAAATTCTATGCAATCTCCTTACGATATTGATTTTCAAGAGGTATTGTATAATCCTCTTACATCAGAGATATATTTTCAACCTTCACCAATTAGTTTTTTTAAACCTAAGTTCATATTTTATAATGGCAAGTGTGATCCTAAACATATTTGATATTTTTATGTGGCATGTATTGGTTATGACTCCAATGATAAGCTTTTTGTTGTAACTCATGTTGTACCCATGGAGAGGTATTTCAAGCCTACTCTAATTGGTTGAAATAATGAGGTTACCCCTAAATTTATGGGTTGTCTATAGTGGGGGTAAACCTCTAGTTGATAGGGCAAGCTCCCTAAATTTTTCTTGATTATCCTCTTAGTAACTAGTTGGTGTATGAAAAGGGATAAGAAATTATCTAATTTCAATAAAATTGGAACAAATGGGTGATACACCATAATATTTGATCCAATACTATCCTACACTTGTAATTTAAAGAAAGAAAACTACAATCTAGTCTATGTTTCAAAAGAAAGCTTCTAACATAAGTATTTTAACCTAGAGAATATGATAAGTATAGCAGATATGGTGAGAGATTCAAAGAATTGAGAAGACACTACTGAAACTCCAAAACACTTAGCTACAATACCACACTTTAATGTACTCCAAGTGACCTGCAAGAAAATAATGTATCCATATCCAGGTGTACACAAGTAGGACAAGATATAAGGATAAGTAATTTTCTCACTAGTATCTATCAACAACTCATTCAATACACTAAAATATGAACTTGGAAATTGTGAACTAGTTTGAATCCATTTTTTAATTCAAAATATGACTAAAAAAATATAAGGTCTTCACCTACCTATCTTTTGGATCCCTTACAATGCCAAAACTAGGCATACTTATAGCACCAATGAGACAGAGAGAAATCCCACTCCAAGAATGGAATTTTGGAGGGTTAAAAGAATACAAAAAAGATTTATTAGATTTATAAGAGTTATTAGGATTCATATTAAGTCTTGAACATGTGTTACTTGATTTCCAAGTCTTTTGCAAACTGCCTTCAAGTCAGAAAGAGTCAGTCCTTATGGAGTTCATAAGACTTCTTGAAAAGTAATCTAATATTTTGTAGGAAATGTATTTATCCACCTTGAAAGTGCATGAATATCGATGTAAAATGTTAGATAAACACCTCACCAAGGTGTATTCATCATTATCTACCCTTGAAATAAGCTTTCTTGGAAGAGGGAGTTAGCTTAGCTCATGAGCTGTAGTCTATCTTCCTAGGAAGTGGAGAGATCATCTAAATATTATTAAGGAGATTTTAACCAACCACTCTAATCATGAAATATTATATTACCACATATTTATAGATATGAAGGCTATAATGGACACCTTTAAATTCTTTTCATACTTCTCAAGAAGTAACTTTAATGTTGGCTATCTAGTACTAGTTGGAAGCTAGGCCTGGTTGTACATGTTAGTCTATTTGAATGATCATGAAAACTAAATATATCCTTGGAACAAGTCCTAAGATCATGATATCAAAACAAAAAATTAATTCATTTTATTAACAAGCCTTTCAAGGCATCATAAACCTAATGTTCTTGCCAATCTAGGTAGTTAGGTCTCTCATTCCTTGTACACCTCAAACTGCCTTTTTTGTGCAAATCTGTAGGAAAATTTTCATGAGTATATGAAAGGATTTTTTGACTTGAGAAGTTATAAAAAAATCCCATGGTACCTTCTACAATGATATTTAATCATGCATCCATGTTTGTACCCTTGAATATCATCAAAACTAGTAAAAGTGAGGCCATTTAGTGTGTCCATACAGGTGGCATCAGCATCCAATTTCATGGTGAGGAGAATTAGAGAGTTTTTGACAAGATTAAATTATTTTTAGAGATTAAATAATGCATTTGGATACATTATAAGGAAGATATCCCATATTGAATTCACCCAAGGGTATATGCCCTTTTGTAAATGGTGTGCACCTTTTTAGAAGTGAAAATGTTTAATAAGTGTATAATTACATTGGTATATACCACTCAAAAGGTCATATGTACTACTTAAAAGGACACACATGTTTTTTAATTCCTCAAAACTTCTATACAAAATCTCATGTGCACTAATTTTAGTTTAGCATTTTATAATTTGCAAATTGTGAACTAGTTTTTACAGCTGAGAGTCTGCAAGTTCTTCATTTACTTTTTCTCAAAGATTATAAATTCATCATTTTTTATTAAAATTATTTTTATCTTAATTTGAATTATAAGCTTAAATATATATCATGGGATTAGGATTCACCATAAAATACTAAATAAGGAGCTAAAAAATGTGTTGGGAAATACCAGAAGCATAATTGATTACCAAATACAAGCAACTTACATGCGGAATTAAACCAGAATCACAAGTAACTAGAATTCAGAAATAACACAGAATATGAGAGACAATACACAACTTGTATTAATACTCATCCAAAAAAGAATACAATAAATAAGATGCCACTTCTTCACACCTCTCAGAGGCTTCCCACACCTCAAGTTTACAGTACTACTTTCCTCAAAGCTCTCTCTCTTACGGTCCCAACACACAACTCAAACACAGAGTTGGTGTTCACCTCCAACCAGTCAGTATCCACTACTACCAGTACACTAGTGCTCCACACACTCCACAAGTGCTCCACACACTCCAATTAGATCTCCCCTAAACTTGCAACAACCTGCAACTCAAACGATCTTACTTATGGAAGGAACTGTCTTGCCTTCCTCTTTACTCTCCAACGAGTACACACCGTACTCCAAGTAGATCCTACCTGATCTTGCTCCCTATTGTGTTGCTGTCCTCCCTGATCTTGCACACCTACAAATCAATCTAGTTCTACACACCTACAAACTTGGATCCCACACCCACATACACCTACAGATCAATGATCTTACTTACCATACAGATCTCCTAACATAGCCATGCACCCCTACTGACCAAGATCATACATACATGAAGAACCCTTCTGATTCTCCAAACTAGCACCCACACTTGGCACTGTGGCACTAGGAGGAACACACCATGCTCTCTTCACACACAAAAGGAGCTAATATTTTGCTCTCTTACTCTCTAGCACTAATTTACAATACATCCCATGAGTCTATTATATAGATCTCATGCATACAATAATTAGACTATCTTAATTACAATAATTAGACTTGCAACTCTAAGACTAAAATAAGTCTTTAACATGCAAACTGACAGTCCAAAAATAGACTCTCCAAAATCCCCATGCTCACACACAAGTTGCCGACGTTGGCTCTTCCTGACTGATGTCAGCTGACTTGTAACCAATGTCAATTGTTTTTGCACTGCTATCTGACTGACATCAGTTGATCAGACCAACGTTAGTTGCCCTGCAACTTGACCTACAACTCTCTACAACCTTTGCAACCTCTATAACTCCTCTTGTTTGCATCATGGTGAAGCTTTTAGCTCCACAACCTAACAATCTCCCACTTGGTGATAAACAGTTACACCTATACCTGTACCTGTACACCATCTAATTTATTCCCTGGCTTGTATCCCTCTTCAAGATCAATCCTAAAGACCAACCACCACACAACTTATGATTTTATACCTGTCATCCAAGTACCCTACCACATCTGAAGCTAAAAACCCATGTAGTGAAGACCTTGACCCTGCATAACATGAATCCCTACTGTTGGTCCCTCTCAGATACCTGAGAATCCACCTTCCCCAAATTGGCTCCAAACTCTCTGACAACTCCCACTACTTGGGAAAACTCAGGTCTACACCAGACCTCATGTGATTTCAAACACTATTCTAAGCTCTACTTAAACTGTCCAGCCCTTTGTGTGCTTTTTGATTCTGCATCTTGCATATTGAACCCTGCCAACACCGTCTTCACATCAGCGCCCACTGGAGACAAAATCTCCATGTCTCTTATGCCAAATAATTTTACTGCTCCCAAATTCTTCCTGACATACCTCTAAACTAACCTTACCCTTAGCTCAACAAATCCCTATATGTATGAACCTGCTCTAAGCATACCATCCACATACAGTAACAGGATAATGTCGTGACTCATCATCCACCTGGTAAAGATAAACACAATGGTTATATTGACATTGACTAAAGCCCTGCTTTGTCATCCACCTGGTACCACCTGTCAGCCCTGTTCCAATGTCTTGTAGCTTCCTCAAGACCATATGACTTGGCCTTCCATCTCATGTGTCCATTCTCTCTATTCTTTAACCAAGGTATCCATTCATCTCAGTGCTTTCATACCGGCTGGAAACCCTACCAAATCTCCCATTTGGTTCTGCATCCTGTTCATGCCATGCTCCCACTATTTCCTGGATCCTTCCTACTCTATAGTTAGCAACTAGTATAAAGAAGAGGAGTAACAAATTTGAGGCTTACTTGCACTTTTAGTCCTCCCCATGGGTGTTTAAGACTCCTTGATAGCTTGCTATCTACCCAAAATCCATTACAGTGACTGACCTCGATCACCACACAGTTCACATCTGACCAACATCGGTTCTATGCACCTATCCTGACTACTGACCCCACCAATGTCGGTGTCTACCTTCTACCAATGTCAATCCTCCTGACTGATGTCGATCTTATTGTTGCTGATGTCAGTCCTCTTAACTGACATCGGTCTTACCCTGCCTGACACCACTGGCTTTGGTCTACACATGACTGACATTAGCACCTGTCTGTTCGATGTTGGTTCCCCCTGACCGATGCCGGTACCTATGTTCACCAATGAGTGATGACTTTTTACCTACGAGCTTACTTTGAATCAATCCCATGTCTAAATTGCCCTGCTCAGAAGTATCTAGCCCCATTCACTGGTCTCTGTGCATCATCTCCTCCAAAAACACCAAGGCTTTCCAGTTCTTAAGTTTGTCAAAGATATCTGACTTCCTCTTAAGAACATGCATCTCTTTCTTGCTCATGTGACCAAGCCTACAAAGCCACGTCTCCATAATAGAAGAAGAATCAGTAATATAAACAAGTAGATAAAAAGTACCTATTTTCTTACCATCAGCTAATTCAAGTGCATCCACTGTGAGAGTTCTTGTGCATCTCTCATCACCTAACTTTTTTGAAGAAATTAGCCATATCTTCAATACTGGGACTTGCATGACCTCCTTCAACACCCATGTGTTGGCCACCTACAATTTTAGCTTCACTTCCCCTTTGCCAATTCTTTGACAAGGCTCACCAGCACCTCTCTTTGGGGCTGCATGGAAAGAGGCAATAGAATCTATAAACCAAGATTCTACTTTATCCAAGAAATATACCAGATCATCCTGTGCAACAACCCCTACAACATCTACTTCTTCAATTCCTTCATGTTGATCTGCTACCAACCAACAATCTTTCTTTTCTTGCTCTTTCTTTCCATAGGACCGTAATTGACCATTCATGCTTTTCAATTCCTCCATTCTTAGCTTACTTTCTTCTACCGTTGCTATACTCCCACTCAATCAAAAAACCCTAAGAGTGCCCTGTAACCAAACACAAACCTGCTCCCTAAAACCTTAGCTCTGATACCACTTGTTGGGAAATACCAGAAGCACAATTGATTACCAAATACAAGCAACTTACATGTGGAATTAAACCAGAATTACAAGTAACCAGAATTCAGAAATAACACAGAATATGAGAGACAATACATAACTTGTATTAATACTCATCCAAAAAAGAATACAATAAAGAAGATGCCACTTCTTCTTCACACCTCTCAGAGGCTTCCCACACCTCAAGTGTACAGTACTACTTTCCTCAAAGCTCTCTCTCTTACGGTCCCAACACACAACTCAAACACAGAGTTGGTGTTCACCTCCAACCAGTCAGTATCCACTACTACCAGTACACTAGTGCTCCACACACTCCACAAGTGCTCCACGCACTCCAAGTAGATCTCCCCTGAACTTGCAACAACCTGCAACTCAAATAATCTTACTTATGGAAGGAACTGCCTTGCCTTCCTCTTTGTTCTCCAACGAGTACACATCGTACTCCAAGTAGATCTTGCCTAATCTTGCTCCCTGTTGTGTTGTTATCCTCCCTAATCTTGCACACCTACAAATCAATCTAGTTCTGCACACCTACAAACCTAGATCCCACACCCACATACACCTATAGATCAATGATCTTACTTACCATGTAGATCTCCTAACGTAGCCATGCACCCCTGCTAACCAAGATCATACATACATGAAGAACCCTTTTGATTCTCTAAACCAGCACCCACACTTGGCACTATGGCACTAAGAGGAACACACCATGCTCTCTTCACACACAAAAAGAGCTAATATTTTTTTCTCTTACTCTCTAGCACTAATTTACAATATAGCCCATGAGTCTATTATATAGATCTCATGCATACAATAATTAGACTATCTTAATTACAATAATTAGACTCGTAACTCTAAAACTAAAATAAGTCTTAAACATGCAAACTGACAGTCCAAAAATAGACTCTCTGGATCCGCATGCAAACTACATGCTCACACACAGGTTGTCGACGTCGGCTCCTCCTGACCGATGTTGGCCGACTTGTAAGTGACATCAGTTTCTTCTGGACTGTTATCTGGTTGACGTCGGTTGATCAAACTGATGTTGATTGCCCTGCAACTCAACCTGCAACTCTCTGCAACCTCCGTAACTCCTCCTGTTTGCATCCTGGGGAAGCTTTTAGCTCCACAACCTAAAAAAATGAATAAATTGAATTTAAGAGAGAAAAAATGCAAGCAAATAGGTGAACATCCATAATATCTTATGGATAGGTTAAAGGTACTAATTTCACACTAAGTAATATTTCAATTGAAAATAACATTCCCAATTCCATGGAATTTAATTTAGATATATATTCAAATGAGATGAGATTTAATCAATCATTGTTGAATGATAAAACTCAACATGTAGAACATATAACTAATGAATTTGTATTGATGAAGCACATAGAGAAACACAAATCAATGACACATCAATCCATTATTTTTTTGTGTATAATTATAATTTGCATCATGTAATGACCCAAATTCATCTCTCTCCTAATTAAGAGGAATCTACTTTTCTTATAGAGTTTAATGTTAAAAAATAATTGAATATCATTTATATGGTTAAAGTGATAATTATAGACACCTCATTTTGGCCACAACCATGTATCAATTAGACTTCAGATTGATTTCTACCAAAAAATACAAATTAAGCCTAGGAATCATTAAATTTCTCAATTTCATCTACACATCAGACATTAGTACCTAAAATTATGTTAAGGCATCCTTATTTGGGGTGTTATCTGGATGCTACAGTAACCTCCCACATATTCATATCTAATCAAGTTTTAACCTTTCAAATTGATAGATTGGCTTTTGGACCCATTAAACGGGGAACTTAAACAATTCCTAAAATGCAAAAATGCTAAGGAGAATGAATTAACAAAGCAAACCCAATTAAATACTTAAGTGATATTTCTTTGTACAATTAATGAATATTAATTTTGTAAAAATAAAATTCAAAAAAAAATGAGATCATGATGATGTCATCATCCTCAAATTCAAGGAAATGAAAATATCTCCATTAAAGCTTTAAATTCAAAAATGGAGAGCAATGCTTAATAAATTATATCTCTATCCTAAATATTATTTGCTTATCTCCTTATGTTGGAAATATTGTCATTGATGTCAAAGGTCTAGAATTATTGGTGATAAAGGCCCCATTGCATTTAATGTTGTTTGTAATAGATACATCTTGGCTACTGTGAGTTAATATTTATTTAATATTAATGAATATATTTTTGGTTGCATATGAGACAAAAGAAGGGCCCATGGAGAAGTCAAAGAGCCGTGGGGTAAAAAAAAATAAGGATGGGATGCATTTTCCCATGAAGAGTCATCTCGGGGAATTCCAAGAGTCACCAAGTGAAGACAAAAGAGGAATGGTGCAATTTCTCATAAAGGGACACTTTGAGGAATACGAAAAGTCACCAAGATAAGGACAAAAGAGGGAAGGATGTTTTTGCTTATGAAGGGTCACCACATGACTTTTCAAAGGCAAGGATATGAAGGGTCATACAAGTTTGGTGCCATTTTCCATGAGGATTGAAGGGTCACAAAGTGGGAAGGCCAAAGGTCATTTGGAAATCTATAAATAAAGGCTTGAGAAGCCATTTGTAATATGTGAGATAAAGGTTGATTTGATATTTTAATATCTAGCTTAGAAGAGCAATTGTGAGAGATGAATATGATTTGTATTTGTTATATCTAGCTTAGAAGAGCAAAGGTGAGAGAGAGGAAAGAGATGTTATATTGAGCTATCATTTGTTGAGATAGCAACATTGAGAGATAGGTGTGTGGTATGCACAAAGGGGTTGGTGCTCATGTGGGTTGGTGCTCACAAATTATTGTTGGGTTGGTGCTCAGTAAAGGGGTTGGTGCTCCTATGGTTTGGTGCTCATGAATTGTTGCTGGGTTGGTGCTCGGCAAAGGGGTTGGTACTCTTGTGGGTTGGTTTTCATGAATTTTTGCTGGGTTGGTGCTTGACAAAGGGGTTGGTGCTCCTATGGGTTGGTTCTCACAAATTGTTGTTGGGTTGGTGCTCGACAAAGGGGTTGGTGCTCCTATGGGTTGGTGCTCATGAATAGTTGTTGGGTTGGTACTCAGCAAAGGGGTTGGTACTCTTGCAAGTTGGTGCTTGTGAATATTGTTTAGGTTGGTGCTCATTCATATACTTGAGATTGTTCTCTATGGTTTTTCCCACATTGGGTTTCCACATTATATCTGGAGTCTCTCTCTATCTTTTTTGGTGTTTATTACTTGAGTTTTATTGCATATCTTGAATGTTTGATTAATTGTAATTTGGTTAAGGGAAAGTTTTATAAGATATATGATATACTGATTCACCCCCCTCTCAGTATATCCCATGCTTAACACCTTAACTTAACCAAGGTTAAAATAATCCTATCTATGGTCAAATCTAACCTAAATTCACTTGGGTTAGATTTAGCTAGATAACCTATAAATATAAGTGACAAGACCATTCTAAAAAAAACTCTCAAGCCAAAGTTATAGTATTGAATTATTGAGATACAAATATTTTTTGTAATGGTATAATGCAAAATTATTGATAAATTATTGCATCTTTCCAAAGTCAAGCCAAACATTGCCAAAATTACAAGGATAAATGATGCAAGAAGCATCAATGTCAAAGACTCTTTGAGCACACATATGATCACATTCCTCCAATCCCAACATGCAACTCTTTCTAACGAGGAAGATTAAAAATACTTTTTGTCTTAATTTGTTTGTTGCTTACATTATTCTCTTTCTCCTTAAGTGTTTAAGCTTGAAATGTTATATTTTTTGTGTTTTTACTGAGGTTTATCACACTAACACTTTATTAACTCCCCTATTGGATTTTTATCTCACATAATTTCCCACTATGCATGTCATTATGTGAGATAGGAATCTAAGAGGGTAGTCAGTCAAGTGTTAGTATGATAAAAATGCATAAAGAAATCTAACACCTCAATCCTAGCCACTCAAGGATCAAGAGAATAATGCAAGTAAAAAACAAAAGAATACAAAATAAGTATTCTTCACCTTCCCTATGAGTAAGAGTTACATGTTGGCTTTGGAGGAATGTGATTGGTCATGTACTCAAAGAGTCTTTGACAATGGTTCTCTTTGTATCATTTCTCCTTGTCATTTTGATAATTTTTGGCTTGGCTTTGGAAAGGTGTAGCAATATATCAATAATTTCATGTTATAACATTACATGAAAGCTTTGTATCTCAATAATTCAACATTATAAATTTGGCTTGAGAGTTTATTTTAGAATGGTCTTGGCACTTTTATTTATATGTTCACCAACTAAATCCAATCCAAGAGTAGTTAGATTATATTTAACCATAGTTAGGTTTAGTTTAACCCTAGTTAAGTTAAGGAGGGGATACAAAATTAATATTTGGGATAGATATCCCATTTATTAAGCATGTCTCTCCATTTATAAATTTAAGGCTTTAATGAATATATTTTCAATTCCTTGACTTTGAGAATGTTGAAATATTCATGACCTCAATTTTATTAGAATTTATTTCTTAAAAATTTAATATTCACTAATTTCACATGAAATTTTCACTTAAGCATTTAATTGGGTTTGCTTAGTTAACTCATTCTACTTAGCAATTTTGCATTTTAAAAATTGTTTAAGTGCCCTGCTTAATGGGTCCAAAGGCTAATTTGTCAATTTTCTAGGTCATAACTTGACTTGAGATGAATTTATGAGAGGATACCTTTTTATATATGATAATACCTCAAATATTAATGCCTCAACATGGTTTTAGGTACTAATGTCTGATTTCTAGACAAAATTGGGACATTCATTGATTCTTAGGCTTAATTTGCACTATTTGGTAAAAATCAATTTGAAGCTCGATTGGAACATGGTTGTGGTCAAAATGAGGTGTATACATATATCACATGGTTCTTCTTCAAATTCAAATGTGGAAGATTCTAAATTTGGTACTTTTTTTTGGCACAAGAGCTTCCTCTTTTTTATCAAGGATTTGGATACAAATATGAGATTTCCCTTGATGAGATCATTGGTTGGACCCATGGTTAGGCTAATTACCTCAATTACCTTACTTTCTTAGTACCTACTTATACATAGTTTTTTTAATCTTTACTTTTCTTGCTTATTCTTATACACCTATTCCATTCCTTATTCTACACATTGGCTCTATTTTTAATTTTGATGACATTTAACTTAAAATTTAATATTGTAATGTAATGAAATATTCAAAATTTTCATATGATTCAATTTTAAATATTTTAGATTCTAATATAATTCAAATATTCACATGTTATTACTTGATTATATCTTTCACAAATGCTCTCACTTTTTATTTTGAGACAAGCGATTTTCAAGAAATTCCCCTCATAAAAAAGGGGGAATCATAATAATTTTATCTCCAATATTTCATAATAAATGAATTATATATTTGATAGGCTAAAATGTAAAAAAATAGATTTTTCATATTTTTGGAGTATTTTTCTTGCTTATGTACTCCATGCTTACAACTACTTGAGCATAGATACACTTATGTGAAGAAGATTACAATATAATTCAAATATTCACATGTTATTACTTGATTATATCTTTCACAAATGCTCTCACATTTTATTTTGAGACAAGTTATTTTCAATAAATTACCCTCATATAAAAAAGGGGGAATCATAATAATTTTATCTCCAATATTCATAATAAATGAATTATATATTTGATAGGATAAAATGTAAAAAAAATAGATTTTCCATATTTTGGGGGCATTTTTCTTGCTTATGTACTCCATGCTTACAACTACTTGAGCATAGATACACTTATGTGAAGATAATTACAATATAATTCAAATATTCACATGTTATTACTTGATTATATCTTTCACAAATGCTCTCACTTTTTATTTTGAGACAAGTGATTTTCAAGAAATTCCCCTCATATAAAAAAGGGGGAATCATAATAATTTTATCTCCAATATTTCATAATAAATGAATTATATATTTGATAGGCTAAAATGTTAAAAAAATAGATTTTTCATATTTTGGGGGCATTTTTCTTGCTTATGTACTCTATGCTTACAACTACTTGAGCATAGATACACTTATGTGAAGATAATTACAATATTTCATACAATTTTCAAAAGATAAAATCATCACTCTATATATTAAAATTTCCATGATATGCATTCATGTCTAAGCTACTACTTCACAAAATTTAGATTTCTCTTTTTTTAAATATCAAAGTTTCAAAAATTTACATTTTGAATCTAGATATATTTGTATGAGTGTGATTCTCCTTTTTAAAGTGGACCATGTTTGAGTTTAGTGATGATACACATATTTTCTTCATTTTAGTTATCCATGTACTAGTTCCCTCCTTTTTTTTAGTTTATCAAGTCGAATACGTTTGAGCTTAGTGATGTTCCATGTCTTGGTAGCACTTTAGCAAACCACCACTTTGTTGATTCCTATATCTTAAAAATAATTATAGATTAATCTATGAGGTTTTGAGTATATAATATTTCTAAGCCATGAATTTTCACTGATTCATCAAATTGAGACTTGATTACTCTTAATTCACCATAAGTTTAACACTTCTCCACATGCCTCAATAAGCAAGCATGCACATATCCATGAAAAAATAAAAGTGTGTATACACACTTAGGTATCACATTTATTTTACTCTATTAATTTATTAATAACTAGAATAAATGGGGTGAAAATGTAGACACTAAAATTTTATCAATAAATGATTAAAAATGTTTGACCTTGACATCTTTTCCTTGTTTGGTCAATTCACCATTTCAATGACCCATAATCTATAAAGAAGCTTTTAAAGTCTTAAAATTCTATACATATATCAAAGACTCCCCTATTATTTACCTATTCATCCCTAATCAACATATAATTCATTGTCAATTTGGTTTCAAAATCCTCTATCCCTTTTGGAACAAAGAGCACTATAAGACAAGGATGCACTGTGTCCTTATCTTGTAGTGTGTCTTTGCCCAGAGTAATCTAATAGTCATATTTTTAAAATGACACGCTTCATAACAAATCTCCTATTCAAACCAATAGGTCAGTCATCAAAAATATTAATATATTCTCCTATAAAATAACTTAAAGGCTCACACTTGAACCCACCTATTCTCTTACTAGCACTTATTTATAGAGAATTTGTTCTATGATTTAAAAATCATATATCTTCTAAGTAAATATTTTTATTTCAATTATGTTGTAATACCACTATCCCTAGCCAAGAATAACACTTTTTTATTACAAGTTAATGGCATCAATCATTTTAATAAGATATTGTTAGTTGTATTCACATTATATTTCCTATAGAGATAACTATGTTAGCCTGAGATATACTTGGATTATACAATTAATACTTAATCAAAAGGGGGTTTTCTAAGAATAGCTTGATCATAGCCCACTTCCCCAATTTTATCTCCTTTTGCATTTGATCTTATTTTGTGTGCTTGTAAAAGACTAGGGCATTATCTTTACAAGTACTTTATGCTTCAAAATGAGCTTCACTTGAAAATATTGCACCATAGAGATGGGCAAAAAATCCCATATTTTTAGATTTAGTGCATAATTTGTCTAGACAAAGCTATAATAGCAAACAATTATGCACTGCAACCTTGTACACCTTGTGCATCATTGTCTAAGTATACATTGTACTATTTTTTCCTAATGTATTTGTGTTTGTAGTTGATTTAAATCAATTACATTGAATAAAAATTCAATACATTCTGAATTAATCTTTTTGTAAGGATAAATCTCTACCCCTAGACCTAGTTTCTATTTTTATCAATTTACAACTTCTATAAATTATATATTTATTGTGTTCTTACTTATTTAAATTCCTAGATAAGATTTTGATATTTTTCATTTCAAATTAGAGTTAATGTTTTATTCTAATTAATTATATTGTAAGCATCTTGTTATAATAATTTAAATGTTGATGGGCATCATTTATTTATATCCACAAATCATTTTCATTACTTGTCAAATTTAGAAATATTTGAGACCTCTCAAAGCACCAAACTAACAAAGGGGCAAAAATAAGTGAATTAGTAACAATATTGAAGGAATTAAGGTAGTTTGGTCATTTAATTCATTACTAAAGGTGAACCCATTACAAGAAAACTGTATCCAAAAGAGTAGAAGAAAAGTAGAGTTGGAAAAAGTTGTAAGTTGTAAGAATTAAATCCTGCCATTAGTATACCATGAAACTTGGGGATAAGGTAAATTAGGGGTTTAAATAAGGTTAATAGTCCCATACTTTATCAAAGAGGGTTTAAATTGTACTAAATCAATTATGCCCTTGTCAAGTTTAAATGGCTATGTCCTTAGCCCAACTTCCATCTCTAAGTGTTCTTTTGAAAGATCAAGTTCATGTAAAAATTGGCTAAGTCCTAATCTCTTTGCTTGGTGAATGTGTCTTTCCCTTAGATGTTTTTGGGATTTTTACACAAACACAATATTTGATGGAAATAGGTCTTTGGGATTTTTATCTCAGACAAAAAGTTTGAAGACTTATTTCAATCGAACATTTTGTCTGCTACAAAAAGTTTTAAGGAATTTAATGTCTTATTTGTTTCGGGTTAAGTGTTTCACAAAAGATCCAAAGGGCTATTTATTTCAGACTTTTTGTCCATGATAAAAAAATTTAAGGGTACTTTCCTTTGGGACATTTTTCTTGTAAAAAAGGCTTGAAATAATTATATGGACTTACTCATTTCAGCCAAAGTGTTTACAAATAGTCCGAAGGGTCATATTGTCTTTCCAAAAAAATTGAAAGATCTTTTCCTTTGGGAATTTTTCCTTTGAAAAATTCATGAAGGGTACCTTCAAAAGGTCTGAAGGGTCATTTTATATTTACAAAATTTATGAAGGGTCATTTCTTTTGAGCATTTGGCCCTTGCAAAAATTTTAAAGGACACTTGTAGAAGGGTCATTTTCCCTTTGCAAAATTTATAAAGGATCATTACCTTAGGCCATTTTTCCTTTGAAAACTTCTCAAAGGGCACCTTAAAAAATTTCAAAGGGCACTTTCAATAAGATTCAGAAGACACTTTCAAAAAGTCTAAAAGGCACTTTCAAGAGATCCAAAGGCTGAAGAGTAGTTCTGAAGGGTAAGTTCCCTTGACAAAGCTTCTAAAGGGTATGTTCAAAGGACCCAAAAGGTACTTTTGGTAAATTTACTACAAAGAAAAAGTCATATTTTCTTTGGGCATTTTCCTAAGCAAAAAGTCCAAAATAATTACACCAAGTTTAATTTATGCAAGGAAATTGTTTCAGATAAAATGCCTAAAATAATTATACCGATGAAGACTAAAGGAGCTAAGTCTCAATTCTTTCAGCAAAAGTGCAGAGGCTCAATTCCTTCGGTAAAAGTGAAAGAGACTATTTTCTTCAATAAAATTGCAAAGCTCAATTTTTATGAGGAAATTATTTTGGACAAAATGTCCAAAATAATTGTCTCGATGAAGACAAAAGGTCAAAGACTCAATTCTTGCATGAAAAGTGTGAAGTCAAATCCTTTAGAGAAATTATCTTGAATATTTTGTCTAAAATAATTATCCTAATAAAATACCCAAAAGAATTACTATGAGATAATTGTGCTAAATAAAATCCCAAAGCATAAGTGTTGAAGCAAAGAGGAATGCCAAAGATAAAGACTCAGATTAAATTGTCACAAAATAAAGTCCCAAAGAAATATTTTTGAATTATAGGTATGATGGTCTCATGGATGTCTTTTGATAGGTGCACGGATGTTGAATTTAAGTTATAAGGACTATCCATTGGAATTAAAATACTCTAAGATAGGTGTGTATACATCAACTTTAAGCCATGGCAAGTAGCCATTGGGATTCAAATATTTTAGGATGGTCATGCGAGTGTCAATTTTAGATCCTATGAAGTAGTCATTTGTTTTCAAATGGAAATAGATCCAATGACACACATTTACATGAAGCGGGATGATTTGACAATGTGTGATCAACACTAAAGAGTTAAAGGAGCATAGGAAGCCCACAGGGCTACCAAGTGGCACATCCTCAAGGCCAAGAATAGGCAATATCTAATGATGTCTCACCCCTCAAATTATGATTCAATAGAGTAAATTTGCTCAAGCAATCAAAATTAGTTGGTGCAAGTTCAAATTCAAAAGGTCAAGAATGTGGTACATGATAATACTCGAACATGTTCTCATTAATCGATAGTATGCGGTTAAGCATACACTTTTTGATGGATAGGGTGTATTAAATCAAAGTTTCAAACTAAGCCCAAAGTGAATGTAGTGATGACATGCATTGTAACCATGTTAGATAAAGTATTAAGCATCTAATGGCATTTGATATTTTGGTTCAAGATCAATGGCTCATATTTTCTTGGATAAGGAAGATCTAATGGTGCAAGCTAAGATAGACTTTTTAAAGGGCCCAGATTGCACAAAGAAATGATAAGTGTCCAGACTAGATATGATTAATATACTTAGTCACTCTTAGGCCCAATGAATTCCTAATTAGATCCAAGATAGAATGCTAAGTGTCAATATATGGTAAAGCTTTAGTCTAAAATTTAAATTTGACATCTCTTTCTTAGTCAAGAAATGAGTCAAAGCATAAAAGAATGTCCATGAAGCAGTTCTCAAGTGAATATTTCCAATCATGATCATGGATCATTTTTAGTATCATGTCACAAATGGATCATTCCCAAGCCATAATTACAAAATTAGATTATTCCATGGCATGTGTAAAAAGAAAAGCAATTGTCTAGGAGGTTCTAGCTGTGCAGGTAACCATTCACCGATATCTCCATGTAGTTGCACATAGAAACAAATTTTTTTTGACCTTTTTTATGAAATTCAATTTTTAGGCAAGTGTAAAAGGGCATGTTTAAGCAGTTCAACGTGAGGATAAATTTTTTTGGCTCCTTAAATGATTTTCTCCCTCTAAGTATACAAGCAAGAAGTCAAGAGCATCTCTAGGTAGTTTCATCTCTTCATCATTCCTTGTAGAGCTAGTTATAACAATGATATCTTGTAAATGGATGAAAATCTAAGGCATAGCTAAGAGAATTTTCTAGCTGGGAGCATCTTGATGGGACTGAAAAATTTTGCTATGCATTTTTTGCAAATTACAGCCCATAGTCTTAGATTTGGGAAGGATTGAAAATGTATAAATAAGGTATTTATCCTCTATTCTAAGTTTGTTGTTAGTTATTTATTGTGGTAGGTCATTTTAGGTGTCTATTTTCTCCAAGTCCAAGTTCTACAAAAAAAATTAAAATAAATTGTTATGTGTAGATTTTATCTCCCTTGCTAAGATGGTTGCATCTTTATAGCCATTAGCAAGCTTTGAGAGCATGTTTATGTCTCCCTTCTCAAAAGAGCAATCTCACCATCCTTATCTCCATCGCATAATTTTGAAGTTTTGATGTTTGTAATATTTATTTTCAAGTCAAGTGGAAAATGTTTGTGGTTCTTTATTATATCATGTTGATGAAATAAAATAATATGTTTTACAAGTTTTATTGATTGGATACTTAGGTTTTTGTTCATTATTGGTTGTCATTATAATCATGTACTTGGGTTATAAATCCATTTCTATAGTTATCTTTAAAAATGTGTTATTGAATTCCTTTTAAGGGCACCCTGGGTTCATGAATTTAATAGAAAGTATTTGAGATTCTAGTTTCAATGTATGTTTTAGGATTTCAAGGATCATTTAGTGTTTACCATTATCTTTCATTTTAATTTTTCTACATCTTTGATGGGAAATAATTGTCATAAAATTTTGTCAAACACCCTGCTATTTGGAAGCCACGAGCATGCCACCCTCCATTTTATAATTAACTATAAACTTGTCCTACCCTATAAATAAAACACTATGTTGCATACTACAAGTGTTAATTTCCTTAAAAATGCATAATATATTGCATATTTGAAATGTGTTTATAGTTTATGCTTTAAATCCTAGCATTATAATCTTTTTAGTCCCTTTACTATTGAAGATTCTTTCAGAATAAAGATTGTAGTCATAATTTTATCTATCGTTAGTAGCTTGTGTATGACTTAGAACATTTGTGCATTTTGTGTGATAACCCTTCATGGGTGAAGTGTGAAAACTTGGTTATGCCTTGGTCATATTTGTTTCTTGTTCCAAAAATCCCCATGGAGATTGAATCATAAAATCCCTCCATGTGAGCAAGCTACCCCATATGTCCTCTCACCTTGGTTCAAGTAGAGCCAAAAGTAGCAAGGAGATAACCATACCATTTTTATTAGGTGCTTCCTAATCATTTTATATATTTGATACAATCTTGATGCAAAACCCTTCCCTAGCTACAATGACATTCTATCAAGTTTTGCATCATTACTTACCATTTTCCTTGAAGTCTGTAAGGTTGAGTCTACGAGGTGTAAAATTGGGAACTATAATCACATAAAAATACAATTTATACAACTTGAGCATGACTTGTGACATCCAAACCATAGGTCTTTCTTTATTTTTTTCACAACCCACTAAGCATGTTTTCACTACTTCCCAATCATTCAAAGCCTTCTTGAATCAACCCTAGCTACCTCAAACTCCTTTCCTAGGCATAAACCTATCCCCTAAGGTCCTTGTCCCCTTAGATAATAGCACCATAAGTTGGATTAAAGTGTTGGACCCTAGGGTGTTCACTTTAAAATGCTATTGTCTAAGTCACTCTTAGCCTCAAATGGTCAGATTTCCCTAGATTCTTATCTTTTTCCCTATCAGCCTAATGTAAAGTCATCTAACCTAAGATCATTAGTTTCCCTATAAAATCCTATTAAAGGGTCATTTATAAGGGTTGGCAATCATTCAAAAGGCACGAGCTATAAATACACTAAGCACACTCAAGTAAATCTTCCCATTCTCTTCATACAGCCAACCATTATTATTTTTAGTCTACTCAAGCTCTCACACAATTCATGAGTCATTTCAAGCTTGTCCAAATTCACATAATACTTGCATTGTATACATAATATTACACAATATACATTCAATTTGGGATAACTACATTGGCCTTTATCCCTCTTCAGAGTATTGGTATGTAGACAGCGTGCCCACACATGGGGTGTGATCATACATTCAGTGTATAATACATACTAACCCATTTTTATAGCTAATTCAAGACCACTTGTCAAGACTAAGGAGGAACTAGGACCCTAGGAGACAAAATTAGTTGCACATGGAGCTCTATAAATGATTGAGACCTAAAATTCCAAACATAACCTCTAGAAGCATCATAATAGAACCTAGAAAACTCAAAGAAAATAGATCAGAGGGACTATAGCACCAAAAGTTAGACTATAGCACTAGACCTCCAAGTGTCTAGTTTTTGGTGCTACTATTTAGGTATAAAATATACTTTTATGTCCTATTTCTAATAGTATGTCTAGTTAGATCAGTAATTGGCAGTTCTAGATTCCTCCATCTCAATCTAGAAATTAATTAAGTTTACTCTCTATGCCCTTGCTTGCTATTTTTAGTAATTAATTGATCAAATATAGATTTATAAAATCAGTAGGTTAATTTAGGTATATTGTATTCACATATATTCTAGATTAATCCAAACCCTTTACTAATTAGGAAATTAAACACATTTAGTTTCCCAAATTCAGTAAAACATTTAGTGAACCTGACTTACTTCAAATTTTTGCACAAAAAAACCTAAAAACCCTAGGGTTATTTATTTCTAATTTTTTCCATATTTTCCTAATTTTTATAGAATTTAAAAATCAAAAAACTATAAATTTAGTGCAATATTTTCAATAATTCACTAAAATCCTAGTTTCCACATACTAGGTCCTTTTTGCATGAAACCAATTCCAAACCACTAGGAAAAATATTTTGCTAATTTTAGAAATATTTTTAGATTTTTCTTAAATTTTTCAATTTCAAATATACAAATTATTGCATTAATTTTGAAAAAAAATCATTTCAAACCCTAGTTGCATCAATTAATTTCCAATAATTTTCTAAAATATTCCTCTTATTTTATATAAATTTTGATTGAATATTAAAATTAGAAAATCATTTCCAAATTCAAAAGTTCATATTATTTTGAATATAATATCATTGAAAAATCCCTATGTGCATACACTAGGTCCTATTGCATTATAAGCTATCACCTTACATGTTTGGTAACTTCGTATCTTTTTTTGCATAAATTATAAATTACTATTTTAGACTTTTATGTTTCTTTTATCTAGTACTTTCTAGTTTTGGTATATTACCTATTACAACTTATTGAAAAACATTCAAATACATTTCAAATTGTTTTTCTACTTGTACAATGACCCAATATACCATTTTTGATAAAAATGATAAAAGAGAGCTTCAATAACTCTTAACCAAACACCCGAATATGCAAGATGACATGACTAGAATACTACAAGAGGAAAAACAAAAGGAAACCAATGGTCAATCTTCTCACACTATAGAAACACTAATTGCACATGACACTACAGAGGCAACTATGTTACAATAACCCCTTATAGTAGCCCAACCTTTTTTTATGCCATCAAATGTAGCTAGTACATCCTTATCTCCTGATGTGGCAGCCCTTGTATAAGAGATTTGATCAAATAAGGTGAAAAATATTGAGTAAGGTACCACTAGATCTATATAGGCATTAGATTCTATCACTTTATTGCATACACATTTGTCACAACATATAGTTGATACACCCTTGCCACCTAGATTTGTACAACCTAAGCTCACTCTTTACAATGGCAAAGGTGATCCAGAGACAAATTTGAGAGCCTTTCACATAGAATGTTTGGATTATGTACCATATGACTGGCTATTAACTAAGTTATTTCCAAGGAGCCTCAAGGATTATGCACTACAATGGTTTTACAATTTACCAAATCAGTCGATCAATACATTCAATCCTCAATTGATATGTTCCTAACACACTTTAATATCAACATCAATGATATGGTGTCATATGCTTAAATTTCACAATAGAAATAAAAGTCAAATAAGTCTCTCACCAAGTATGTTCTCAGATATATGACCATATTGGCTAAGATGACTAGCCCTATGGTAGATCAAGAGTTACAAGACCTCTTCAAATAGAGTTTTCTACTAGCTTTACATGAGATAATCATGTTCAAAATATTTTCTTCTTTAACTAAATTATGTCACACTTTAAAATAATGAGAAATCAAATTCATATCAATGGGAAAACTCAAGTACACAAGTGTATCAGATACAACTAATAAAAGTAGTAGCAAAGTTCCATATAAGGTCAAGTTTAATGATAGCAAAGGATAGACTTAGCAATAAATCAATATGGCATCAGATCCCTCATAGAGAGTCACATTATTAGCACCTCCCTGATGACCTTTTACAAATATTTATAGCTAGAGTTCTATAGTAGCTACTAGAATGTAATATCATTTCTCTACCTCCTACCAAAGAAGTTGATCCAGCAAAGCCTCTTCCATAGGGATATGATTAGAATGTATTTTGTGACTTTCATAGGGCACCAAGCCATGTTACAAATAGATGCATTAGTCTCAGGAATAAGATACAAGATTTAATTGATACCAACCAAATTGATCTAGGCAATTTAGTTGAGCCTCCTCAAGCCAAACCAACTCAAGATAAGTCACTTAAAATCTTTTTAGATATGTTCCTATAGCATGGCAAGTTAGAGATATAAGACACATCAGGTTTACATCATGCATATGAGGCACATCCTCCACTACCTACATATAGGGCATCAACATCTAATTTACATCCATTGAGCCACATGATTGGTACCTTTCATTGTAGATTTCTAGTTTGGCCTTCTATCTCCTTTTCTAAGTAGGAGATTATCGAGGATGATACAGATTATCATGCACTTTTCATCAAAGCTTTTATTCATGATCATCCCATTCACAGTGTTCTAATTGATAATGGATCTAGCATTAACATGTGTACTATGACACTACTACAACACTTGGGGTATACAGAGTAGAGTATCACTATGACTAATACAGTTATTAGTGGATTTAGTGGACATAGTTAGACTACATTGGGTGAGATCCTCATTCATTTATAGGATGCTCATGTTGAGTGTGGAGCCCTTTGGGGCTATCACATGACCTTGTTGGTACACTTTAGGGGCCTATAGAGATCCAAGAATGTGGGGAGTGCATTTTTCCTCCACTTATCATGTAGTGAATGCTATTAAATGTTTATTTAATATATTTTCATGTATACTTCCATGTTTGTTGGAAGTGGGATTGATTTCCTTATTCTATGGAATTAATTATTTATTTAATATTTATGTGATGTATTAGGAGGAAATTATTAAATGATGTATTTAATAATTTCTATAATGCATTAGGATAAATTATTAAATAATGTATATACTTATTTATATGATGCATTAGGAGGAGTAAAATTAATAAATGTAGTATTTAATAATTTCTTGATGTATTATGGAAGTGGGTTGGACTTCCACATTGGAAGTTGCGCCATTTAGTGGAGAATGGCATGTTCCTCTTAATGGGGCCTTTTGGATATGCATTAGAAGATGGAAATGGTGTGTCACCTTGTGTATAAGGTCTTCTTGGATGAGGATGGCAAGTTTCTCCTTGGAAGGATGATTTCTACATCATTGTTATTGATACAAGGTGTGGTGTGACCTATGTGAGGTTGTTGATATTTTTGATTTGTAGGTGTGGATTTTTAATTTAGAGTTACAAATTGAAGGTGTTTTTAAAGTGCAGATGTTCATTTATAGGGTGTGGTTTATCATCTTGTGAGGTACAAGATTGTGTAAATGCAGGTGAAAGTGTAGCTTTTGTGCAGCATTTTTTATAGGAGATTTTTCTATCTCTATGAGAGTTTATTGTAATCTTGTTTCATATTAATAATTTATTTGAGGACTTTATTGGTGGATGTAGACCAAATTGGGTGAACCATAGTATATCTATGTTATGTTTTATTACTAGTTTTGTTCTCTCTATTTATGTGTTCATTAAACTATGGTTTAAAAGAATTATTTTTGCATAATTAAATCTAATTTTTCACACATTTAAAATCTGGTTTTTTGATTTTATGGTGGTTTAAAAATCTTATTTACGTTCACTTAATTCCTAATAACTAGTATCAGATCTTTGTTGGTGTTTTAGTTGAAGTGGTAAATCACAAGAAAGTTTATTAGCTTGAGTGGGAGCTATGGGAGAAGAAATCAGATTCAGAGTGGAGAAGTTTGATGGTAAGAATTTTAGTTTGTGAAAAATGTATATGGAAGATTACTTATATTAAAAATAAATTCAACTCCCCTTGGAGAGGAAAGGAGGACAACCTGTAAGTATGAGTGATGCATATTGGACATTGCTTGATAGGAAGGCATTGAGAGCCATTCAGTTATGCCTTGCATCTTCTATTGCATTTAACATTGTAGATTAGATATCTACAAAGGATCTTATGGATAAACTTGGAAATTTATATGAGAAAAGCTCAACTTCAAATAAAAAATTTATTATGAAAAGACTATTTAATATGAAAATTTCTAAAAATGGTTTAATTGTTAATCATTTAAATGATTTTCATATGGTTTTAAGTATGCTCACTTCAGTTGGAATTAAGTTTGATGATGAAGTTAGAGCTTTGATAATTTTATATTCTTTACAAAAGAGTTGGGATAGTTTGGTTATGGCCATGAGTAATGCAGTCCCTACCAAGGGAAGCTTGAATTTTAAGGATGTTGTAGGTGTGATTCTTAGTGAGAATATGCAAAGGAAAAACACTGGTGAATCATCTTCAGGTAATGCTTTGTCTATTGATACTATAGGGAGGTAAAAATACAAGAACAAAGACAACTGTGTAAAGTCAAAAGGTAGATCTAAATCAAGATCTAAAGCTAAGATGATATGCTAGAATTGTGGAAAGAGTGGACACTCAAAGAAGGATTGTTGGTCACTTCAGGATAAGAAGGGTAACAAGGAGAAAATGAATGAGGTAAATGTGACATTAGGTAAAATAAGTTAGGATGCATTAATTCTTTCTTTGGATAATTTTATTGAGTCTTAAGTATTAGATTCAGGGACTTCTTTTCATGCCACCCCACACAGGCATTATTTTTTTTATTATGTTCAAGAGAATCTAGGACGTGTATATTTTGGTGATGATGAACCATGTGAGATATTATGGAAAGGTTCTATTCAGGTGAAAATGTAGAATGGGAACATGTGGCTAATCCAAGATGTCAGACGTGTGCCTATGTTGAGATGAAATTTGGTTTCAGTGGGGCAATTGAGAAGTGAAGGATGTTCAGTTATGTTTAATATAGATTTTTAGAAAGTTACCAAAGGATCTCTTGTGATTTAAAGAGGTAAAAAAGTTGGTACTTTATATTTGACTAGTAGTGTTGATTCTTGTGATTTTTTTGCTGCATATGGAAATTCAACTATGTGACATTGTAGGCTATCATATGAGCCATAAGGGCATGGAGATCTTAAAAGATAATTTGTTTATATTGAAAGATCTAGATCTAGACTTTTGTGAGGATTGTGTGTATGGAAAATAGAATTGGGTTAAGTTCCTAAAATTTGGACCCACAAAGAAAGAGCATAAGTTAGAGTTGGTATATTCAGATATATGGGTACCAGCTCAGGTATCTTCTATTGGTGGTTCCAATTATTATGTCACTTTTATTGATGATACAACTAGGAAAGTTTGGGTTTATTATATTAAAAATAAATCTAATGTATTTGACAATTTTAAGAAGTGGAAATCCTTGGTTGAGAATGAAATAGGTCTCAAATTAAAATATCTCATATCAGATAATAGAGGTGAGTATTATAATAATGCTTTCTTTTATTATTATTCTAACAATGGAATCCATAGGCAAAGGATGGTTCCAAGATCTCCATAGTAGAATGGGGTATCTAAAAGGATGAATAGAATAATAATGGAATGTGTTAAGAGCATGAGGTTACATGTTGGGTTGCCTTTACAGTTTTGGGTAGAAGTAGTTAGCATGGTAGTATATCGAATTAATAGAGGACCTTTTATGCCTTTGGATGGAGAAATTCTTGAACAAGCTTGGTCTAGTAAGAATATTGATTATTCTTTTCTTAGAGTCTTTAAATGTGAGGATTTTGCCATCATTAAGAAAGAGAATAGGACAAAGTTAGAGTCTAAATCAAATAAATGCACCTTTGTTGGATATGGTGAGGATGACTTTGGTTTCTGTTTATGGAGCATTAAAGATAAGAAAATATTTTGGTCTAGAGATGTAGTCTTTAATGAAAAAGTCATGTATAAAGATCAGTTACAGGAACAAGAATAGGAACAAAAAGAGTACACAATATTGGATGACATTATAGATGGAAAAGTAACTAATGAATTAGTTCAAGAATATTCTACACAAGGACCCCAAACTCCTATGGTAAAAAGATCTTCTAGGGCAAGAAAAGCCCCTAAACATTTTTCTCCTTCTTTGAATTATTTGTTACTCACTAATAATGGAGACCCAGAGTGTTAAGAGGAAGTAATGCAAGTAGATGCCAGGTTGAAATGGGAATAAGCCATCAATGAAGAGCATAAATCTCTCATGGAGAACCAAACATGGGATTTGGTAAGGCTACCCAAGGGCAAGAGTGCATTGCCAAATAGGTGGATCTTTAGAATAAAAGAAGAGGATCATAGGAGAAAAAGGTATAAGGTCAGGATGGTAGTCAAGGGGTTTTCACAAAAATTAGGTATTAATTTTGATGAGATTTTCTCTCATATTATAAAAATGACTTTTATTAGGACAATTCTTGGTTTAGTTGCAGTTGAGGATTTGCACTTAGAATAGTTAGATGTGAAAACTACTTTTCTTCATGGTGATTTAGATGAAGAGTTATATATGAAGCAGCCACAGGGATATGAGGTCAAAGGGAAGGAGAAATATGTGTGTAGATTATAGAAGAGCTTGTATGGCCTCAAACAAGTTATATGGCAATGGTATAATAAATTTGATTGTTTTATGTTGGAATAAGAATATCAAAAGTGTAATTCTAACCATTATATGTACATCAAACATTTTGATGATGGTTCCTTTATTATTTTATGCTTGAATGTGGATGACATGTTAGTTGTAGGAAAGAACATACAGCATATTCATATGCTCAAGAAATAACTTAGTGACTTATTTTCTATGAAGGATTTGGGTGCTATAAATAAAATCCTTGGTATGAGGTTTACTCATGATAAGAAGGAGAGGAAGTTGGTTTTATCCCAATTAGAGTATCTGAAGAAAGTCTTGGAAAGGTTTAGTATGTTGAATGCTAAATCTATTGGTACTCCTTTGATAGGCCACTTTAGATTATCAAAGGAGCAGTGTCCCAAGGCAAAGGTTGAAAAGCTTAAGATGTCCAAAGTACCTTATTATTTGATAGTTGGTAGCTTGATATATTCCATCATTTTGTTGGAATAATGCATATTTAAGCTTACCTAGGGTTAATAGGGTAAGTTATTTATTACTGAGGATTAATTTTATTTACCTTGGTTAATTTATTTTATTGTTGAGAATCTCTCAACAATATATTTGTTCGTAGTATGAGAAAACAAATAGTTTGTTTTCTCTATTTTGTAATCTTACAAATAGTTTGTTAACATGAAACAAACTATTTGTATTATAAATACTTTGCATTATATGAGAAATGAATGAGAGATTATTAAGAGGATATAAAGAAATTTGTGGATTATCACCTATTTTCTAGGTGTGACAAATTTATTTATTCTCTGGAAATATTTGCAGGTTATTTGTTGTGGGTTCTTTCTCCTGGATTGATCATATGGATCTTGTGTATCTCCTGTTAATTCTTTCATGGTATCAGAGCTTAGAGTTCCAGTTGAAGATCCTCTTCCCTAAAATTTTTCATCTACTAACACATTCAAAAACATTATTTTATTGATGTGTTACAAATATTTTTTTATTCTCTCAAAATCTAGTTCTTGTTTACACATTTTTTTTGGAAAATTCTATACTTTATGCTCATTAAATGACTGTAAATATTTTCAAAATCAGATTTTTTTTCATATGGGCGTAGGAAATAAAGTCAAGAATCCATTTCAATTTGAATTTTCTCATTTGGATCAGGACGTATAGCTCTTTCATTCAAAAACTTGCTGACTGGTCCCTGTTGGCAGACTGTAGTACCTATTCATTTTTCTGATGTGGCAGATCGTACGGTTGACTTTTTTGGAATCTAAAACCTATTAATAAAATCTGACTATTATATCTTTCTATCCATATAAATTTTGATGAATTTGGATCAGGCCGTATAATGTTTTGGAAGCCAACAACATGAATTTAAAAACTATTTTTTTTTGCCTACTGTATAGCCGTATGGATTTCTCATTTTTGAATGCCTTATTCTATATAAAACAAAAATATGAAAATTTCATGTGATAGCAGACTTCCAAAGCTTTCATTTCATGCTGAGAAGGATGGATTTGGATCAGGCTGTATAGTCCTTTGGGCAGATCCAGTGGAGCCATTCTGCAGTTGCTGAGAGGTGTTTTTCCTTGGCTATGTTTACAAAATTTTCTCAAATATTTCCCTGACCACCACGCCTTGCTAGAAAAAGAGTTTATTTTTGATAAATCCAAATATTATTCAGATTTTATCTCACACGTGTGAGTCATTTTTGGCTTTTTTTAATTTTTTAGTTTAAATGCAAGTCTCTAGCTTTGAAAGTTTAAATTTGACTTTGCTAAAGTGGCTAGAGATATTTTGTTAAAAATTTGTAGGGAGGAGGTCTTGGGGTCAAATCCCCCTACATTTTTTTTGCATAAATCCATTTTTTTATTTTGTATAAGCCAAGGCTAAAAAAAAATTCGTCGGGAGACGTTAAATTGTAACGGGAGGGGTGTTTTTTGAGGAAAAATGAATGTCTAGATTGTTCTTGTCAACTTCATCATCTTCCTCAGGAATGGAATCTCAATTGTTTGAACCTCTAAATTATACAAATTACCATGTTTGGAAGCCGAAAATGCAACAACTCCTTCAATCAAAGGGCTTATAGAGAATTTTTTCTGAAATGACACCTGCAGCATTCACCACTAAAAAAGATAAATAGGCATATGGTTGTAAGCATGATGAGGCTCTTTGATTGATTTGCCTCAATGTCTCAGATAATCTTCAATTTCAAATTTCAGATGCTACTACACCAAAAGAGGTATGGGAAAAATTTAAAAACCTATTTGGCAAAGTTAATGAGTTTAAAATTTTGCAATTAGATGCAGAATTGAGTACTCTCTCTCCATCAGATTTCCCTTCAATAGATGAATTCTTGGAAAAATTCAAATTTATAAGGTCATAATTGAAAGCTGGTGACAAGGATAAAAGTGATCAGGAGTGCATTTTCATGATTTTGTCAAAGTTGAAAGGACCATATAGTGTTTTTTCCTCTGCTTTTTATACTATGATGGATACATTAGGTGATGAATTCAAATGGCCTTCCTTTGAAGTTTTTTGTGAAAGATTGACTAGGGAGCAAACAAAATTAATGGCCTTAGATGCTTTACCTAGTCCTATTCATGCTCTAGTTGCTAATTCTTCTAAAGGAAAACCTTCACCTAAGTCTAAAAAGCAAGCACCTTCAAATAACCCTCCAGAGTCCACCACCCAAACACCTCATCATTCTAAATCTTCTAAGACCAAAAAGTCCTTTAAGAAAAAGAAGAAAACATTTGGTCCATGTAATTTTTGTGGTGGTCCTAATCATGATGAAAGTAGATGTTTTAAGAAGATGGAAGCATTAGAGGCAGCAGTCAGACAACACAAAATTTCCATTCCGTCTCCATCACCTTTTACTTCTGCAGGAAAAGGGAAAGCACTTTCAGCAAGGGCTATATCTTCATGTCATGATCAGTGGATTTTTGACTCAGGTGCTTCTCACCATATCACACATTCTAAGGATCTATTGTATTCTCTTACATATTGTAGTACATCACATATTGTTATGGGTAACTCCTCACAGATTGAAGTTTTGGGATCTGGTACTGTTGATAAACAAGATGGATGCTTTAACAATGTATTACTTGTACCCCAAATCTCTTCTAATCTTCTCTCTATCTATCAAATATGTAATTCTGGTACTAGTAAAACTATGGAGTTTACTTCACATGATGTTATAATAAGAGAATGTAATGATCCTAGTGAGATAGTTTCTATAGGTACAGCAGACCATACTGCAAGACTCTATACTTTTGATAAGTTTGAGTCTTTTATGTCTTCTGGTTCTTCACTTATAGCACATGGTAATAATCTCATCAAATTATGCCATGAGATATTGGGACATTTGAGTTATGGATATATGCAACAAATGAGTACAAAACATCTTGTAAAAGGCCTTCCTAAGGTCTCATGTATTGATGGGGTGTGTCCTGGTTGTCTAGTTGGTAAACAGCACCAGGATCCATTTCCAATTGGTAAGACCACACGTGCAAATGCACCCTTAGAGTTGGTTCATAGTGATTTGATGACTTTTCCAACTCGTTCTTTTTTAGGGGCTAAATATGCACTCACATTCATTGATGATTTCACTCGTAAAACTTGGGTATATTTTCTCAAGTTGAAAAGTGAAGTTTTTGAGTCTTTTAAGGCCTTCAAAGCCTTTGTTGAAAAACAATCATCTCTTCCTCTTAATAAGATACACACTGACAATGGGGGGGAGTATGACAGTAATGCTTTCTATGATTTTTGTAATGAGCATGGGATACAGCACCAATTTACTATCCCACACACTCCTCAACAAAATGGTGTAGCAGAGAGGAATAATCAAACATTGAAAGAAATGGATAATTGTATGATTCACTCTAAAAATTTGGGTCCACAATATTGGGTTGAAGCTATAAATTGTGAAAACTACATTCAAAACCGTATGCCTCACAAAGTTGTGCAAAATTTGACACCAGAAGAAGCTTGGTCTGGGATCAAGCCTAATATTTCAGATTTTCACATCTTTGGGAGTCAAGCATGGGCATTCGTTCCTGATGACAAACGTAAAGCATTGGAGAAGAAAAGCCAAACACTCATTTTTGTTGGTTATTGTGAAGATGTAAAAGCCTACCGTCTTTTTGATCCTGTGACACATGATGTGTTGTTTCGATGGGATGTTCAGGTTGATGAGCTACCCACTCCATAGGAGTGTACATCTAGTTCTTCTTCTCGCCCTCCTTCTATCAAGGATAGTGAGGATTTGTTTTCTATTGTTGATGATGATGATGTTGCACTTGTTCATCCACCATAGCCATCTTCTTCACCACCTTTGCCCAAGTGTGCAAAGAGCACTCTACAGGCAGCTGGTTCTTTTGTTGGTGATCCATCTAATTCTCGTCGCACTTGCTCATAGACATCTGGTATTGCTCTTTTGGGACAAGCTTGTACAGATGATCCAGTGTTGTTTTTTGAGGCTATTGGTATACCTGAGTGGGATGTTGCTATGTATGATGAGTATTCTTCATTGATGAAGAATGATACTTGGGATCTTGTCCCTCTTCCTAAGGGAAGAAAACTTGTAAAATGTAAATGGGTCTATAGGACCAAATATGTTGCAGATGGATCAGTAGATAAGTACAAATCTAGATTAGTAGCTAAGGGTTTTTCACAAGTTGAAGGGGTTGATTACTCTAAGACCTTTGCCCCTGTAGCTAAGATGGATTCTATTCAGCTTGTACTCTCTCTTGCTGTTTCACATTCTTGGTCAGTTTTTCAGATGGATGTGAAGAGTGATTTCTTGCATGGTGATCTCCATGAGGAGATCTATATGGATCAGCCTCTAGGATTTGTGCAAGACTCATCATTGGTTTGTAGACTCTGAAATTCTCTTTATGGCCTCAAACAAGCTCCTCAAGCTTGGTATGAGAAAATGGATAGTTTTCTTTTGAGTTCTAGTTTTATTCGTTGCGAGTCAGATCACAATGTATACATCCTGAAGCAAGGTGAGGAGCTTGTCATTTTGATTTTTTATGTTGATGATCTCATCCTCACTGGTAGTTCAGATTCCTTGATACATGACATCAAAGACAAGTTGGTAGATAGGTTTGATATGACAGATCTGGGACTTCTACATTATTTTCTTGGTCTTCAAGTTTTTTAGTCTTCTGAGGGCATTTCTATTAGACAGTAGAAGTATGCGATAGATCTTCTTCATCAATTTTGCATGGCTAATTGTAATCCTACACCCACTCCATATCAGTCAGGTATTGTGTTGTCTGCCACTTGTATGACTCCTTTTGTTGATTCCACTTTGTATAGGCAACTTGTAGGTAGTCTTTTATACCTGACTCATACCTATCTTGACATCACATTTTCTGTGAACCTTGTCTCTCAGTTCTCACATGAGCCTCATGAGAGTCATTGGCAAGCAGCCAAGCGTATTTTGCACTACATTCGGGGCACCACTCACTTTGGTATACATTACACACCATAGAGTTCTACACAGCTTGTTAGATACACTGACTCTGATTGGGCTGGTAATGTTGACACTCACAAGTCCACTTGTGGATTTGCTTTCATACTTGGTTCAGGTCTAGTTGCTTGGGCATGCAAAAAGCAGACTGCTATTACATTATCCTCTACTAAGGCTGAGTATCGAGGTGCTATCAAAGCTAGTCAGGAGATGCTTTGGCTTCGACAGTTGCTTGGAGAGTTTGGCTTCACACAGTAGGGTCCTACTACTCTTTGGTGTGATAACCAAAGTGCAATTGCTATTTCACACAATCTTGTTTAGCATCAGTGGACAAAACTCATTGAGATTCACATGCACTTCATTTGACATCTTATTCAGGATGGAGTTCTTTCTTTGGAGTTTGTGCCTACAGCTGAGCAGATTACAGACATCTTCACTAAACCTTTGGCTTCTCCTCATTATCTTCAGTTGCGAGCGATGCTTGGGGTGAAGGAAGTTGTCCTTGGGGGAGATTTCCCATGAAGTCCTTCCTTTATTTTTCATATATTTTGATTGGTTTGTACATGGGTACCTTATCAGGCCTAGTAGCCGAGACCCATCCTTGTTTATCATTCTCCCTATGTTTCACTTAAGGGAGGGTGTTGGAATAATGCATATTTAAGCTTACCTAGGGTTAATAGGGTAAGTTATTTATTACTGAGGATTAATTTTATTTACCTCGGTTAATTTATTTTATTGTTGAGAATCTCTCAACAATATATTTGTTCGTAGTATGATAAAACAAATAGTTTGTTTTCTCTATTTTGTAATCTTACAAATAGTTTGTTAACATGAAACAAACTATTTTTATTATAAATACTTTTCATTATATGAGAAATGAATGAGAGATTATTAAGAAGATATAGATAAATTTGTGGATTATCACCTATTTTCTAGGTGTGACAAATTTATTTATTCTCTGGAAATATTTGCAGGTTATTTGTTGTGGGTTTTTTCTCCTGGATTGATCCTATGGATCCTATGTATCTCCTATTAATTCCTTCACATTTTTACTAGGCTTTATGTTTCCCATACAGTGGGAGTTGTGAGCAAGTATATGAGTGATCTAGGTTATGAGTATTGGCAGGCAGTGAAATGGATTTTTTTATATTTTTAGAGGAACCATTGATGTTGCATTATGGTATGTTAGATTAGATATCACTTTGTATGGTTATGTAGACTTAGATATGGTAGGGGATATTGATAGCAAGAGGAGTATGACAAGATATACTTTTACTATTGGAGATATAGTGGTTAATTGGATTTATAGGATATAGAAGGTTGTGGCTTTATCAACCATAGAGGTAGAGTATGTTGCTACCATAGAGGTTAGGAAGGAAATGATTTAGTTATAGGAGTTGTTTATAAAGTTGAGGCATGAGTAGGAAGTTGGGATACTACATAGTGATAGTCAGAGTTTTATTCATTTGGTATAGAACTATGTTTTCCACTTGAGGATGAAACATATTTAGTTATGTTATCACTTCATTAGGACAAATTTGGAGGAGAAATTGGTAAAGTTGGAGAAGATTCATACTAACTAGAATCGTATGGATATGATGACTAAGGTGGTCACATTAGACAAGTTGAGATTATGTTCAGACTTGGTTGGCCTTAGTGGTCATGGAGCAGTGATAGATTTTGTTCAAGTAAAAGGTCTCAAAGTGGGAGATTGTTGAGTGTGGAGCCCTTTGAGGCTATCACATGACCTTTTTGGTACACTTTGGGGGCCTAGAGAGCTCCAAGAATATGGGGAGCACATTTTTCCTCCACTCCTCATGTAGTGAACACTATTAATTGTTTATTTAATAGATTTTCTTGTATACTAACATGTTTGTTGAAAGTGGGATTGATTTCCTTGTTCTAGGGAATTAATTGTTTATTTAATATTTCTGTGATGCATTAGGAGGAAATTATTAAATGATGTATTTAATAATTTCTATGATGCATTAGGATAAATTATTAAATAATGTATTTACTTATTTCTATGATGCATTAGGATTAAAATTATTAAATGCAGTATTTAATAATTTCTTGATGTATTATGGAAGTGGGTTGGACTTCCACATTGGAAGTTATGCCATTTGGTGGAGAATGGCATGTTCCTCTTGATGGGACCTTTTGTCTATGAATTTGAAGATGGAAATGGAGTTTCACCTTGTGTATAAGGTCTCCTTGGATGAGGATGGCAAGTTTTTCCTTGGGAGGATGATTTTTACATCATTTGTTATTTATACAGGGTGTGGTGTGACATATGTGAGGTTGTTGATATTTCTGATTTACAAGTGTGGCTTTTAGATTGAGAGTTAAAGAGTGTAGGTGTTTTTCAAAGTGTAGGTTTTCATTTAAAAGGTGTGGTTTAACATCTTGTGAGGTATAGGATTATGCAGGTATAGGTGAAAGTGCAACTTTTGTGTAGCATTTTCTACATGATATTTTCCTATCTTTGTGAGAGTTCATTATAATCTATTTCAGATTATTGATTTATTTGAGTACTTTCTTTATGGATGTATCCCACATTGGGTGAACCATGATAAATATGTGTTATGTGTTATTGTTGGTTTTGTTCTCTCTGTTTATGCTTTCATTAAACTTTGGTTTGAAGGAATTGTTTTTGCATAATTAAATCTGATTTTTTAGACATTTAAAATATGGTTTTGTGATTTTATGGTGGTTTAGAAATTTGATTTACATTCACTTAATTCCTAATAGCTCCTACATGCATGACCACCCCATTCACTATAGTTATTAGCATAGGAGTTTCTAACATGTTACTTGGCATACCTTGGATACAAAAACTCTAAGCAATTCCATCTACAGTGCATCGATGCATGAAATTCATTCATGTTAATCAGGTTATTACATTTACTAGAGTTTCATATGAGTTGCCACTTCTGGTTTCAATGCTAGTTTTAGTTCTAGAGATAGTTTTAGTTTTAGAGCTAGTTTTAATTCTAGCACCAGTTCTAGCTCCATCACCAGTATAGAAGATCCATATACCTCCATAGCTTTAGGATTCTATATAGCTTTTAGATATAATTTTCACACCCATATTAGTTTTATTGATATTTCATACATCTACACATCGAGCACATGTTCAGATAACTTATCCTACTTATATATGGGTCCCTAAGAGCCCTACAATTGCATCTACTTCTCAAAGTTATAGAGGATCTCTACAATTGATTTTTAATTCATAGATTTTAGAGAATTTACCCCATATCTAGCTTTTAGAACCTCAGTCTCAGCACTTCCATCATGCTTCATGATCATGCATGATTCCACTTTTTGATACTAGACACCATGATAGGGAGTCTCATTCGAGACTCATCAGTTAGTATCATTCCTTTGTAGTATTTCCTATATATAGTCTCTTTTACATGATTCTACATAGCATATTCCAAAAAAATACAAAAATAATACAAAATATAAAAATATGTCAATTGGATACATCATCTATGTTCTTACATTGTTAAAACACTATGCTAGACTTACATTATGTTGTTTTATGCTACTTGTTTGCTGATTTATCTATATTACTAGGCTTCAATTGATCCTCTTTTAAGTGTGTGCAGTACATCTAGATCCTTAATTGTCTCATTCTACCCATCGAGGGGGCATCTTACATCTACATTCTAGCTACATATTGATACGTCTACCCACTAGAGCCACACTCTACATGACTACACCATCTAGGTTATGTCATTCTTACACTACACAATTTAGATTTCTTATTGTAGTAAGAAACATACTACAATACTTTAGAAATCTTATTATAGTGTGTGCAGATAGCAAAGAACATAGTCCAATTTTCACTTTTGGCTTTGGACAATAGTGTCAAAATGGGACTATAGCACTAGACTCCAAAGTGTCCAATTTCTAGTTTTAGTGTCTAGATAATAGAATTTTTAGTTTTTATAGAATCAAGCAGAGGGGTGAGTTCAATCATAGTTTTGCCATAATATTATAGTCCAAAATCTAGTAGTTTTTAGCATTTTTTTGATTAAATAATCTAGATATAGGGGGCATCATTTGTGGCATGAGGGTTTCCACTTATAATTTAGATAGGGTAGTTGATACAACTTTTAGTTCAAAATCTATGTTCCAGACACCAGCTATTGGGGTTATTATGTGTGACATATGGGCCTTCTCTTTTTTGAGTATAATATATTTTCTTGCATGTTCCCAATAGTTACATGCCTTACTCCATTTGTAAGGGGTTGGCATCACCTTCAAGTAAACTTTCATATAATTTTGATTCTCAAGTACCTAAGTTCTTGAGTTGATTCCAATTTTAGAGGGGCTTTTATACAAGCTCAAATCTCTATCTTTTGAAGTGGCCAACATTGGCCTAATTTCTAGTTATATTCAGTTATCCACACAAACATTGTCAAATTACAGCACATTCATGGGATTTATGAGCCATCTCATATGATATTTAGCTTATACTAGTATGTTTTTATTCATCTTCACATCATGAGGCAATGATGGAGCCAAAGGTCTAGCTAACCTTTGTATTCTTGAGCCACTTATTCAAAAGGATTAGATACATAGTCCAGACATCGATTAGCACATGCATGATTTGTTAACTTCGCATAGTTGGTAAGAATGGAGCCAAAGGGCCTGTATTTGCATTCTTGAGCCACCTTTTAGGGGATTGAGCACTCAACTCATCCATCAATATAAATTTTGGTTTAATATTACCTAACATAACCCAATAGCATAATAATTTCTATATTGATTCATATACCCAATGAAGTGTATTTGTTTCTTTCTCTTCCTCTCTTTCTCTTTACCTAGCTTTGTATGTTCTTATTTTAGATATAGCATATCTAGTAAGAATTGATCTACTTTTACTTTACTTGCTTGTAGATTCACATAGTACAACATGTTCTCACTATGTATAATCCAACATTATATAGCTTCTTGAGCTTAGCCTCATAGGTAAATTTAGGTGCACTTTTATTTTTCTCCTTTATCCTAATATTTCACTTTGTTGCATACTTAGAATAAAGGGGGGGAAATATAATCACATAAAAATGCAATTTTTACAACTTGAGCATAACTTGTGACATCCAAACCATAGGTCTTTCCTACTTACTTGCACAACCCACTAGGCATGTTTTAACTACTTCCCAGTCACCCAAATCTTTCCTGAATCAGCCCTAACTACCCCAAAAATCCTCTCCCAGGAATAGACCTATCCCCTAAGGTCCCTATCCCCTTGTAAAATAGCACCATAAGTTGGACTATAGTGTTGGACCCTAGTGTGTCCACTTTTCAGCATTATTTTCTAAGTCACTCTTAGCCTCAAATGGTCATCATTCCCCAGATCCTTATCTTTTTCCCTGTCAACCTAATGTGAAGTCATCTAACCCAGGATCATTAGTTTCCATATAAAATTCTATTCAAAGATCATTTATAAGGGTTATAAATCATTCAAAAGGAATGAGCTATAAATACATTAAGCACACTCAAGTAAATCTTCTTATTCTCTACATACAGCCAACAATTTTTATTTCTAGCCTACTCAAGCTCTCGCATGAGTCACGAGTCATCTCAAGATTACCCAGATTCACATAATACTTGAATTACATACATAAGATTGCATAATATACATTCAATTTGGGATAACTACATTGGCCTTGATCCCTCCTCAGAGTATTGGTATGTAAGCAGCATGCCCACACATGGGGTGTGATCATATATTCAATGTATAATACACACTAACCCCTTTTTCTAGCTAATTCAAGACCACTTGTTAAGCCTAAGGAGGAACTAGGACCTTGAGAGACAAAATTAGTTGCACATGGAGCTCTATAGATGATCGAGACCTAAAATTCTAGACATAGAGCCTCTAGAAGCATCAAAATAAAACCCAAAAAACTTAGAGGAAGCAGATTAGAGGGACTATATCACCAAAAGTTGGACTATAGTGCGAGACCTCTAAGTGTCTAGTTTTCAATGCTATTATCTAGGTAGAAAATAGACTTTTGGGTCCTATTTTTAATAGTCTTTCTAGTCAAATTAGCAATTGGCAATTTTATATCCTTTTGTCTCAATCCAAAAATTAGCTAAGTTCACTCTCTATCCCCTTGCCTACTATTTTTACTAACTAATTGATCAAATCCAGATTCAGCAAATTAGTAAGTTAATTTAAGCATTTGTATTCACATATTTTCTAGATTAATCTAGACCCTTTACAAATTAGGAAATTAAATACATATAGTTTCCCAAATTCAATAAAATAGGAACCAACACTCTTCTAGCATTGTTTTTGGGGACTAAACTAAACTTCTAGTCACTTGTGTTGCTAGAAATTATTGTAGAAAGCCATGAGTATTTCATCTTGTGAAGTTCTCTACTATTACTACATTGATTTATCTATCTTGGTTTTCAACATTGTAGCACTCCACTGGGGATGTGCTAGGAAGTTTTTTAAGGTTTGACAATTTGAATTCTACTAAGTTTAATTTAAAGAGATATTAATATGGCATGTTGAAAGGTGTTTTGTCCCTTTTAAACATTGTTTTGAAAATTTCAATGTCCTTGTTATCTATCTCATTAAGCTTTAACAAGTCTAATTTCAACATGTATCATAACAGTTTGTAAACTATTTTATTCTAGAAGTTTGATTCTAGTGGTGAATCCAACTTTATTTTTTGGTTTCAAGAAAGATTGGTGCATATTATAAATATTTTGCTAAGTTTTAGTTTTGAGTATCTTCTTGTTTGCAAAGATGGAAGGACTAAGATCATATTTCAAAGGTGACCCATCTAAGATACTTGTTCCAACCTTAAGTATTCCTCAAAGAAGAAAGGGGCAAGTCTAAAAACCTATTGAAGGGTAGAGCTCAACTTCCAAAGGTTGTCTAATTTCTGACAATCTTGAGATCTTTGTTGACCCCTCCCATTATTGAGGATTATCATAGCTCTTCTACAAATTTTGAAACACACTATCCTATTTATTTTTTAGCTCCTTTTCAACCAGTTGAATCCTCTCCCAAATCTGATCCACCAAGTCCACCTCATATCCCTTTTCCATTTATTATTGAACCCACTATTGAACTAATCATGAGGCATAGGGACCAAGATGAGAATGCACATCCTGTATTATACACTCCTAGATTTAGGCCTCTCAATTTCGATGAGATGGAAGGCTATCCTAATGAAGACCCAAATGAAGTTAGGAAATGCCTCTCAAAATTCCAAGGGAATAATGTAGTAAGTAGTGATCAGCATATGAGGGCCTTCCAAAATATTATTTAAGATTATGAGGTTGAGTATGAGGATATATGTATAAATTTTTTTATGCACACCCTAAATGAGGACACTTGTGAATGGTTTAATTCCATTCCCACTGGATGCATTGATTCATGGGAAGAGATGCATAATGTTTTTAGAATTTAGTATGGTGCTAAGATTGATCCAAGGTTAATCTTGTTTGAATTTAAAAATATCAAGAAGAATCCTAATGGTTGAATTTATAAATATCAAGAATAATTCTAATAAGTGTGAGTAGGATTTCAACACTTGGTTCAACGAGACCATGATGAAGCTACCCAAAAATATCAAGCCTAGTGATATAGTGTGTTTTATCAAGTACTGTGATGCCTTTGATAAGAATAATTCTTAAGGGACAAGGCTACCTCTACCTATGGTTAGAATTCAATATGGCCATCCAGATTGAGAATAACATCAAGGCTATGGGAAATCCCTTGAACAAGTAGGTTAATGTGAAGCTAGTCAATCTAGAAAAGATAGCGCATGAAGATATCCAACTTGGATGAAACTATCAAAACTTTGGCCTCTAACTTCAAATAAATGCCATACAAGTTTGCATAGGGTTGAAAAAGAGATCCCTCAAGTATTGACTAGCTATGAGAGAGCTCCAAATCTAAATCAAGTGCAAAGGGGGCTTTTTTTCCATAATAGAGATAATGACAGAGGGAAGAGGCATGTGCATGAAGATAGGATAGAGAGAAACTAGAATAGAGGGTCTAGAAAGGAGGTGCATGATCCTTTAAATGCTAAGATAAATGTTATGGATTTTGATTTAGACATTGATTGGTGTGATAAATGTTTCCTACCATACCCTCCATGTGATATTGTTGAACAAGTTGATGAAGATCTAGATGAACCTAAATATGTGTTATTTGACTATAATATTCTTATGTTTGATTGTCAAAGACTTTAGAGTGAATCAACTACCTCCACATAATTTCTAACTAATACTATGTTTGATCATTTTTGGAGCATTATCAAAATGGAGATTGCCCAAATTTTAACTTTGCCTGTGATGTTAATGTGGTACAAGCATATGAATTACTCATTCATGATTTTGATCTCTTGTGCTTTATGATAATAAATAAATATCTTGGGGTAAATCCATTAGTTGAGGATAGGCAGCTATTAATTAATGTATCAACTACCTAAAACAAGGAATACAACTTAAGAAGTAGGAAACTAAGTGCTACTCCTCAAAACACTGCCCCTACAAATTCAAAGGTAGGGAATGCAAGCAAAGAAGTCAAAAAATCTACAATAGTCCTAGAAGATTTAAAGATAGCACCCATGACCTAAGTTATTAATCCAAGAGGTTCTCTAACTAAGAGAAATAGAACACCCATATTGTCTATCATCCCCAAGGGTGAAAATGAGCTCAAACAAAATCCACATTTGAAGGCTATTGTTAAAATTTCATATCCACCCTAGCCTACTCCACTTCAGACCTTGAGTGATTATATTCTAGCTGAAGGTGTCATTACCCTTCCACCAAATATGTCTCTTCCTTAGTATAGTGTGTGTGATATGGCTCAAGTGTTCAGTCAAATAAAAATCATTGCGCCACTTGTTGAGTTACTAAGAATATCTAAACATAAGAAGAGGGCCTTTGAATATTTAGAGATTTGTGAAAATTTAGCTACAAATGAAGTTAAGCTACCCCAAGTACCCTTGGAAAAAGATGAAGAACTAGAAGAGTTTGTTGAACCTACATTAGAGTTTAATTGAGGACTACATTAGTGAAGAGTCAACTGAATGTGGATCCTTTTTACATAACCCTACTAATCAATGGTCTGGTTGTTCACAACTACATATTTTATTCTAGAATTTCTTATAATGTGATGCCCTTGGGTGTTCTCAAAGAGATTTAAGTAAATATCACATCAGCCTTTGGCAAGTGTTATGTCATGAACTCATGAGAGGTTCTAGTTATTGGACAAGTTAAGAGGTTAGTGGTATAGTTGGCAGTGCATCCAAGAAAGTACTTGACCATGGACATGGTAGTTGTTGACTGCCTACCTTAATGGGGGATGATATTATCACGTAAAAGGATACTAACATGGGTATAAGTGTGCAGATGGACCTTTACTATGCCACCATTCCTTTGGAGGCTAAGATAGTCAAAATTTATAGAGATCCAAAGATGCTACATGTGATTAAAGATCCTAAGCATGCTCTAAATGAGGTGTTGTACATAGATGGTTATTTAAGCAACTTTTTTGGGAATGTTGATACTAGTGAATAGCCTATTATTCTTGATGTTGAGCCTAACAAAGAAAGTGTAGTTTTGAATATGTGTTTTGATAGATCTTGCTCTAGTCTTGGAAATAGAGTTGGGGTTGTCTTCTATGCCCCCAATGGTAAATGTTTTATTTTTTCTTTTTAGCTTTCCTTTGAGTGCACTAATAATACTATTGAGTATGAGGCACTCTTGCTTGGTCTAAGGATTGCCCATGAATATGGAATCAAATGTTTGATTGTCAAGGGTGATTCCAAGCTAGTGGTAAAGTAAGTCCACAGTGATTTTACCACAAAAAAATAAGAGGTTAAAACAATATCAAAATGTTGTTTGGGATTTGCTTAAATTTTTTTGATGCATTCAATCTATGTTATCATTATACAAGTTTCAACCAAGAAGATGATAGACTTATAGGGATAGGTACTTAATTTGACATTATAAATATGAGCCCTCACTATCAATATCAATTGGAAGTGTTTGTCAATCCTTCAATCCCAAATAATGTTCATCATTGGTAGGTATTTAATGATGATGAATATATTAAAAGGTTTTTGAACTATGAGGCTGAGTTTCATGATCAGCTCATGGACTTGGAATCCATGATTCAAGTCAATGATGGGAAAGAAAATTTATTTTGGAAATATGTCATTCATTTGAAGACAAACACTATCCCAAGATGACTGGTCAGTTTAGAGGCATCTTTTGATGGAGCTAATAGAATCAACTCGAGAGACTCATTCATTTCAAAAGATGTAACTGAGTTTAACTTGATTTTTCATAATAATCTACAAAAAGTTTAGATGGGTTCTGAATTAAGTGCAGCTGAGAAGAAAACTTACATGTATCTATTAAGGAAGTACCATGATTGTTTAGCTTGGTATTATTCTGAGCTGAAATCATATAAGGAAGAATTTTTCCATCACATCATCCCATTATAACCTAATAGCAAACCTTTTAGGTACAAACAAAGACCTATTAACCCCATCTTGGCCACCAAGATGTAGTATGAATTAAAGAAGCTAAGAGATTGTGGTATCATTCATCCCATCAGTTATTCATCATGGGTTATGAATTTAGTCCCTATAAAAAAGAAAATTGGTGACATCTGCTTGTGTGTGGATTTCAAAAATCTGAACAAAGCTTCTTTAAAAGATAATTATCCCCTACCCAATATGGAGAACCTACTACAAAGCATTACTAGATCAGAAATGTTGTCCATATTGGATGGCTTCTCAGGATGCAACTAGATTATGTTAAAGGAATCCAATAGGTTCAAGACCATGTTCATAATGCCTTGGGGCATGTATGTGTATTTGAGAATTCCTTTCAAGTTGATGAATATTGGTGTAATGTTCTATCAAGCTATGGACATTGATTTTGTAAGGATAATTAACCAGTTCATTATTGTCTATTAAGATTACATTATTATGTACTCCAAAACAAGATAATAACATTTAGAGCATCTTGAAAAGGTGTTGATCAGATGTAGGGAGTTTGACATTTTTCTTGGTTCCAAGAAGTGCCACTTTGGAGTACAAAAGGCCAATTTTTTGGTACATATAGTGTACAAGGATGGTGTCATGATTGACCCTGAAAGGGTTGAAGCCATTGACAAAGTTTCTATCCTACAATCCAAGAAAGGAATTCAATCTTTCTTTGGATAGATTAACTTTGTAAGGAGGTTTGTGTCTAATTTTGTAGAGATTACTCTACCTATTAATTCTATGTTAAAGAAGGACCAGACCATCAAATGGGAGGAGAAGGCCATGAAAACATTTAGTTACACCAAGGGAAATTTAAATTCTACCCCTATTTTGGCTAGTCTTGATTACACAAAGCCATTCTAAATATTCTCTTTTACATCATACAATATTATTGATGTTGTTCTATTGTAAAATAATGATGATGGTCATTAGCATCCCATAGCTTTATTTAGCAAAGCTATGAAAGGTCCTAAACTAAACTACACCATCATGGAAAAATAATCCTTCACTATTTTAAAGGTTGTTAAAACATCGAGGCCATATATTTTGAGTTCAAAGATTATTGCCTACATCCCGCACACCATGGTGAAGGACATTTTAACTCAGATTGAAGTACCTAGTAAGAGGTGTAGGTGGGTCAAAAAATTATATGAGTATGACATGGATATCCATACCACCAAGTTGGTAAGAGTTATGGGTCTCTCCAAGCTTATGGCTGAGACCAATTTATAAGCTATTGAAGTAAACAATGTTCTTTTTAATATTGATGATTCTTTGAGCCAATTCAACATGTCTATATGGCATAGAGACATTTTTTACTACTTAAAAAATTTAATTTGTCCCCCTAACTTGGAAAAGAAACAAAAAATAACACTTAATCTTGTGTCCCAAAAATAACTCTTAATTGAGGATGGACTAGCATGGAAGAATCCAGATGGGGTTCTCCGAAGATGCATGCTAGAATAACAGACTACTATCTTGATTAAAACTTCCATATTGGAGTATGTGGTGGACATTTTGCACCTAAAGTCATAACTCATAAAATTATGAGAGTTATTTATTGGTGGCCATCACTATTTAAGGATGTTGCTTAGATAGTTAGAAGATGTGAGAAATGTCAGTGCTTTACTAAGAGGATAAAAGTTTTAGGTTCTCTTCCATTGTATCCTATGATGATTGAAGGCCCATTTAGATAATGGGGAATGGGTTTCATTGAATAAATTGTTGATTCATAAATTTTTGGACATAGATGGATCCTAGTTATAACTGATTACTTCAAAAAATGGATTGAAATGATCCCTACAAAGAAAACAACACACTAGGTAGTTATGGATTTTTTTGTTAAATTAGATTATTTATAGATTTGATGTGTCTATTAAGATAATTACTAATAATTCCATGAGCTTCAAATCCAAAACTTTGGTATAATTATGTAAATACTATGGGATTAAATTGACCTATGCTTCCAACTACAATCCTCAAGGGAATGGACAAGCAAAATCAAGTAATAATAACTTGCTCAAGATAATGAGACAAACATTGGAATAAAATAAGAAGTGGGGTGAACAAATGAAGTTTGCCTTATGGGTTGATAGGATCATGCCTAAGAGAGATACAAATAGAAGAAATTTTGAGCTTATTTTGGAGTTCAAGTAATTATGCCTATGAATTTATAACTTCCCAACTATCAGGTCATGCAATACCTAGGGGATGATGAACAGTTCAACCACTATGAAAGCAAGGTGAACTAGAATATTGAACTTGATGAAATTAGAAAACAAGCTCATGAAAGATACCTCAAGTTCAAGGAGAAGCTGAAGAAAATATTTGATAGAAAGATCACTCCACAAAATTTCCAAGTAGGTGATTTGGTTTTGCTTTGGGATAGCAGGCATGAGGAGGAAGGAAAACATGGCAAGTTTGATTCCTTATGGATGGGTCCCTATTCTATTGATTTTTGGATTGGGGAGCATACTTTCTTATTGATAAATCTATGTGGTGAAATACTAGAGCTTCCAATCAATGGTAGACATTTAAAACACTTCCTTAATTAAGTCTATCTATAACATGTGTACCATATTGTATAATGTTTTGTTGCTTTGTCTTTCTATTGTTTTGTTTCCACTTTACTTCAGCCTATGTTTATATAGTTTCCATTCATGTTTTTTATTATGTATTCATTTCTAGATCCTCCTGAACTATTTTTGTAAGTATGTCATGTTTTATTTAGCCTTCATGAGCCTTTGCTAAAAATTGCTAAGTCTTGACTCCGTAACCCAAGGGATTCGCACCTAGTCTTATGTTCTATGATTCTTTACACACTGGCAAGGGGTATGCATCCCAAGGTGAGAGCCAATATTAGTGACCAAAATTGCACTAAAGTAATTGGGCCCTTGTCAAGTGTAAATGACTATGTCCTTAGCCCAAATTTTGTCTCAAAGTGTTCCTTTGAAAGATCAAGTTCATGTAAAAATTAGATAAGTCCTAATCTCTTTTCTTGGTGAATGTATCTTTCCCTTAGACATTTTCAAGCTTTTTGCACGAACATAATGTCTAAAAAAAAAGGCATTTGAGCTTTTTGTCTTGAAAAAAAAGTTTGAAGACTTATTTCTATTGGACATTTTGTTCACTACAAAAAATTTGAAGGAATTCAATGTCTTATTTGTTTCGGGCTAAGTGTTTCACAAAAGATCCGAAGGGTCATTTATTTCAGAATTTTTATCTATGACAAAAATTTCAAAAGTCACTTTCCCTTCAGGTATTTTTCCTATAAAAAAGGCTCAAAATAATTATATAGACTTGTTCATTTTGGCCAAAGTGTCTACAAACAGTCCGAAGGGTCATTTTACCGTTACAAAAATTTTAAAGGGTCATTTTACCTTTGTAAAATTTTTGAAGGGTATTTTCGTTCAGGCATTTTTCCCTTATAAAATTCTTGAAGGGAACCTCCAAAAGGTCTAAAGGGTCATTTTATCTTTGCGAAATTTCTAAATGGTCATTTCCTTTGGGTATTTTACAATTGCAAAAATTTTGAAGGACACTTATAGAAGGGTCATTTTGCCTTTGTAAAATTTTTGAAGGGTCATTTCCTCCGAGCATTTTTCCCTTGAAAAATTATTGAAGGGAACCTTCAAAAAGTTTGAAGGGAACTTTCAATAATATTTAGAGGACACTTTTAGAAAGTTTGTAAGGCATCTTTAAGAGATCTAAGGGCCATTCCAAAGGTTGAAGGGAAATTTTGTAGGGCAAGTTCCCTTGAAAAAACTTCCAAAGGGTATGTTAAAGGGCCCAAAAGGTACTTTCAAAAAAGTTGATGTGGAGCAGAAGCCATATTTTATTTGAACATTTTTTTTGAAAAAAAAATTGAAAGAATTGCACCAAGTTTAATTTCTACATAGAAATTGTTTCAGATAAAATGTCTGAAATAATTGTCTCGATGAAGGCTAAAGGAGCTAAGTCTCGATTCTATTGGCAAAAGTGTAGAGGCCTAATTCCTTAAGAAAAATTTTAAGAGACTATTTTCTTTAGGAAAATTACAAAGCTCAATTTCTATGGGGAAATTATTTCAAACAAAATGTCCAAAATAATTATCTTGATGAAGACAAAAGGTCAAAGACTCAATTATTGCATGAAAAGTGTGAAGTCAAATCCTTTAGAGAAATTATATCAGACTTTTTTTCTAAAATAATTATCCTAGTATAATTCCCAAAATAATTGTTGTGAGACAATTATGTCAAAGAAAATCCCAAAGCAGAAGTGCCAAAGTAAATAGGAATGTCAAAGACAAAGACTCAGACCAAATTGTCATAGAACAAATTCCTAAATAAATATATCCAAATTGTATGTATGATGGTCTCATGGATGTCTTTTGATAGGTATGTGGACATCAACTTTAAGTTGTAGGGACTAGTTGTTGGAATTCAAATGCTCCAAGACATGCACACAAACATCAACTTTAAGCCATGGCAAGTAGCTGTTGGGATTAAAATGTTCCAAGACAATCACATGAGTATAAATTTTAGACCTCCTGAAGTATATATTTGTTGAAAATGGAGGTAGATCTAATAGCATGTATTTATGTGGAGTAGGATGATCTGACAGCTCATGATTAATGCTAAAGATTCAAAGGAACACAAGAAGTTTGTAGGGTTACCAATTGGCATATCCTCTGGGCCAAGAATAAGTAATATCAAATGATGTTGTACCCCTTAGATTATGATCTAATAGAGTGAATTTACTTAGGCAATCAAGATCATATGGTGTGAGTTCAAAGTCAAAAGCTTAAGCATGTGATTCATGATAAGACTAGAGCATGTTCCTATCGATTGATGGTATGTAGTTAAGCATACACTTTTTGATCAATGGGGTACATTAAGTCAAGGTTCCAAACTAATCCCAAAGTGAATTTATTGATGACACATGTTGTAACTATGTTAGATAGACTATTGATCAACCAATGGCATTTGATCCTTTGGGTCAAGATCAATGACTCGCATTTACTCAGGTAAGGAAGATCCAATGGTGTGATCCAAGGTATACTTTTTAAAGGGCCTAGATTACATGAGGAAATGACAAGTCTCCAAACTAGAGGTGATTAATTGACTTAGTCACTCTTAGGCCCCATGAATATCTAGTTAGATCCAAGGTAGAATGTCAAGTGTCAATATGTGGCAATATTTAGTCTAAAAGTTAGATTTGATGGATCATTCCTAGTCAAGAAATGATTCAAAGCATATAAAAAGGTCCATGAAGCCATTCTAGATCAAATATTTCCAATCATGGTCATGGATCATTTTCAGTTTCATGTCATAATCAGATCATTCTCAAGCCATCATTACAAAAATAGGTTGTTCCATGGCATGTGAAAAAAGAAAGGCAATTGTCTAAGAGGTTCTAGTTATGTAAGTAATCATTTACCAACATCTCCAAGTAGTTGCACATAAAAACAAAGTTTTCTTGGCTTTTACCATAAAATTCACTTTCTAGGTAGGTGTAAAGGGGCATCTTTAGCTGGTTCAACATGAGGATAAATTCTATTTGTCTCCTCAAATGATTTTCTCCCTCCAATTATACAATCAATTTTTCAAGAGCATCTCTAGGTAGTTACAGGTCCTCATCATTCTTTGTAGAGGTAGTTACAACAATGATTTCTTATAAATGAATGAAAATCTCAGGCATGACCAAGAACATTTTCTAGCTAGGAGCATCTTGATGAGATTGGAAAAGTTTGTTATGCAATTTTTGAAAATTACATCCCATAGTCCTAGATTTGAGAAGGATTTAAAATGTATAAATAGGGGCCCTGTCCTCTTTTATAATTTTTTTGTTAGCTGTTGATTATGGTAGGTCATTTTAGGTGTCCATTTTCTCCAAGTCTAGGTTCTATAAAAATTTTCTAGGATCAATTTTTGTGTGTAGATTTTATCTCCCTTACTAATACGGTTGTATCTATACAACCATTAACAAGCTTTGAGAGCATGTTTATGTCTCCCTTATCAAAAGAGCAATCTCACCATGCTTGTCCCTATGGAAACATTTTGAAGTGTTGATGTTTGTAGTATTTCTTTTCAATTCAAATCGAAAATGTGTGTGGTTCTTTATTATATCATGTTGATGAAATGAAATAATATGTTTTACAAGTTATATTGATTAGATACTTGAGTCTGTGTTCATTATTTGTTTTCATTATGAGCATGTACTTAGGTTATAAATCCCTTTCTGTAGTTATCTTTGGAAATGTGTTATTGAACAACTTTTAAGGGTACCTTGGGTTCACAAATTTAGAAGGATAAAGTATTTGAGATTTTAGTTTCATTATAAATTCTAGGATTTAGGGATCATTTAGTTTTTACCACTATCTTGCATTTGAATTTTTATGCATCTTTACTAAGAAATAATTGTCATGAAATTCTGCCAAACACCTTTCTATTTGGAACCCACTAGCACGCCAACCTTCATTTTATAATTAACTATAAACTTGTCCTACCCTATCCTACCCTACAAATAACACACTCTGTTGCATATTATAAGCGTAAATTTCCTTAAAAATGCATAATATCTTGCATTTTTGAAATGTGTTTACATTTTGTGCTTTAAATCCTAGCATTGCAATCTTTTTAGTCCCTTTGTTGTTGAATATTCTTTTAGAATGAAGATTATAGTCATAATTTCATCTGTCTTTAGTAGCTTATGTCTGACTTAGATCATTTGTGCATTTCATGTGAAAACCCTTCATAGGTGAAGTGTACAAACTTGGTTATGCCCTAGTCATATTTGTTCCTTGTTCTGAAAATCTCCATGGAGATTGAATCATAAAATCCCTCCATGTGAGAAATCTACCCCATAGGTCCTCCCACTTTGGTTTAGGCAGAGCTAAAAGTAGTAGGGAGCTAAATATACCCTTTGTAGGTGTTTCTCAGTCATTTTCTATATTTGGTCCAATCTTGATACAAAACCCTTCCCCAACTACAATGACATTTTAGCGGGGTTTTCCATCAATGCTTGCCATTTTCTTTCAAGTGTGTAAGGCTAAGTGTATGAGGTATACAACTGGGAAACAACAAAAAGAATGAAAAATACTTAAGAAAGGACTACATGGGAGAGATAGGAATCAAGTGTGGAGACAATTTCATCTTGTTTGATACCACCATTAAAAAATTATATAAAAATGTTGTACTCTAGTTATTTGAGTTAGTTCGGTAAACATGTTGATTTGGTGAGATTCATATTGTCACATGTACATGAGGGTTAATATTTTTTTGGGCATAGGTTGAAGATTTTTATAGTGCACATTATTAATTATGCATGGTGTGGTTTTTAGTGAAGATATCAATGTTATATTGGCTAATACTATGGAGATAGCATAGGTTACATATTTGTTAAATTAGAATAAAGAAAATTTCAATTTTTCTATTGAGAATATTGAAGATCATGAAACTATGGTGGCCATGCAATTTGTTAGCATGAAGTTAAGTAGAGTAGGGAGATGGGGAAAATTAATAAAAAAATCCTCTATATCATTCATAGGATGGTTTAGGTCTCCTTATTTAGTATTTACAAATTTATTTTTTATTCCATCACTGAAAGCACAAAAAACTCCCATTGCACATGAAAAATATTTATATGGGGCAATAATTTTATTTTATTAATACTCATTGAACTTATAATCCTTAATGGCTATGGTTAAAACATTTTCTCCTTTCCTATTAGAGATAAATCACCTACCATTAGATATCATGGCACTTGTGCCTTGTAATTTAAAACAATAATATCGAATCAAGATAGAGAAATGGCATGCAAACCTGGTTGAATACATGGGGAATGAGTGGTAGATTATGAGTATGTTTCCAAATGTATGAAATGGATATACAAAGTTCACAATAATGTAACACCTCTACCTTGTGAATATTTTTCTTAATATTAGTATCATGGCAAGATGGATTATATTGACATATGGATTTTTGGCACACTAATTTTAAGATGTGGTTGTAATAATATCCACTACACAAAAGATAGAGTTGGATATTGTGTGCATTGATAAGGAAAAGTATACCTTACATACAATGTTTTAATATTCAAGAAATATAACTCTAAGGAATGAATAAAATCAAATTTATGATACTACCATAGACCCCCAACTATATGAGATGATAAAAAAATTACACTATATTTTATGTGAAAGTGAAGGAAAAAGAGCATGGAGTAGAGATCACATAATCAATAAAACCATGATGTATACATAAGTACAACTTAACTATATGGTAAAGCATCATAAATTGTAAAAGATAATAAGTTTAAGGAGAGGAAGAACATCATTATTGAAACTATACAAGAATACTCTGCACACAATGATTCAGATGAAGATAATGTGTAATTAGAAAGGAAAAAAGTGCACCTCCAACATATAAAATATTATCTTGAGAGATAAATCACCCCCATTTTTAAAAAAAAAAATACTCAACATACCATCTCCCATTCCATAACCAATACCTTAACCCCAAAATTTTCCACCGCCAACTCACCCATCCCCACCTAGGTATATACATTCCCACACCCACCCTAGAAAAAATATTTTGAAAATTTAACGAAAGGGACTGTACTAGAATAATTCCCCATGTAATTCATGTGTGAATATAAATAGGATAATATACCAAAGTATGAGGTCATACTATAACATAAAAACTTGAACACACATGATGTGAAGTAATCTTTCGATGCAAGGTTTAAATAAATGATAGACCTTAACTCAGAAATGGATGTAATTGTACAAGACCAAGGGAATGTAGAAAGGGGAGTGAAAAGGAAGGTGAACCAAGTGCCAGAGAAGAAGGGGTTGATAAAAATATAAAAATCACCCATAGAGATTGAGACATTATAATAATAAGGGGTTGAATAAAAAAATAAGTTGGTAAGTGAATTAGATTCTCAAATGGAACCTTCTCTAACTACTAAATCTCACACTAATGATGATGAAGTAATAGCCTAGAAAAGGTACAAAAAGAAGGTAAAGGACAGGTATTTTTATTTTTGTAACTCTATGAAACTAGATATTATGACCATGACACACAAATAATTTGATTTCATGTTTGACACCCAATGAACAAACCCTTTGTCAAAGTACCAGCTGGCACCATCATAGAGTAGGATCTTAACCAAGTAGAGGAAGAGTGTGATACTATATTTATTGATCATACCAAGATCAGTGAGGTTGAGGCCATAAATACACTTGAGAAAATGGCTATTGAGGTGACATGATAAAATGTGATGAATGGTGCCACCATCCATTACCATAGAAAACATTTGGTGTAGATAAAAAATCAATTTGCACAAGTAGAAAAAAATTTAGACACCAATGAATTGAAAACATTAAATCTCTATCAACATAATATGAAAAAGGAACCTAGTCTTATAGATGGATTTAATTTGAAATGGCTCAAGGATATTGAATTTTTGATTTTGATAGTGTGTAAGTTGGTGGATAGGGATAAGGAATGCAAGGATAGTGATTGAATAAAATTTAAAAAGGTACAAAATGTATTTTTAAAATAACTATATAACTATGAGGATCAAATACACAAACTTATTGAGAAGGTAGTGATGGCTAAATAAGTGTTTCTAAATTTCATGTGTTGGATTTTTCTGATTAATGCACACTTATTTAATGATAAATAAAGTAGGATGAGTTGGAATCTTGATTTTATACTAAGAGGGGTATATATAAAAGGATACAACTCTTCCACTTGATATAAAAGGTGAAAAATAAATAGGTATAAATAAGCAAGAGGAAGATATTTTTATGACTATGCAATGAAGAACAAATGAATAGAAAACAACAATGGAATAAGTTCTCAAAGTGGATACAAGAAAATAATTCGAGCAAGTTGTAAGCCTTAGATTTACAACATCATCCCTATGTGCTTAAATTAATAACTATGTAGGTAGTTAGCATCTTTGATGATGTTCAAGCCACACTCACAATGTGGGGAAATTTTAAAGTGGAGCTTCAAAAGGATGTGCCTACATTTTTCATTATTTTCAAGGCCATCAAAGGATAGTTTGAGTGTGGAAAATCAAGCCAGTGTGGGGGTGATTTTGGCCCCAAATTTTGGATAATTTTTGGCATTTATTTTATAATTTAGATATGAATATAAGACCAATGCATGAAAATGAGGTGGCACAAATGTATTAGAATACCCAGGAGTGCTCATTAAGAATGACCAGGTTATCAGAAGTGAAAATGAAGGTAATCTGGTCAAAAAATAACATGAAGCACAAGGATAAGTGACTAGGTTTCATATAATGCAAAGGGCAGAAGGTGGAGAAACTAATTAAATTAGATTGATCAGGTCAGTAACCATCATATTTAATACAAAACCACTTAGATAAAATATAGCACATCATGATGCATATATAGAAGATAGTCATATTAAGGACATTTATTGTAATGTTATTTGGGGTTAATATCAATTTTAAAGTTGAGTGCATCTTTAAGAGCATATATTAATGAATGTAACTACAAGAGTGGTGTTTTGAAATCATAAAATCCCACCTTGTTGCATTATTAGAAAGAGAATAAAATAAGAGAGTATCATTATGCTTTTATAATATCTTGCCATGATTATTTACTATAAACTTTTTACATATGGATAGAATTAATTATCATGATTTTATCTTAATGTTTTATAAGTAATATGTTGGAACACAAAATTAGATATTAAGAGGGCAGGTGAATTAGTATATCAATTAAAAATAGTCATTTTAATAATTTTAAAGTAGATTAAAATATATATGCAAATCACATAAAATATTTACATATCACACATACACAAATACACATGACACTATATTTATATGTGGAAAACCCAAAGGGAAAAACCACAGTGAGAATAGCTGCTAGAATCTACTATTCTAATCCAACCTCACAATCAAAACCTCATTGGCTACAATGTTTAAGGGAACTAATCTTAAGGAGACACCAATCCCCTAATTTAATATCTTAACTCTAAGGAAGTGCCCACTCCATAATCTGAGAACCAACTTGGTTTATCTGATGGCACCAACCAAATAGATTCTTCTATGGAGCTACAACTCCAATTTATAAAACAAATTCATACATGAATCCAAATCTCTATTATTTTTAACAAGTCTAATCTACAACTATTCATGCTCTATGCATAATATCCTTGTGCCTTTCTTTCTCTATTCCTCCTATCTTTGTGTCTAAATATGTCTCTATTCGACACACTTCATCTCTCTCTCACTCTACTCTTTTGTGTTTCTATATTTTCTTTTTGACACAATTCAATGTCTTCATCTACATTTGCCTTTGTCCTAGATATCATATATATAAATCATTGATCTAGGGTTTCATTTCTTCTATGTTTTCATACTCAAACTGTAACACATCATGTTAATTCTAGACTTTAGTTCATTATGACTTGAATTGTAAGTTTCCCACGTCTTGGTTTCATGCATCACCACCATAATTTTTGGTCTCATTTTTATCATTTGGTTGACTCTTATTTTAATGCACATGTTTATTAATATAGATTTGATTGGTTAGATCAATCAATATCATTGTCTATATCATGATATAGGGCTTACATGCATGTCCTTTCATGTTCCTACAGCTGACCATTAGACCAAACATAACTTTAAATATCAATCATTGATCTTTAGTTTGTCACCACAATCCAATGATCCATATTTGAACTGATCAACTTTAAAACACATTCATCTGATCACATTATGATAGGTTTATAATAGTTGATTGATCTCTGTACACTTTCAAAATTTAGCTTTGTCAACTTTAAAATGCATCCATTGATCTTCCTGATCTGAGCTTTTATGTTTCATTTGATCTCTAAAGATTCATGATCTTTATCACTATCTGGATGTTAAATTTCAAGATTCTTTATCCATCTCATTGTATCCTACATCTTTGGATCACTTTCTCTCCATAAATATTCTCAAACATGCTCAGTCTTTAACTTGTCACTATGTCGATAAACATTGATCACTTTATTCCATCTGAGTCCACTCACTATATTAGATCTCCTTTATATATCATTTTCTCACCATCATATCTTTTGATAAGCTCAATCATTAACTCCAATTAGCTCTCAAGAATGTGAAAATTGGCATTAACACATGCCTTCTATACATTTCTATCAATTCCTACCATTAAGACACTTGGCATCCTCACATTGCTCATTAATGATTTGACTTTAAACCATACCATAGATTAACTGAGCAAGCTCTATGATTATGACACTTGTCACTGGTGCATTTACTCAGAGGAGCCTTTGAAAATTTAACTTTGCTTTGCTTCATTAGATCATCTATGTACAATGAAGTTTTAGTTATTGATCAATATCAGTCATAATATAAAGTCTAAGACTTAGGAAATATTAAATCCTCTGAGTTGGTAATTATTAGGTCAAAGAGACTAGTTTTACAATGATAGCAAAATCTTAAGTTATAACTTAAGCTATTAGGTCTAGGCTATATCCAGTCAACATCAAAATAGAAAATTATGTTTAATTCCATGACTTAAATCCTTAGGGTTTTATAGAGAAACCTTATTCAGTCTGAGATCAAAGATAATTTGATTCTAAGATCATTCCTTACCATTTGAATCTGTAGACCACATATTCAAGATGCTCTTGAAAAACCCATAACATACCTTCTATTTATTTCTTTTGTAAATGTCTATAAATGAAGTTTGTAAAAGCATGACAACTTTGCATGACCTTGTGCAAATTTGACTAAGTATGGAGACCATTTCAATATGTCTGGAAGGCTAACTTTTCACCTACATAAATCTTGTTGTGCTTAGTCACATGACCTAAAAATTAGCGCATATAATCTTCTTATATAGGGGATTCTATTCATATATCCAATTACTCCTGAAGCTTTCATATGTACAAGATATGACATCATGAAAATGCATGTTCATTTATTTCTTACAGTCTAAAAATTTGACAAAGTATTGGGAAACACTATCAAAATAGTTGGGAGCCCTACTTTGCTCAAGCATATCTTTTGTCACACTATATTGCATGACCTGAGATTCAGCACATAGAAACTAGGTAGAAAAATAAACAAACCCATATGATCATTATATCCTCAGACCTCCATATGTGAAAACATTGACCTCATCAATATGCTTACTTGGCTCTATTGAACCCTTTTTAAAATTTGGCTAAGTATATAAACTTAGTGATTTTTATCTGAGTATCCAACTTTTCATGCCCATATCTTCAACTATGCTTAATCGCATATCTTTAAATCTAGCACATAATAACTAGGGATTAATGTGATAAAAACCATGTGACCATCTCCCCCATACTCATTCACACATGGTAATGGTGATGTAAGTAAAATTCTTTCTCATATTTTACTATCATAGACCCAAAATGTCTAGATGATCAATATGAAGAACTGAATGAATTCCATTCATGCACACAAGCATTCCAATCATCCTTAACCTCTAATAGGATCCTTTGTATATCCTCTAATCACCATATAAAGTCTTGAACATTAATGGCATGATCATAATGTCCCTTTTGACATCAATGATAATCATATTTCCAAAAATCTCCCACTTTGTCATTGATGGAAAACTAAATGATTTGATCTTCTAAAACTTTGCTCTTTCTCAAGCATTTATTACATTTCATACCAAACTTACTCCCCCTTAGTCAATGGCACATATTCTTGATACTCAACTTGGACACTTGATCTAGCTCTTATTTGACACTTTACCTTTGCTCCAAACTTTTTTAGAGACCATTTTTCTCTTCTTCTCCCATAAAGAGCATTTGCACTTTTTCTCCCCTTTTGACATCAATGGAAAAATGATTATTTCTTACTTTTTGTCTAAATGTTTATCCCCATTTATTAGATAAAGGAGTTTATCCAAGTATCTACAACCATATACTCATTAGAAATTTACAAAGATATGCATACCTAATTCTCCTTTTCTCTGATCTTCCAGGGATTAATAAATCTTCTATAAGACTCCCCCTAAACTCATGCCCTATCACTAAGATCTAGTGATGTGGTGTAGGATCCACCACTCCCAAATTCTATCTTAGATATTCAAATTTTTACTTGGGAAGAGGTTTGATGAATATGTCTATAATTTGATCCTTAGTTGGCACATATTCCATTGTGACCTCTTGATCTGCAACCCTCTCTCTTAAGAAATGATACTTGATTGATATGTGATTAGTTCTAGAATGCATCACTAGATTATTATTATTATTATTATTATTATTATTATTATTATTATTATTATTATTATTATTATTATTATTATTATTATTATTATTATTATTATTATTATTATTATTATTATTATCACTTGAATGATCATAAAGAATAGAGATAGGTGCCTTGTATTCTACCTTGATGTCCTTGAGTTTTTGCTTCATACATAAGACTTGAGTACAACATGCCACTACTACTACATATTTTGCTTCTGTTGTGGAAAGAGTAGCTAACTCTTGCTTTTTGCTCAGCCATGAAACAAGATTGTTTCCAAGTTAAAATGCACCACCACTAGTGCTTCTTATAACATCAACACTTCCTAATTAAATAGCATCTATATATGTTTTCAAAATGAAATCTTCATTTTTGGGATACCATAGTCCATAGTCAATTATGGTCTTGATGTATCTAAATATCCTTTTCATTATATTAACATGTGATTCTTTGGGAGCAGCCTAAAATATTTCAACCATACACATTACTTGCATGATATTTGGTATTGATGTAGTTAGGTATAACAAGATACCAATCATTGATCTATACATTGTCTAATTTGCATCAATTGACTCATCCTCTTTGCTCAACTTGCATCTAGTTATTATGGGAGTACTAACTAGTTTGTTGTCTTCCATTCCAAATTTCTTGAGCATTTCCTTTGCATACCTAGTTTTAGATTTGAATATCCCTTCATCATATTGTGTTATTTGTAGACCAAAGAAGAAATAAATTTTTCCTAGCATAGACATCTCAAACTCACTTTGCATTTGTGTAGAAAATTATTTGCACATTTTTTTATTACTACCACAAAAGATGATGTCATCTACATAAATAACTAAAATCAACGTATGCTCAACTTCTGATTTCAAGTACATATTATTGTTTGTACATATTTTATTGAAACCTTATTGTAGGTACTAATCCAATCTTGAATACCATGTCCTAGGTGCCTATTTGAGACCATATAGTGTTTTCATTAGTCTGTATACCTAATCTTCTTATTCTAATAACTAAAAACCTTTAGGTTATTCTATGTATACTTCCTATTCTAGGTTCTCATTCAATAAAGTAGACTTGACATCCTTTTGATAGACTTTAAACTTCTTGTAAACATAGAATGCTAGAAGCATTCTTATAACTTCTAACCTAGAAACTAGAGCAAATATTTCCTCAAAATCTATGCCTTCAACTTGTGCATATCCCTTACACACCAATATTTCTTTATGCCTTATAAAAACTCCATCCTCATTGAGCTTGTTTCTATAGACCCTTTTTATACCTATCACATTCTTATTAGAAGGTATTAGGACTAATTTCCAAGTTTTTTTCTTTTCTATTTGGCTCAGCTCTTCTTCCATGACTTTTAGCCAATTTTCATCCTTGTTGGATTCAACATAGATTTTAAGCTTAATTTTAGACATTAGAGCAAAACTTACTTACTCCTTATTCATTGCATATTTTCTCCTTAACTAAAATATTTCATTCTTATTGATAATTATCTTCTCTTTAGGATGATCCTTTTGAACAAATCTTGGAGGTGTTTTTTCATTCATTTCCTCAACCTCTTCATTATTTGCTTCTTCTTCAAGATCTGATTCTTCAATACTTATCTCCTTGTCAAGTTTAAAATGTTTCAATTCTTCTTCAACCTTGACATTGATGCTCTCTACAATCTTGTATAGCATTTTATTGTAACATACATAGGCTTTGCTTTGAGTGGAATAGCCAAGAAATTCTCCTTTATCACATCTTGATTCAAATATTCCCAATTTGTCCTCCTTTCTTATGATGTAACATTTACTTCCAAACACTCTAAAGTAATTAACAGAGGTAGAATTTCCATACCATATCTCATAGGGAGTTTTTTCATTATTTACCCTTAGTTGAACTCTATCCAAGATGTATGCTATTTCTTGGATTTCTTCTCTCCAATATCCATTAGGTAACTTGGCCTCTTTTAACATTATTCTAACCATCTCCTTGACTATCTTATTCTTTCTCTCAACAATTCCATTTTGTTGTGGAGTATTTGCTAAAGAGTAATGCCTTTTGATCCCATGCTTCTCACAATACTCTATGAACTCATTTGAGGTAAATTATCCACCTTTATCAAATCTTAAGCATTTGATCTTTTATTCAATTTCATTCTCCACCATGTCTCTAAAAATCTTGAATCTTTCAAATGCTTATGACTTGTCCTTCAAAAATGTTGCCCATGTCATTCTTGAGCAATAATATAAAAACAACATGAAGTATCTCTCTCCTTTAGATCCTTTTGTTTTAGTAGGACAATAAAGATCAGTATGAACTAACTCTAAAGGCTTTGTAGTTGCATACTCCTTTGTTTGAAATTTGACCTTAGTCTGCTTGCCTAGTTAACATTCCTTGCAAGTAGTATTTACAGGTTTGGTTATCCTTGGAATGTATCTAACACACTTATTTGAGCTTAATTTGATTAAGTTATCAAAGTTAACATGACTCATTCTTCTATGCCACAACTAGCTCTTATCAACCTTTCCTATCAGGTAGTTATTGCCATTCACCTCAACAAGATTATAGATATTGCTTTCAGTCCTTTTCCCTTCTATAACTAGTCTTCCAAATCTCTTTATCTTGTAGCCTTCTATATTAAATGTGACCTCTATCCATTTTCAAACATTTGATTGACACTCAGCATATTATGATTCAATCCTTCAACATAAAGGACATCATGTGTAGGTAGTTTACCATCTATGTTTAAGGTTCTTTTACCTTTGATCTTTAATGGTATGTTATCTACCAAACTGATAGATCCTTCCTTACATTTTCTCAATTTTGTGAACTTTCTCTTATCACCAGTCATATGCTTTGATGAACCATATCTATCACCCACAAATTTTGCTCTTAGCATAGACTGTAATTTGAGTAATCATGGATTGATTTTTCACTCTCTATACATCCTTAGGTATCTTACTTGGCTTATTTTTAGAAACTTATCAACCTTTATTCACATTAAGAGGCATGCCTTTCTTTACATTATGTACTTTTGATCTTACAAAGCTAGTTCTACAATGTTTAGCTACGTGACCAAAATTATTGCAATTATAGCACATTACATTTATATCTAACAAAGGAAAAAATGAGTTTCTACTTAAAAAATTTGATCTCCTTATAGGTAAAAATCTAAAATCAATATCCCTATGACCAAACTAATTACATCTATAACAATAACCCTAGAAAGATGAGGAAAACCTGGTCATAGCATTTCTTGGTGCAACATGAGGGGCTCTTCTAAACTCTAGCTTATTCAAGTCTCTCACTTTGGTGTATCCATCTAAATCATCTAGCTTTGTCTTCTTCTTCTCTTCAATATTATTTTCAACTACAATTTTCTTCACCTCAGTAGTATGTGAGTCTGTCTTTGTGTCCTTACAGGTTTTCTTTTTTTTAATCCTTCTTCTTTGAAGTTTTCATATAGATTAGCAAATGTACTAGTAGTGGAACTCTTTACCTTTTCATAACCAAGGCCTAATCTCTCTTTTGAGGGTTTTTGAGATTTGATCAATTCATCAAAAATGTATGATCCTCTTATCAACTTTAGAATTTTGTCTAGTTGACCTTTGACTTTTTCAAGCTCTTTTCTTAGAGCCACTATCTCTAATTCTAGCTTCATGCACTTATCAGATTTAAATTGTAGTTAAATTTTGACTTGATATTTTATTCTTTTAGCTTCCTCAATTTGTGTCTTTAGGCTCACTATCATTTGATTATATCTCTTAAGACTTTTAGACATTTTCTTGATTGCTTTTTTCCAAGATTCTTTTATTTTGATCTTTCTTTTCTCAGCTTGTCAATTTCCTCTAAAACATAGATGAGCTCACATTCTATATTCACTTCTCCTTATTCTTCTTCATCTGAGTCTTCAACTTATTCTTGATCCATAGAATTTGATTATATTATCATGAATAAGACTTATTTTTCCTCAACCACAAAATTATAGTCATGATCATCATTAGAACTATCATTTTCATCCATTTAATCATTGTCTTATTTTGTGTATAGACCTTTCTTGTTTTTGAATAATTTCTTCTTCTTGGGATAGTAAGGTTTCACCTTTTTGCTATTTTCTACTTGCTTAGAGTTATCCTTTTTATTATGAGGGTGTTTATTATTAAAATGTCCTACTTTACCATAGTTAAAGTATTTGAATGGTAACTTACCTCTATAATTTCTATATCATCTCTTCAATCTTCTAAAAAAGTTGGCTTCTTATTCATCAGTCTTCTCAAATTCAGATGTAGGTATTTTCATCTTTACTAGTTTAGATGCTTTAAATGTAGCTTCTCTCTTAAAGGTGTTTGCTTCTACCATTCTCATTTCATAGGTTGTGAAGGTTCCATACAACTCATCAATAATGAGTTTATCTAGATCTCTTGATTCCTATATTACAGATATTTTTGAGTCATACTTTGATGGTAGAGATCTTAGGACCTTCTTGACAATGACTGATTATTTTATCACTTCTCCAAGGCCTCTTATTGCATTAAATAATTCATCTACTCTAAGAAGATAGTCTTCAATTTTCCCCTCTTTATTCATCTTAAGGCTCTCAAACTTGCCTTTGTAAGTTTTTAGCTTAGCTTACTTTACCTTGTCATTTCCTTCATATATGCCCTATAGTTTGTTCTAGATATCTTATGAATTTTGATAATGTATCACTTTGACAAACTCTAGATTTGACAATCTATAAATAATAGAATTTTTTACCTTAACATTACTCTCATATGACTTATTGGTAGCCTGATCAGTAAGAGTTATTGTAGGGGTTGTATATTCATTTACCATAGACATCCATACAGCAAACCCTAATGAGGATAGATATGCTTCCATTCTTATGCTCTAGAATACATAGTTTGATCCATCAAAGAGAGGCGATTTATTTGATGAAGATACTTCTTGACTAGTCATTTGTGTTCACTGTTCCAAGATCTACCTAAGTTTATTAAGCTTCTTCTAAGGAACTTGGCTCTAATACCAATTATTGGAACATAACTAGATACTGAGAGGGGGTGAATCAGTATATCAATTAAAACTAGTCCTTTTAATAATTTTAAAGTAAATTAAAATATATATTATTATCACATAAAATATTTAAAGATCACACATAAACAGATACATGACACCATATGTATATGTGGAAAACCCAAAGGGAAAAACCATGGTGAGAATAGCTACTAGAATTTACTGTTCTAATCTAGCCTCACAGTCAAAACCTCACTGGTTACAATTTTTAAGGACACCAATACTAAGGAGACATAAATCCCCTAATTTAAGAGCTTCAGCTCTAAAGAATTACCCATTCCCTAATTTGATCACCAACTCAGTCTATCTGATGGCACCAACCAAACATATTCTTCTATTGAGCTACAACTCCAATTTATAAAATAGATTCATACATGAATCCAAATATATGTTCTTTGTTATAGGTCTGATCTACAACTATTCATTCTCTATGCATAATATTCTTGTGCCTTTCTTCCTCTTTGCCTCTTTGTCTTTATGTCTAGATATGTCTCTATTTGACACACTTCATCTCTCTCTCTCATTCTGCTCCTCTGTGTCTCTATATTTTCTATTTGACACAATTCAATGTCTTTAAATACATTTATATTTGTCTTAGATATCATATAAATAAACAATTAATCTAGGATTTCATGTGTTTATAGTCATAATGTAACACATCATGCCAATTTTAGACTTTTATTCATTATGTCTTGAACTGTAAGTTTCCCACATCTTGATTTCATACATCACCATCATAATTTATGGTCTCATTACTATCATTTGCTAGACTCTTTTTTTGATGCACATGCTCATTAATATAGATTTTATTGGTTATATCAATCAATATCATTGACTATGTCATTATATAGGGATTACACACTTGTTCCTACATGTTCATGCAACTGATCATTAGACTAGACATAGCTTTAAATATCAATCATTGATCTTTAGTTTTCCACCATGATTTGAATCCATATTTAAACTACTTAGCTTTAAAATGCATCCATCTAATCACATTCTATTAGGTTCATGATATTTGTTTGATCTCTATGCAGTTCTAAACTTTAGCTTTATCAACTTTAAAATGCATTTGTTTATCTTCTTGATCCAAGCTTCTGCATGTCATTTAATCTCTGAAGATGCACAATATTTATCTCTATCTAGATGTTAAATTTCAATCTTTTTTATCCATCTCATTGCTTCCTACATTTTTGGATCAATTTCACTCTATTGATCTTTTCAAACATGCTCAATCTTTAACTCACCACTATGTTGATAAAATTTAAGCACTTTAGTCCATATGATTCCACTCACTCTATTGGATCTCATTTATATGATCATTCACTCACTGTCATATCTTTTAATAACCTTGATCATTAACTCTTCTTATTTCTCAAGAATGTGACATGTGGTATTATCACATGCCTTCTACACATTGTTATTACTTCCTGCCATTGACACACTTGGCATCCTCACATTTATTGTTGATGATTTGAATTTAAACCACATTGTAAATTAACGGAGTAAACTCCATGATTATGATACTTGCCACTGGCACATTTACTTGGAGGATCCTTTGACAATTTGACTTTGCTTCGCTTCATTGGATCTGTGTAAGATGAAGTGTTAGCTATTGGTTAAGCTCAATCATAATATAAAGTCTAAAACTTAGGAAATATTAAGTCCTTTGAGCCAGTAATTACTAGGTTGAAGGGGCTAGTTTTACAATGACACCAAATGTTTAAATTATAACTTAAGCTACTAGGTCCAAGCTATATCCAGTCAACATTAAAAAATAAAATCCTATTTGATGCCATGACTTAAATTCTTAGGGTTTTATAGAGAAACCCTATTTAGTTTGAGATCAAAGATAATTTGATTATGAGCTCATTCCTTCTCATTACCATATATTCAAGATGCTCTTGAAAACCCATAATAGATCTTCTATCTATTTCTTTTACAAATGTCCATAAATGATCTTTGTAAAATCATGACAACTTTACATGACCTTGTGCAAATTTGACTATGGAGACCATTTTAATATGTCTAGAAGGCTATCTTTACACATGCATAACTCTTGTTACACTTAGTTGCATGACCTAAAAAATAGTGTATGCGATCCTCTTACATAAGAGATTCCATTAATATGTCTAATTGCTTTTAAATCTTTCATATGTATAAGATATAACATTATGAAAATGTATGTTCATCTATTTCTTGTAATCTACAAATTTGACCAAGTGTTGGAAAACACTATCAAAATGGCTAAGAGCCTTACTTTTCTCAAGCATATCTTTTGTCATGTTACATTTTGTGACCTAAGATTCAGTGCATAGAAACTAGGTAGAAAAATGAACAAACTAATATGATCATTTTATCCTTGAACCTCTATATGTGTAAATTTTGACCTCATCAATATACTTACTTGGATCTATTGAACCCTTTTATAAATTTTGCTAAGTATAAAAACTTAGTGATTTTTGTCTAACCAACTTTACATGCCCATATCTTTAATTTTGATTCATCGCATGTCTTCAAATATGGCCTATAATAACTAGGGACTAATGTGATCACAACCATGTGACCAGCTCCCCCATACTCATTCACACATGGTAATGGTGATTTCAGCAAAATTCCTTTGCATCTTTTCCTGTCATAGAACCAAAATGTCTAGATGATCAATATGAATAACCAAATGAATTCCATTCATGCACACAATTATTCTAATCATCCTTGACCTCTTAGAGGTTCCTTTGTATATCCTCTAATCACCATATCCAATCCTTAACATTAATGACATGCTTATAATGTCCCTTTTGGCATCAATGACAATCATATTTCCAACATAATATCTTTGATAATGATGACACATTATAATTTTTAAATGTTTGTTAATCTCCATAAATATCAAGTATTATTATGTGTGTAATGAATCTCTTCATCAAAAACCACCTTGAATGTGACCCCAAATATTTGTATTTATGCCTCGATTGATAATGCAAGGGTCCCTTGCATGATACGTGTGTGTGGCTAAAAATAGTGTTATTATATGATTTTATGGCACATAACCATTGAGTGTGCATGGGAAAATATCCCAACATCTCTAATCAGTTATTTTAGTACAATTAGGAGCCACTCCTACTCTCTAGCCTTGCTCCACTAAATTTTGACTCCCTACAAACACAAAATAAAGAGCTTGAGTTAGTCATTTAGCTTTTGAATTTCTTCCCAAATAAATTTGTGGCAAATCCACTATTATTTGTAGGTGGTGGTTAAAAAACCACCATAGAAGATTGCAAAATTACTAGTCTTTGTAAATTGGTAGTGAAAAAATTGTCACAATAAACACATAATATCCACACATGGTGAATGTAGACACTATAATTGAATTATATATCACTTTAGTCTTTTACACTTGGAAAATACATAACATGGATGTACATTTAGCTTTTATACCTTTTTCACTATCAAAAGACTCTCATACACTATCTTTCTATGCCTAATTATTTATTTATAAGTCTAACCAATTTTATTTTGATGACCCAAGACTTCTATCTTTCTCAGAATGTTTTAAACTTGCATATCTCCATATCTAAAAAATTTGGACTTGCACTTATTTTATAACTACTTGGACACTTATGTCCCAGTTAAAAGCCTATGTTGATGAAAGTGTCCTATCCTAATGCAAGTGTCTAGTGCCCTAAATTCATCCAATTTGTAAATGAAATGTATTCTTATGATTAGCTTAAGTGCTTTAATGTGAGATATTATCTAAATGGATTGGTATAAATATAAGATCAACCATCATTCATTTATAACCTTGAAAACCCTATAAACTCATAAGGCAACTTACCAAAAGCATTCTATCAATCACTTTTGTGAGCAAAGCTTCCCTATTTTCTCTTATTTCCATATCAATCATAGTGACAACACATCTATAGGTATAAAGTACTGAATGAGCATCCCAAGAGGTATATTAGAAAAGTTACAAGCTAGGTCATTGTTCTACTTATTTATCACACATTAAATTATTCACATACAATCCAACATGTAGGGGAGAACTACATAAATCTAAGGCCATCCTTGTATTTTTGGCTATGTAGGAAAAATTCATGGGTAGAGGGACCTTTGGATTAGCTTGACATCATGTTCCCACTAATATATTTTTCCCCATATCCCCTATGAATATGAAGAACAAAGGTTTTCTCATTTGACAAAGAGTGAAATTTTATGACCTAGATATGAATGCACTAGAACAAAGGTGACATAGAACCTAGAAGAATCCAAATGGTCATGTATAGTTTTAGTAGGTATTTCGTACTAGACACCTATGTCTAATCTATATATTAGCATCAATGCAACCATCTTAGGTTGGTGCAAGTGTCTATGACTACAGAGGTACAATATACAAAATCATGTGACTATTCTATAATACAAATCTAATCTACTTTTTGCATGTTTTAGATCTAGATAGGTATTGACAATAGAACCAAGTATCTTGTGTTCATTATCATTAAAATATCTGGCATAATTATACTTTTTATCTTTAGTATCTCAATATAATAAATTTAATATATGTTTTATCTAAGTTTCACAAATATTTTGTTTACTTTAGAGATAGTCTACCATCCTTGTGCCCTAGGCTATATCTACCCCTTTAAAGCTAGATATATTAATATATATTTTAGGATTAAACATTTGGTGAATTTGATTCATGTGAATGCAAATTTTTATAATTCCTATGGTTTTCATCCAACTAGGGTTTAAATTATTGTGAGTTTGTAGTCCTTTTTTATATTATTATGTATACAACCTATGTATATCCCTAGATTGGGATGTGTGCATATTAAACACATTGAGGTTCCCCTCCTACACCTAATATGTATAAAACCAATGAGGAACCTAATCCTATAGATCATGATGATAACAATATTGAGAATTAAAAACATAATGATGAGGTTATCATAGAATAGTATTATGATAATGAAAACTATGAGTCTAATCAACTCAATGAACATGAGTAAATAGATCATGAGAAAATGCAATAAATTACATTATTTCATGAGAATATTCATCAAAAACATAAATATCTTGATGAAATCCTAAGGACAATATTAGAAACCAAAAAATTAAAAAGTGTAGATGAACAAGTAGGTCCATTTATTGATCATGGTATTCAAGTTATGGTTCATCCCCATATACCCAAAACCATCCCCTTGAGCACATTACCACTTCATACTTATAATTTGGGTACATGATATGTATTCAAACCTTTGTTCCCTAAAACTATTACTTCCACATATTACATGAGAAACCAAATTATTCAACTCAAATACAAGTTTCAATTCCTATATCTACTCACCCTATGGGTACACCTCCTTTGGTTACTTCTTAAATATCCAACCTAAAATACCAAGAGGTGCAATATCTTGTCCAACTATAAAAAAGTTTCCAACTATGGTTACAAATATTGAACAAAATTCTATGCAATTTCCTTATGCTATTAATTTTCAAGAGGTATTGCATAATCTTCTTACATCAAAGATATCATTTCACCCTTCACCAATTAGTTTTTTTACACCTAAGATCACATTTTATAATGGTAAGGGTGATCCTAAACATATTTTATTTTTTTATGTGGCATGCCTTGATTATGAATCCAATGATAAGCTTTTTTTTGTCACTCAATTTTACACCCTTGGAGAGGTAGTTCAATCCTACTCCAATTGAGTGAAATAATGGGGTTACCCCTAGATCTGTGGGTTTTCTATAGTGGGGGTAAACCTCTAGTTGATAGGGGTATCTCCCTAAATTTATCTTGATTGTCCTCTCAGTAACTAGTTGGTGTATGAAAAGGGATAAGAAACTATCTAATTACAATAAAACTAGAACAAAGGGGTGATACACCAGAAGATTTTATCCAATACTATCCTACACTTGAACTTAAAAGAAAGATAACTACATTCTGGTCTATGCTTCAAGAGAAAGCTTCTAACATAAGTATTTTAACCTAAATACTATGGTAAGTATAGAAGGTATGGTGAGAGATTCAAAGGATTGAAAAGATACTACTAAAAAACCAAAAAACTTAGCTACAATACCATACTTTAATGTACTCCAAGTGACCTATAAGAAGATAATGTATCCATACCCAGGTGTACATAAGTAGGACAAGATGTAAGGAGAAGTAATTTTCTCACTAGTTTCTATCAACAACTCATTCAAAACATTGAAATATGAACTTGGAAATCTTGAACCATTTTGAATTCATTTTTTAAGGTAAAAAATGAGTAACAAAAATATCAGGTCTTCACCTACCTATCTTTTGGATCCCTTACAAGAATAGAGAAAAGATTTATTGGCTTCATAATATTTAGGAGGAAGCATTTGAATTCTTGAATAGGTGTTTCTTGATCTCCAAGTCTTTTTCAAACTACCTTCAAGTCAAAAAGAGTCAGTCCTTGAGGAATTCATTAAGCCTTCTCAAAAATTGATCTAAAATTTTATAGGAAACTTATTTATCTACCTTTAAATTGCATGAATATCCATGTACAATGGTAGATAGACACCTCACCAAGGTGTATGTATCATTATCTACCCTTGAAATAGGCTTTCTTGAAAGAGGGAGTTAGCTTAGCTCATGAGGTGTAGTCTATCTTCCTGGGTAGTGAAGAGATCATTTGAATCTTGTTATGGAGCTTATAACTGACCACTCTAAGCATGACATATTATATTACCATATATTTAGGTATATTAAGGCTCTAATATACACCTTTTAATGCTTTCCATACTTCTCAAGGAGTCTCTTCAATGTTGGTTGTCTAGTACTAGTTAGTAATTAGGCCTACTTATACATGTTAGTCTATTTTAATGGCCATGAAAACTAAATAGATCCATATCAGAAGGCCTAATATCATGATATCAGACCAAAATAGTACTTCATTTTTTGAACAAGGATGTCAAGGCATCATAAACATGATTTTCGTACCAATCTAGGTAGCTAAGTCTCTCATTCCTTGTACAACAAAAACTATCTTTTTTGTCCATACTTGTAGCAATAGTTTCATAAGTAGATGAAATGATTTTGTGACATGAGAAGTTATAAACATCCCATGGTTTATCCTATAATGATATTCAAGCATTCATCCATGTTTGTACCCCTCAGTCTCATCAAAACTAGTAAAAGGAAGTGTATTTACTGTGTCTGTACAAGTGACATCAGCATCTAATTTCATGGTGAGGAGCATCAAAGATCTATTGACAAGTTTCAAGTGTTTTTAGGGATAAAACAATGCATTTGGATCCATTATAAGTCAAATACCCCATATCAAATTCACCCAAGGGTTTTAGTAGGGTTTAAGACATATTTGGGATCTTAACGATCATTCATAAAGCACAGGCCACCAATTGGCCTCATTCCACTTGTATAACCATCTTTACTGACCCCCCACCTATTCCAACTAGTTTATCTTCCCATAAAAAGTGTGAGAGATGGTGTGAGTGTGTGAAGTTGCTCCTTGGGTGGTAGACTTAGCTTTCTTAAACTTAAAAGAGGTTTAATTTTGGTTTTGGGCCTCAAAACATAATCCCATTACTGGGAGAGATTCAAACACCTCCAAAATAATCTTCATCATAATTATACATGCTTTGGTAATTATTATTACTCCACTTTATGCATTTGGTACACTAGTCAGGGGACTTGGGGTTTAAGGCATCTTACCTCCTTATTAGCCCTCAAGGGCATTTAGATTGAAAACTAAGGTTTTTTGCAACTTAAAAGTGTATTGAGACCCTATCTATGCATATGTATCACCTCAAGGGCCCTCTATGGAGTTTTTACATGCTCACTAGTCACATTTATGACTACCACCCAATGAGACAATTCTGCAATCATGAAGAAACATGGAGGTCTCCTTCATTTACATACACTAGATGAGTTGATATGATGGCATTATAAGACCTCTCAAACCCTTTTCAAGCTCCTACAACATTTATTCAACAATAAGGAGTTCATATTTATAATAAGACTACCAAAAAATTGAGGTGATGGGGTTTAGAGATTTTTCCAAGCACTTTACATTCTTAGCATTTTTTCATAAATAATAGGATCCTAGCCTAAAGACTAATGTCATGAATCTAAAGCCCATTATTATTCCCATACCTATTTAAGATCTTGGGAGCCATCTTTCTATATTTTATATAGAATAAGCATTTAGACATGACCCTTGTAAGGTTGTCAAGGGACCTAATGAAGTAGAACCTAGATATATCTCCATTTTTAGACCTATAAAAACTATCAAAATGTTGGAAAGGCTTGAACATGGTGGGGAGTTACTTCTCATATGTTCACTCTTGAATATGACCATACAAGTGATCAAAAAATGCCTCTTTTAGCTCGATTTCTCCTTCTTTGAGAGTTGAACCTGCAAGGTCTGACTAACCTCTAACTTGATCTGACATTAAGAACGTTAGGAAACATTTTTACATGCTTTAAAATTATAACTTTTATGTACCATACTTCATACTCATCTTAGAAATGGCTCTAGAATCTTTAAGAAGTAGTTTTCAAGTGTAGAGAAGTCTAGTAAAACTAGATGACCTCATGGAGTGGACACTTCATTTAACCAAGACCCTAAAATACCTCATATGGAATATTTTTCACCTCTTCTAATAACCATTCAAGAAATAATCTTTGAAAATACCCCCATTAGCCACAATAAAAACCTTAACATCCCCAAATACCTTAATTTTTATTAAGAAACCTTAACTTTTCCAAGGTGATTAGAAATTTGTTTGAACTCATGATTTAACAATTCAAGGGCATAGGTAAGCTATAATAACCCATAGACACTTCTAAGAAAAAGAAACATTAAACAAAATTGACTTCATAGAGGTCAAAATAATGTCACATTTTGATAACATTCTTGGTGACTTTTGGGGGTAGCCTACCTGTTAGGCTATGAGACCAATAGCCTTTCCTAAACCATTGGGTGATGAATTCATGGTAGATAAGATTTAAAACTAAACAAGGTAAATATAAAATACAACTTAAACACACCTCACCACACCAAACTAGCAACCATCTAAAATAGATGGGAAAACACACCAAATAAGAAGGAAATAAGCAAATGTGCATAAGCACTTATTTGAAACACACCACACCATTAGTATCAGGGATTCAAATGGATCCCATTTACAAGGATAGATAACTCTTTCCCATCCATTCTTTCTAATTGGAAGTAATTATTTTGCTTACATTTGATGATGATGTATGGCCTACTCCATAAAGTGTCAAACTTGGTGTGTTTCCCAAGCTTTTCTTTGTCCACATCGTACTTCATTACTATATCACCCTCTTAGAAGACTCTTAGAGTTTTTTTTATTAAACAACTTATTCATTATAACCTAATGATGTTCCATGGCTTTTTGAAGATTGTCTCTAGTCTCTTGCAACTCCATTAATTATATCAACCTCACCTCCATTAGAGTATTTTCAAATAATTCCAATTGATATACTAGATCTAAGGTAGGTAGCTATTAGGATATGGATATTCTATCTTCCCATACATAAATAAGAATAAAATGGGAGTTTTTAATGGACCTTTTAGGTGTGATCCTATCAGCCCATAGGGTTGTCTTAAACTTAGTATGTCAAGTTCTTTGGTTGTTCTCCATAGTCCTCTTGATGATCCTAATTAGATTCTTATTATTTGACTCAACCAACCCTTTACCTTAAGGGTAATATTTGGATGATGTACTCAGATATATACCATTGTTATTTTCCTAATCAATTATCTTAGCACCCATGAAAGTAAGTGCATTTTCTGAAATGAATATAGAGGGAGTTCCAAACCTTGTAGCAATACCTTCATAGAACTCTAAAATGGAACTCTCATTAGCCTCCTTCAATGCAAATACATCAACCCATCTTGTAAATTAATTAGTTTCTGTAAAGATCCACTTGTGGCTAACACTTGATGGAGGATTAATCATGCCAATGAATTCAAGACCCCATTGCATGAAGGGTTGATCCACTTGAATGGGTCTCAATGGGAGAGCTGCAAGTTTTTGTTTTCCTAAAAAGAAATAAAATTTAGGGCACATTATTACCCAATCATAAAAATATTTGAAGAGGATATGTCAATAGTATCCTACCCTCATGATCTTTTTAGTTGTGGTGTTTGGAGAGAAATGACCCCCTATTGCTCCATTATAAAAAAAATCAAGAAATACACCAAACTAATCACTATTAATACATATCAAAAATACATCATTTGTATCTATTTTCAAAATCACACCATCCACAAGACAATAATTAATAGTTTAAAATCTAAAATACCTTCTTTTGGACCTACTTAATCCATTAAGACACTCACCATTTTGGATGAATCTGATGATGTATTGTGTCCAACTTTGTATGAGTGTAAGATCAATTAGTTGAGGGTAGTCTTAATTAGACAAAACTTCATATTTTTTTTCATGGATATATAAATCTAAGTGCTCACATAAACCCTTACCCCTTACCAACATGGTCACCTTGATGTCAACATCATACTCCATGAACTTTGTAATCCACCTTGCCCTCTTTTAATTAAAGTCTTTACTCAAGAGGAACTCCTTGATGCTAGGATGAGAGCCCTGTTCTCACCAAATATTTCACCCTAGAAAAGGGTGTTCAAGCCTCTTCCATATTTATACAACATGGTAATACTTCTAGGTATGTGGGTTTACCTATGGTGGAAGTAAGTCTCTAGATTTAAGGGCTAGGTCCGTGAATGTATCTTGAAATGCTTATCACCTAAACTAGTGCTTGATTGTGGGAAAATATTTATAAGTTTTCATGAAATGGACCTATTATAAGAGGGTGATACACTAATATAATTTCCACATGGCCATCATACTCCTATCACAATGAAATAGGTTATACAAGCTAGTTTCATAGTCCTAAAGGATTCTAACATCAATGTTTCAGCATAGATGTGAGATATATGAAAGAAACACATGATAAATAAACCAGAAGGTAGAATTCACACTATTAGAAAAATATTACACTTTAAATGAGCCTAACATACTTGAATACAATCTATATGACCTTTTAGAATAGGAATTCTTGCATAAACATGAAAGCATAAGGCAAGCAAGGATAGAGAATTATCACTAAATCCACCATACATCACTTTGTACACTTATAAAAATATTCATGAACTCAAAACTATACTTGAATAAATATTAAAATTCAAAATACAATGTCATTCTAGCATGGCTTCACCATACATGGTGTGGTATTAGCTTACAAGAGCCAAAATGGCTACTATATATAGAATTGGAGAGAGAAGTGAGAAGAGAGAAGTCTAAGAGTCATTAGGATATGTGTCATGCTAAGAAAAGGAGTTATACATATATAATAATGAGTTTGAGATAGACCATTCAAATTCTAATAATAAAAATGGCCCTCAAAGGCATGAAACTCCATGAAATGTGGCGTAGGACTCCTTTTACTTACTCAAAAAAATGCCTTCATCATTTGGCCCTTTTGTAACATCCCATAACTAAATAGGGATATAATTGATGATTAAAATAAGGGGGAGGGGTTGTAGACATGCTCCACCATGCATTTGTTTCATCCCTAATCACTAGGATTCTTTTTCACATGAGTTACCACTACTTGCGATCTAAGTAACTTTCATTTCACTCACCCCTCACACTTGGCCTCAAAGTTGGATTTAATTTTCAATGAAAATCCATATAGAGGAGTTAATTACACATGTCAAAGCTCCCATAGAATTATATTCATCAGGTAGACCATAAATAAACTCACACTAAGAGTTTTCACTCTCCCATTAGCTTGTTCACTATGCCCATTTTGACTGCCTGAGATGGAGGTACTTGTATAAGCACTTAAGAGTTTTTATGTTGCACAAAATGGACATGAGGTATCAGCTCAAGTCCCAATCCTTCTCTCAAAGTTGATTATATCTCCTAAAACCTTGTCATACCTACACAACACCTAAAATAGTAAAAGAAATCCAATGTCCACCTATACATATAAGTGGGGAACACCCCAAATGAGTGAGAAGGATCTATGGAGATTTTTCTACAAGTTACAATGAATTTAATGTCAATTTCATTCCATATGGATAGCTATTCATTTTATCCATGAGTTTTAGAAGGTTTTAGGCTTCTTCAACCCTTAGCCTTTATTCATAGAGTTGTGACATTAAAATCAGGAACCAATTCCACAAATTTCTTAATCGGGACCCTATCCAAATTTTCCAATCTCCTTGACCACCCATTCAAAGTATCCAAGTGGTTGCAAGTATTAACAGTTACCTATTTGAGCTTTCTCTTCCATTTCCTGTAGGTTTGATGGGGTTTGAGCCAATAAATGGCTTACTAGTGGTTGTATCTATAAGGTTAAAGCTTTAACACACATTATAACTCCCTAAAAACATGTTCCAATTAATTTTAGTGCTCACCTAAGGCTATAAATGAAATCATACCCTCTTAGGGCTTTAGGCCTAGTTGGGACCTAAAAGGTTTGTCTACATCTTTATCTGTTTAGATCACCCCATAGTGTTTATAAACCTTGTTCATGGTTATTCATGTTGATATATATGTGACGCAACTTTATACATATTTATTAAAGATTGATCCAACCCCTAACTCACCCTCTTATCTCCATTCTCCAAAATCTTCAAGTTTTCATGCTAGGTGAGCACCCTCTCTCTAAGATAAAAAAGAGGGTACTTCTCCTAATGCCTCATCAAAATTAAAAAGATGAGGTGTTAGGTCAAGTGGTATAGATGATATATATATAGTTTCATCCCTTGATCATGTCATTATACCCCTTAACTCCTTTAAAACCTAAGACAGACCTTTAGGTAAGCTCACTATTTGCAGGATCCTAAAAGTGTACAGTGTGTTGCATCATTGGAAACTATCTTTTCCCTATTTATAGGCCATGGGGTTATATTAAGATGTATAAATTTATGATTTTGTACCCAAATTTTTTACTTAAAAACCTTGATAAAATCCTAACACATGCCTTGCCTTTCAACTTGACTAGACTGTTGACCATGTATTTGTGTTTGAAAGAGGCACCAGTAGGTGCATTTACATGATTTAGGATGTGTGTCAGTGTTAAAAGACCTCCTTAGAGTGTTCTTGATCATTTGACATCAATTTATCTCATTCTCTTCATGTTCAAGATTTTCTAACCTTAATAACCTAGCTTTTTAGCTCATTACCATAACACATTCAACTATAGTTGACAGTACAGGGGTCTTGTAGATGGTCATTACCCTTGAAATTTGTGCCACATACCCTTGGACTTATTTGAAGGTATTTGGAGGCATTTATGAACTTGAAATTTTTTATGCTTGTAATTTTCCATGCTTAAGTTCATATTATGGACTTGTAGGACTCCAAAGTCAATTATAGGTTAGCAACTTAAGTAAAGAACACCTATACGTGTTGATAGGGTCCAAAACCTAGAATCCAAGCATTCCTTATGAACATGGACTCATTGATATGATATTCAACTCAATATGACCATTCAAACATAGAGGCATACTTCGATACTAAAACCTTGGGATGTTAAGATCATTTTAAGCCAAAATCCTCTAGATATCACTATCTAAACTCAGTGAACAAATATCCAAAATTGAAGCCTCCAAACACTTTGTTATTTTAGTCATATATCCTCCTATTTTTTCAAGGTTATTCCCCTGTGTAGGGGATATAAGTTGAGTGAATTTGTATGAATAAAATATAAATATGACATCACCATACATTAACCCCAAAAGTGTTAGGTGCTTTATTTTTTATGTTTTAGGGATTTTGTCCCTAAGTTCACAATCACCACCTCTTAAAGTAACTCCTAACCTTGTCTACCAATTTATGGATTCATTAATGACTATCAAGCTATCCTTAACCTCTACAACCCTCATGGGAATCTCAAGACATGTCATACACCTCCAGATCACATTCTCAAACCCCTATGCAAGCCACTTATAGGTGTGCATTTACATGTATACAGGCAGTGAGTAAGATTATGGGTAGTAATCATGGTAAGTGATAATTCAATGGAGTTTAGACCCTTTCAAAGTCCCTCAATGCATCCTTAAAAATTTTAAGGATTGAGATAAATTTCAAAACTACCCTTCCAATGTCCTTAACCTCCTGTAGGTGTTGATTCAACTGTGGTATATAGGTAGAGAATGGAAACATGAGGAATGCACATGGTGTATGAATATCTAACAATTATTACATTACATTAACATATTTAAATGTATTATACAACATTACAATACTTAAAAAAAGATTAGTTATCTTTTTTCAAATGTGACATTCTCTCCATCACACATGTAAGTGCATTTTCATGGTGTATGACTGTGTGGATAACTGAGTTGACTATCATAGTTCCTCATTTGTCAATTCAAGGGTTTTTAATTGATTTTTCATGATTAAAAAATATGGCAAACACCTATTATAATATTTATCTCACCTCCATGATCATTTTCACACTTTAGAACACCATGATGGCAACTGGGAACAAGTAAAAAGCTGAGTATGTTTCCATATGACTATATGTTTAAATCAAAGCATGAACTTGTAATACCAAGCATTAATAATGTGGTTTATATGACATGATATACATGGATAACATAATATCACATCCACATGAAACCTTTTCAAATAATCAAACCCTCTATAAGTAGTGAAACTAACTGCAACCTCACATGGTGACACCTTCTTGTAAACTAAACCAATTAGCTCATGAAATCATCTTCAAACATGAAAATAAGCATGGGAATCATGAGAGGAGAGAGTAAAAATCCTTTGGAATAAAATTTAGTAGTTGAGTTATATGGACCATCTTAAACAAGAGCAAAACATAGGGTGTGGGAAATAGTAGGAACAAAAACATAGTCAACTTGTTAGAGATGGTTTATAAAATATAAGCCATCATTCCTTTAAATACAAGCATGAAATTGAATATGATCAAGTGTAATATCACCCCCAAAGTAATTTTATATGCAATTTATCTTATTGGTCATACTAACCAAAAACATGTTCACAAATTTCATGTGCATATTGGAGCGATGAATGGGTACAATGGTTTTGACCCATTTTTGACACTTTCAAAGTATGTAAATCATGTAAATGAATCTAAGGAAGTTGAAGATCCATCTCATAACCTTCTCCCACATGACACTCTCTCTCTAATAGGCCATACACCTTTGAAACTCCTTTTGCACCTATTTTCTTGATTTTTAGTTATCACCTACAAGTTTTCAATTAGAAACTGAAATGTCTGATAGGTATTTACATTGGATGTTAAGGAGGAGTTTGGAACACATGGACACAACTCAAAACCATACCACTTAAATTTAATGCCCATTTATGACCCCCAAGTGACTCAAAATGACATAAGGACTAATTATACCATGACCAAGGATAAAATGAAATCTAATTAAATATAAAACACCCTATGACATTATATTAGACCCTTATATAAATTTTTGACTATAGGGGGTTGAACCATTTTGACTTGTGGTAAAAATGGTCAACATTCTTGGTGATTTCCCAAGGGTGGTATGTTTATTATGCCATGACCAGTAGTGTAATCATGTTGATTGGGCCATGGAGTCACCTATACACTATATTCACACATAAATTGCCTTTGACAACACACTAAACACAAAGTAAAGGCACACAAAACAAGACATACATGTGTTCAACTAGAAAACTTTTATAACACAACACAACTAAAAGAGAACACACACACCTATCCTACTATTTAAAAACCTCACTCTTGAGGTGAAACATCTAATCATACCTCAACTAAAATTAAAGATGATCCCCCTTGCATCTTTGTCACTCCATGAAAGTAGCCTATCATGAGGAGCATGCTCATCACTAGTCACTTGCATATATTTATGGTCAAGAATCTTACCAACTCTATGTCCTCTCTTGTCTATAAGTGGACTATTTGGAGCCTTCATGAATGATTTTTCTTACTTTCTGAGGACCTTGATTGGGGCTACAACCACTATGATCTCTATCATATCCATTGGATGCTATCCAAAAAAATCAGATTGGAGTGTATGACAATCCTCTCAACCTTGACTTATTCTAGGATAAAATGTGCTTAATGTTTGAAAGAATAAAGATCAAGTTCTTCATTATCCAAAAATTTTAAACATGGATCAATATCAGATGGATCTCCTAACTATTATTTAGGTACAACAACTTTTTCCTTGACCTTATTTTCCATGTTCACAACTCCTTGGGCAAACACTATATCAATTTCTTTCATGACTGTAGATCCTTGATCAGTAGAAAGACATTAACCTTCATTTTTTAGAGGACACTTGATAACATGATCATTAGTATCATTATCAATATCAACATTAGATATGCAATCTCTTAGGTAAAAAGGGGACTTACCCAACTTGTTAAATTTTTTGCATATGGAATTGAGCCTTTGCCATAGTTATTCTTTATTCACAACATGAAAATCTTCTCCATGCTTTGTGAGTCAAACCACATCATGTTTGTTAGAGGCATTAACCAAATCAGATGTAGACTTCTTGAGAGAGGAAGCATCATTACCAAGCTAATTAAAATATTGACATATGACATCAAACCTTTGCCATAAATCATTCTCATCTATCTCATGAATGTCATCATTAAGAGCATATTCATCAATAAAAGGGATTAAAACATCATTATTTTTTAGAGTATTTTTAGTGATGTTAAGGTGATGTCATGGAGGTGTCCTAGTGAGTGGATGAAGTGCTTTGGTAGGCTAAGTAAAAATGATAAAGTGTGTAATGTGCTTGTCCTAGTTTGCTTATAGTATGTTTGGTTGATCTTTAATGTTGACATGATTAGAAAGGATCAGAGATGAGTATGGTAATTTTATCATGTGCAAGAAGTCCCTAATAAGTTATCTATGTTTGGAGATCTTATGTGTATAAGTAGAATTCATATGGTTGATCATAGTTTTCATCTAGACACTTTGGGTCCAGTGGTAGAAAATTTGAGAAGGTAGTTTGATGATGTCACCATTTCCATGTGGGAAGGAGTCAAGGGGAGTGGGTTATATAGTTGTGATAATTGTATTCCCTAGTAATTATGTGCTATATCTCAATTTATGCATCGAAGCATGGTCAAATTTATTAGGGTGAAAAATTTTCTTCTCAATTAGAATTTAGTGTTTTCCCATACTTAGCCAAACTTATAGTTGGCCAGAAAGAGTTGAGCAAACATGTTGATGAGGTTAGCATTCACACACATGGAGGTGTCAAGACAAAATGATCATATGGGTTTGTTCACTTTTGTGCCTAGTTTATTTTTGCTAATATTTAGATCATGTGATGTAGTGTGTCAAAAGATATGCATATGTAAAGTTGGGCTCTCAAGTAGTTTGATTGTATTTTCCCATACTTAGCCAATTTTGTAATGAGGCAAAAAGCACTGAGTGAGTATTTTGATGGTGTTATATATTTCATGTGTGAAGGTGTCAAGAGAATATGATCATATGGGTTTATTTATTTTTGAGCATATATGATTTGTAATAAATTTTAGATCATGCACTAAAGCACAACAAAAGTTATGCAGGAGCAAAGTTGGCCTCTCAAGAAGGTTTTGACATGATTGGCTTTGTGACAAAAGATTTTGAGAAGGAAATTTAATGGATATATATCTCACACATGAAAAGGATTCAATAGTTATGTGTCACATGGTTGGATTCTCCTATGTGAGGAGATAATTTGGTTCAAATTTGAGATCATATGAGTAAGCGTAGAAGAAGTTATTGAGGTGGAAAAATGGCTATTCAATTATATTGAAAGGGTCCTCATACTTAGTCATTTTTCAAAGTGTTAAATCTTGAGAAAGATCAATGGTGCACATTACTCCAAGAAGTAGGAAGTAGTGAGATGAGGACAAGTGCATGATGTTTAATGTCTAATCAAAGGTATAGGATAATGATCTAATGATGAGTGGGTGTTCATACAATTAATTGAATGGTGAGAATTGATCGCTAATGACTTCCTTGATCTGTAGAGATCTATAGAGCGAATTGAGTCAAAGTTTCAACATTGCATGAGATGAGGTCAAATTGATTGAGGTTTAACATCTGGCATTGGCTAACTATGTGTTAAATATTGAACAATATTAATGGTGCATATTTGATCTGAGGTGAGAGGACATGAGATTCAAGCATTGTGTTTGAAGGTTAAGTGTGATTGTTTGAATTCAAATATTTGAATTTAACATAGGAAAAATCTAGAGATCTATATTTCATCCATATATTTTGATAGAAGTCAAATTTTCTAGTGCTATAAAAATCAAAGATGAAGAGGACTCTATGGTACATCTAATGAACCTAATTTGAAGATCTAAAAGTGAATAAAATCAAAGATATTGAGCCTATAAGTTAACAATGTGTTTTTGTTTGTTATGTAAGTGACCAAGAAGGATATTCAAGCTTGTATTGATGTTGTTTTGATGTCTCATGATGACTTATCTATTTGGGAGTGTTATATACTCTATGAAGATGCTTTGTGTGAATTTTAGATGTGTGATTAATCTATCTTGAGTATGAACAATGCTTAATAAATTGATTATATGTTCAGTAATGGTGTTCCTATGTATAAGGTCTCTATTTGAGTTGTTTGAGCATACACAAAGGTGAGCTAAGTTGACTATGATAATTTGAGGATTTTGAAGGGGACATAAGGAGTGGACCCATGTATTTGAAAGTGGTCATGTTTTCTTGTTTTGATTGAGGGAGCATTAAAGGATTGAATGGGTTCACATGAGACCTATAAGGGATATAAGGGCCTTACTAAAAGGTGTAGGTCCTTAAGGGTGACCCATAGATGTTATGTCTGACCTAATAAAGATTGTATTGAGTTATGTATTTATGTTGGAGATATCTTAAGGGATAATACATGCTTAATGCCTAACTAAGGTAGTGATTATCAAGATTTCTCTATAAATAGTAGAACCAAAGATAATGGGTTCTAGACTTTTGTGTGAGAGATGGAGTGATTAGAGAGAGGATTATGTGTGTATTATAGAGAAAAGGAGGGGTAGAGTGTATTAAGGATGAGTTGAAGAGTATAATATATTAAGGACTATGTGTATGACATGTTGGTCATAATTCTATTAGCAGAATAATGTTCTTACTATTTGAGTGTGAGTGAAGGTTAAGAGTGTTAATCAGAGGTCTATCATCAAGTGTTGAAGACATCAATGCATAGTTTTATGTATTCATAGATATTTTTTTGGTAGCTTAGAATCTAAGGTGGTTGCAACCTCCTTTCAAGGTTAAACTTGCTAAAAGGTCTAGTTGTTGTTGTAAATCATCTAGATAGGTGTTGTAGCACCTTGTAGGATTATGGTCTCACTAAATAAGGATTATAGTTCTTTGATAAATTATAGCTGGTCTAAATTGGATCTTGTTATTATAGGATAGTAGTCCAATTATAGGTTCTAGTAGGTTTTCTCCCCTGAAAAGGTTTTCCACATATGTCTTATGTTATGTGATTGATCTTGCATTATCTCTCTTGCTCATAGATGTGAATATTGTGTATGCTTCATGAATACTTATGGTAACTGATTAAGTGTTTGTAAACATCATAATTTAAGTTGAATTATTTAGGCGCACTAATTCAACCCCCCCTCTTAGTTATTGTACCTCTAATAATTGGTATTAGAGTGAGGTCCTTTGGTAAAGGATTGATAGCTTTAAGGGGATCCAAGGTACAATGGCTATTCAAAATGTGCAAGGTGGTTTCTCTACTAAATAAGCACTAATGTTTAATGGATCCAATTATGAATTTTAGAGTGATATGATGAAGACCTACATTATGTCCCTAGTTTTTGATGTATGGTTATTAGTTTTGGATGGTTATGTTGCTCTTGTTATTCCTCTATCTAGTGTTGTAGACAAGAATTTGTTTGAGAACAACTCTAAGGCAATGAATGCCATCACTTGTGGTCTTATAGAAACTAATTTCACCAAATTAATTCATTGCACTTTTTCTAAGGAAATATGGGATAAATTGAAGAATATTTTTGAAGGATATTCAAAGGTTAAGCTTGATAATTTATAGACTCATAAAAGTAAATTTAAAAGTCTCAAAATGAATGAAGAAGATATTGTGTTATCCTTTCTATAGAGAGTTGATGAGATTGTGAACATCATTAAAGGACTTGGAGAGAATTTGGAAGAGAATACTATTTTAAAAAGGTATTAAGGTATCTATCCCCCAAGTTTTATCTAAAATTATCTCCTATAGAAGAGATTCATGACCTTACTCAGTCAAAGATGGATCAATTACATGGTACCCTTACTACCTATGAGATGAGGAAGAATGATGATATACCACCAAAGAAGGAAGCAGCTTTTAAGACTAGAATGAAGACAAATAAGAAGTTACAAGGTAATAAATACAAATAAGATGACATATCTAACATTGATGAAGATTAACTAATTACTTTGATTACTAGGAAATTAAACACAGGCTTAGGGAAGTATAACGGTAAACTAGCCTTCAAATTTTTCAACTATGGAGAGATAGGACATTTTGCTCGAAAGTGCCCTCATATACATGAGAAAAAATATGATAAAGAGCATGGTGAAGGCTAAGATGATGATAATAAGACATAAAGGAAGAAATTTTTCATAAAATATAATAACAAGAAGAGTCCTTACACCAAAGAAGACTACAGCTCAACAAATGAGAGTGAAGACAGTGACTAAAAATGGTCCTACTAAAGATGAAGCTCTATTCATGGTTGAGAAATGAATTTGCTCACATCAGAAGGTGTCTACTTGGAGTGATTCAGATAATGAAGAAGATGAGGTCGACTCTGAGACTATTTTTATGAATGCTCTTGAAGAACTAAAGATTGAGAAGAAGATCAATAAGAAGATGAAATTAAAGATCAAGGAATATGAGGAGCAATTCAGTATATTTGAGGCAAGATTGGTTGAAGAATCTAAGGATCATGAAAGTGTTATTATGTTTCTTAATTCTAAGTTAGAATCTATGTTTGAAAGTCTAAGATCCAAAGAAGAAGAATGTTCAAGGTATGTTTCTAAAAAAGAATCTTTGAAATCTAAGCTAAAAAAGATAGCTAGTAAGGTGAATACATTTATGAGATTTGAAAAGAGCTCATGTGATCTAGACAACATTCTAAGTCTTAAAATCATGTTAGTGTTATAACTAGTCTTGTATATGAAAAAAAACAAAATATTGTAACTCAAAACAATTTAAAGACTAATGTGAACCAGGACAATCATACTTTAAAGACAAATCATCAGATAAGGAATGAAGGTGTTGGTAGCATAAAGATAAATCAGATTCAATAGCCAAATTCCATGAAGTATGCAAGATTCAATGGTTATTGCTATACATGTAATAAATTTGGTCATAGGGCTATGGAGTGCAAAAGACCTATTAGAAATGAATTTGCATGGGACTATGATTGGGGTCATCAGTTAAAAGGTGTGAACAAAATCAAGTGCATTAACTATCTTGATGTGGGACACTTTGTAAATCATTGTCCACATAAGATTAGACAAGGTGAGTCTTATTCAAAAATGGTAGGTTGTTTTGTTTGTCATGACATAGGACACATTGCAGATTTTTGTCCAAATAAGGTAAGGCAAGATACATTTGTTGCAAAAGTTATGGTGTGCTACAATTGTGAATAGAGATGTCACATTGCTAGGTTATACAAGAAAAGGCCTACAAGATAGAATAGATTTAATCAAACTCCTAGAGTTCAAATAAGAAGGCAAGTTAACACATGGAAGCCAAAGGTGAAAAGTGTGAGTCATGATGAGACTATAGGTCCAAGTAATATATTTTATTTAGTGGAGAATGCTTTAGAAGTTGAAGAGTACCAAGAGGTCTCATTATCTACTCATGTTGAGAATGAAGAAATAAATCTCAATGAGAATACCAAGGTTTTGATTGGAGCCAATCTTGAGGTATGTATGGATCTAAGTGAACATCTAGCTATTGTTAAGCTTGTATCATGTAAAAAACATCAATTATCTATGCCTAATAATGAGTTTCTAAGATGCAAGGGAGATTATTCAGATGAAAAGGTATGTAATGAATCTATGTTGTCTCCATGTATTATCAATTAAATTATATAAGAAAAGGAGAATGTTGTAGTGGATGAGGAGGTTGTTTCTCCTAAGCTAAAGAAGAAGAAGAAGAACTACAAATATCAAATGAGCAAGGAAGAGATGGAATATGAGGAGTTTTTTTTGTTTTAGAACATTGAGGTATAGAGGGTGTCTCTATCTATGCTTGTTAAGAGACTAATTTTAGTGGATAATCATGTTTATGTACTAAATATGATAATGCTAATCAGAGAAGGCCTTTTATTAAGAGGGAGTAACAAGTTCATGAGCCTGTTTCAGAGGTTTATGAAGGAGTTGTAGTACAAAATTAGAATGGATGATTCTAGGTGGCTTAATGAGATTGGTGAAAATATAAATAAGTGTTTTGTGCTTATAAAGGTCTATGCATTTCTTTTTTGTGTAATCTAGGTGTTTTTTAGGTTTGAAAGTATGTATGTTCCAATTGAAAATTTTTGAGTGCTCTCAATTTTCTTTGTTTTTGGTTTAAGGGCAAGCAGGCCTAAAATGGGTTATAGGATGTATGGGTTATCAAAGATATGAAAGCTCAAATTTTGGTCCAACAGTGTGTGATGGGTGTCTCCAGGTGTGCAATAATTTTTAGATATGTGCGTTGACCAAAAGGAGGTTTGTTTACCCTATTTGCTTTAAGTTTCTAGGTTTTTTGGCTTTGCTAAAAAAGTGATTTTCTTTATGAATTTAGGTCTAAGTCTTATTAATATGTTTAATATGCTAAATGGGTGGTCAAATCAAGCTTCATAGAGTTTTAAAGGTTTTTGGTTCTCAAGTTATTTAATTTTTTGTCAAGTTGGAGGCCTAATTAGATAGTGGGTTTGTGAAGGAATTATGTTGTAGAGGATGATCTTGGTGATGAATATCAGTGTGATTGAGGGGGAATATGAGATTACTCTAGATATGAAGTTTAATGTCTTGAATATGTGTCTATTGAAAATTATGGGTTTTGCAAGTTTCAGATAGGGATACAAGGAGGCTAGACAGACCTAGTTTGAAGAAGAGTGTTTTTTGCTCAATTTCTCCAAAAGAGAAAGGTATGTGTGTTTCAAGGTAATTTCTCGAGTTGGTTGAGAACATGTTCCCTATTTGGTGAGTGGTGTGAAGTTCTTTTGGTGGTCCTTATGGTAGCTTGTGATAAGAGGCTAGTTAGCATGTGTGATGGTTCTTCATGGTGTGTGGATATCTGAAGATGCTCAAAAGGTGAAATTGCTTATATTTTTTAGGGGGAGTCCCTCTCATATTTTTTTATGTGTTTCATAAAAAAAATTGTGATTTTTTATGTTCTTTCTTCATTGGTTACACTGCTTTATTGAAGAGAGTGTTGGCATGGAGCAAGAGGATGTTGTCAAGGCAAGCTGAAGTAGGCTCAAGGTAAGGGGGATTTTGTATCATCTTTCTATGATGGTCATTTATTATTTAATAGTATTTTTAGGTCCAAAATATCATTTTTTGCCCACTTTGTCATTTTTTCAAAGGGTGAGAAAGTTCCTTTTATGAGAGAGAATGTGAGTTATAGATTGCTATATTGATGAGTGTTGACATCAATAAAAAAATGGGGAGATTATTGGAGTATTATTATTGATGTCATGGTGATGTCAGGGAGGTGTCCTCATGAGTGGATGAAGTTCTTTGGTAACCTAAGTAATAATGACAAAGTGTGCAATGTGTTTGTCCTAGTTTGCTTATAGTATGCTTGGTTAATCTTCAATGTTGACATGATTATAAATGATCAGGTATGAGTATGGTGATTTGATCATGTTCAAGAAGTCCCTAATATTTTATCTACGCTTATAAATCTTATGTGCTTAAGTGTAATTCATCTAGTTGATAATAGTTTTCATCTAGACACTTTGGGTCCAGTGGTAGAAATTTTGAGAAGGTAGTTTGATGATATCACCATTGCCACATGGGAAGGAGTCAAGGGGAGTGGATCATATGGTTATGATCATATTATTCCTTAGTTATTACTTGATAGATCTAAATTCATGAATCTAAGTGTGTTCAAATTTATGATGGTGCAAGGTTGGCTTCTCAGTCAAAATTCAGTGTTTTCTCATACTTAGCTAAATTTGCAATCAAAAAGCATTGAGTAAGCATGTTGATGAGGGAAAAATTCACACATATGGAGGTGTTAAGATAAAATGATCATATGGGTTTTTAAATTTTTATGCCTAATTTATTTTTACTAATTTTTAGATCATGCGATGTAGCGTGTCAAAAGATATACATATGCAAAGTTGGGCTCCCAAGTAGTTTGACTGTATTTTCCCATACTTAGCTGATTTTGCAATGAGGAAGAAAGAGTCGAGTGAGCATTTTGATGGTGTTATATTTTTCATGTGTGAAGGTGTCAATATAATCTAATCATATGAGTTTGTTTATTTTTTAGCATAGATGATTTGTGTTAAATTCGATATCATGTATTGAAGTGCGACAAAAGTTATATAGGAGAAAAATTAGCCTCTTAAGAAGGTTTTGACATGGTTGGCTCTATGACAGAAGATTTTGAGAAGGAATTTTAATGGTGATTTATCTCACACATGTGAAGTCTTCTAGATATGTGTGTTACATGGTTATATTCTCCTGTGTGAGTAGATCATCTAGTCCAAATTTGAGATCATGTGAGTAAGCGTAGAAGAAGTTATTAAGGAAGAAAAATGGCTACTCAAACATATTGAAAGGGTCCCCATCCTTGGTCATTTTTAAAAGTATTAAATATCAAGCAAGATAAATGGTACGCATTGCTCCAAGAAGTCAAAAATTAGTGAGATGAAAATAGGTGCATAATGTTTAACATCTAAGTAAAGGTATAAGATAATGATCCAATGGTGAGCGGGTGTTCATACAGTTGATCTAATAGTGAGCATTGATCACTAATGACCTAGTTGATCTATAGAGATCGATGGAGTGCATTGAGTCAAAGTTTTAAGATTGCATGAGATGATGTTAAAGTGACTAAGGTTTAATGCCTGACATTGGTAGATTATGTGTTAAAGATCGAACAAGATCGATGGTGCATATTTAATCTAAGGTGAGAGGACACAAGATTCAATCATTATGTTCAAAGGTTAATTATGACCATTTGAATTCAAATATTTGAATTTAAAATAAGGAAAAACCATAGATATATATTTCATCCATATATTTCAATAGAAGTCAAATATTTTGGTGTTATAAAAAGCAAAGATGAAGACGACTCAATGGTGAATCTAATGAACCTCATTTGAAGATCTGAAAGTGAGTATAGTTAGATATATTGAGACAATAAGTTGATTGTGTATTCTTACTTATTCTACAAGTGAACTGAGAAGGATATTCAAGCTTGTATTGATGTTGTTTTGATGTCTCATGATGACTTAGCTATTGGGGAGTGTTTTAAACTCCATGATGATGCTCTATGTGGATTTTAGAGGTGTGATAAATCTATCTTGAGTATAAACAATGCTTAAGAAGTTGATTATATGTTCGGTAATGGTGTTCATATGTATAAGGTCTATGTTTGAGTTGTTTGAGTATATGCAGAAGTAAGATAAGTTGACTGTGATAATTTGAGGGTGTCGAATGGGACATAAGGAGTAGACCCATGTATTTGAAAGTAGTCATGTGTTCTTGTTTTTCTTAAGGGAGTGTTAAAAGAGTGAATGGGTTCGCATGAGACCTATAAGGGCTACAAGGGCCTTACTAAAAGGTGTAGTTCCTTAAGGGTGACCTATAGATGTTATGGCTAACCTACAAATATTGTGTTGAGTTTTGTCTTCATGTGAGAGATGCCTTAAGGTCTAACACATGCCTAATGGCCGACCATGGTAGTGATTATCAAGATTTATCTATAAATAGTAGAACCAAAGATGATGGGTTCTAGATTTTTATGTGAGAGACTAAGGAGAGATTAGAGAGAGGCTTGTATGTATATTATGGAGGGAAGAAGGGGTAGAATTTCCTGAGCATGAGTTAAAGAGATGAACAAATTGAGGACTATTTTGTTGGAAATATGATTGTTATTAATGTCATAAGGGATATTAGAAGCATGTCATTGATGTTTAGGATGGTATATGGTGATTAGAGGATATGCAAAGGATCCTATCTGAGGTCAAGAATGATTGGATTCATTCAGTTATTCACATTGATCATCTAGAAATTTTGGGTATATGATAAAAAATATGAGAAGGCATTTTGCTGATGTCGCCATTACCATATGTGAATGAGTATGGGGGAGTTGGTCACATGGTTATGATTAATTTGTCCCTAGTTATTATGCACTAGATTTGAAGTCATGAGATGAAACAAAGTTAAATATATGGGGATGAAAAGTTGGATACTTAGACAAAATCCACTAAGTTTTTATACCTAGCCAAATTTGTAAAAAGGGTTAAACATAGTCAAGTAAACATATTGATGAGGTCAGTATTTGCACACATGGAGGCGTTAGGATAAAATGATCATATGGTTCTATTTATTTTTGTGCCTAGTTTATATGCACTAAATCTCAAGTCATGTGATTTAGCATGACAAAAGATATGCTTGATCAAAGTAGGGTTCCAAGGCATTTTGATAGTGTTTTCCCATAGAGTCAAATTTGTAGGTTGCAAAAAAAGCTAAAAAGGCATTTTTATGATGGCATAACTTACACGTATAGAGGCTTCATGAGTAAATGTATATACGAATGGAATCCCTTATGTAACAGGATCATATGTGATAATTTATAGGATGTGTGATTAAGCATGACAAGATTTATGTAAGGACAAAGTTGGCCTTCTAGGTAAGTTTGAGGCATAGCTAGCTCTATGATAAAATAAGCTTAGTAACAAAATTAATGGCATTATATCTCACATGTGTGAAAGCTTTAAGAATAAATGAACATATGGGTTTGTTCATTTTCATGCCTAGTTTATATGATCCAAATTTTAGACCAAGCAATTGAGCAAATCACAAGTTATGCAGGTGTAAAGATAGCCTTCCAATCATATTGAAATAGTCACCATACTTAGTCAAATCTGCACAAGCTAAAGTTTTAGCTAGTTGGAAGATCAATTATTCATGCTTAATTGGACATTTTAGATCCAATGGAGCATGATGAAGTTAAATTTTTAAAATGACCTTTGAGTTAACATGTAAGTGACAAGTGTCATAATCATAGAGCCTAGATAGTTAATCTATGGTGTGGGTTAAATTCAAAAGGTCAATAATAAATGTGAGGATACCAAATGTCTCAATAGAAAAAACTAATAGCTATATATAGAAGGCACATGCTTATGCCAAATGTCATATCCTTGAAGATATGATAGATATAAAGATCAAACTTATTAAAATATCTAATGGTGTGTGGGTGATCGTGCAAAGGAGATCCAATAGAGCGAATGGACTCAAATGTTATAAAGTGCTCGATGTTTATTGACACATTGGCAAGTTAAAGATTGAGTAGGTTTGATAAGATAAATGGAGTGAAAGAATCCAAAGATGTAGGAAGTAGTGAAATGAGGTCAAAGTATCAAAGTTTAATGACCAGGTCAAGGTAAAATTCATGCAAGTTCAAAGATCTAACGACATGTGGGAGATAAGATCTAGAGATTGATGGATGCATTTTAAAGAGTGGAACATTAATGTTTAGAAGTGTATATAGATCTAACAAAGTGAGAGAGATTGGATATGGCATGAAGAAAGAGATCAAAGGCCAAGCTTTAAAGTGTTTAAGTACAAATGGTTAGTTGTAAGAACATGCAGGAGCTTATGTATAAGCTCTATATCTTGACACAGATAATGAGGATGATCGATCCAACTGATCAAATCTACATTAAAGAGCATGTGCATCAAAACTTGAGTTTAACATATGCTATAGATAGTAAATAGACCTTTAATTATAGCATTATGCATGGAATTGAGACATGGGAAACTAATAATTCATGTCATAATGAACTAAAGTCCAGAATTAGCATCGTGTGTTATAATCTAAGTGTGAACATAGAAAAGAAGCAAACCCTAGATCAAATGTTTATATATATATGATATTTAGGATAAAGAAAATTCATCTGTGGATATTTGAATTGTGTCAAATATAAAATATATAGACATAGAACCAAAGGGAAAAGAGGAAAAAAAGAGGTAGTAGAGAGAGATGAAGTTTGTCAAATAGATACATATACAGACATAGAGAGAGGGGTAGAGAGGAAGAAAGGTACATAGAGATAATGTGCAAAGAATGAGAAGTTATAGATCAGACCTGTAATAAAGAATAGAGTTGGATTCATTTATAAATCTATTTTGCATATGGGAGTTGTAGCTCCATAGATCTGATTGGTTGGTGCTATCAGATAAGACAAGTTGGTGCTCAGTTAAGGGATTGGTGTCTCCCTAGGTTTGGTGCCTTTAAACATTGTAACTAGTGAGGTTAAGATGAGTTGGTTCTTAGTTAGGGAGCTGGTGCTTCCTTAGATTTGGTGCTCTTAAATTAGGGGATTGGTGTCTCCTTAGGGTCGGTTCCCTTAAATATGTAACCAATGACATTTTGCTAATGAGACTTTGAATTGTGAGGCTGTATTAGAACAGTAGATTCTAGTAGTTATTCACACCATGGTTTTCCCTTTGGGTTTTCCATGTATAAATCTAGTGTCATGTGTATTTATGTGTGTATGTGATCTTTGCATTTATATTTTAATCTGCATAAGCTTTTGAATTTATTTTAAAAAGAGTAAAGGACTGGTTTTAGTTGATCTACTGATTCACCCCCCCTCTCAGTAGATAGTTATGTTCCAACATGTTTGTATAACCTATTGGTCATAATTATATTGGGAGAATAGTGTGCTTATTGTTTGAGTGTGAGTGAAGGTAAAGAGTTTAAATTAAAGGTCCATCATCAACTATTGAATACATCATTGCATAGGTGGATATGTTCATAGGTGTTATTGTAGTAGCTCAACATCTAAGGTGGTTGCAACCTCATTGTAAGGTTAAACTTGCTAAAAGTTTTGGTTGTTGTTGCATCTCAACTAGACAGGTGTTGTAGCACCTTATGAAATTGTAGTCTCACTAAATAGGGATTGTAGTTCCTTGATCAGTTGTAGCTAGTCTAAATTGGATCTTGTTATTATAGGATAGTAGTCTAATTACATGTTTTAGTAGGTTTTCTCCCCCAAGAGGGTTTCCCAAGTATGTTTTGTGTTATGTGATTTATCTTGCATTTTTTATCTTGCTCATTGATGTGAATGTTGTGTATGCTTCATGAATGCTTATGGTAACTAATTAAGTGTTTGAAAATATCAAAATTTAAGTTGGATTATTTGGGCTCATTGATTCACTCCCCTTCTCAATGATTGTACCTCTAACATTCTTCCCATTATGGTTTTCAATTAGATTCATCAACCTATCATCATCATACTCATGAATCATGTAGTTACCTTTAGTAGCATGATAATGTTTGACACTTACCTCAACTCCTTCAAATGGTTATTCATGTATGATATAAGTCCCAAGTTTAGTTTTTTCAAAGTATGCATAAGGATCATTCCCATAAGAATTTTTAAAATACTCATTCAAGAACAAATCAGAAATTCCCTCAAGTTTAGAAACACCATCATCCACATTGTGCTCCTCCTTCTCATTGATCACACAATTCAAGTTAGAGATAATTTCAATAAAGGGTTCAATATGAAATATTACAAGAGGCTAAGTTCTAATGGTCACCTTGGTTCCATATTTTATCCTAAAGGCCAAGAAGGACCAATCATTGAGAGATAGCCACCTATCTTGGTTGCAAAGTCTCTTGAAAGGTAGATTGCAAAGTGAGTTGGAGGTCAACAACAATTATGTCTTGAAGGATAGGAGAACTAAGATAATCATGCAAGAAAAACTTTGAATTTCTTATCATGAATATTATCTTAGCAAGTGTACCACCTAGTTAGATAACTCCTTTGCTATGAGGCTCATATTTTAGGCCCAACTTATCAGCTATAACTTTGGGAATCACTAATGTAGAGGCTCCACTATCAACTATGCAATTGTGGACTAGTTTATCACCCACTATGAGAGTGTGGTAGAATGGTGGAGATTTATAGGCTTTAGTAGATGGTTTAACAATGGTATTAGGGAAATTTTCAAGGATTAAATGACTATGACTTTGAATTGAAGGTAAAGGACTAGTAAGAATAGTGGAAAATTATTTTCATAATAGATCCTTTTGGCCAGGCATATGGAGGACATCCCACAAAGATATTGATGATTTGGCACTTTTAAAAGAATCTAATATGTTTAGGATAGAACTAATCACCTTATTTTTATTCCTTAAAGGCAAAGGATTTCTTATAACTTGAGGTATTGAGATACCTTGAGTAGATCTTACCAAATTTTTACTTGGAGGAAGTGTAGGTGTGTTTGGAACTACCATGATTGCATCCATGTTTTGATTCCTTAGAGGGAGACTAGATGAACTTGTAGGCATGATATTTTCACCTACTATATCCTTCTTCTTGTCCCTTATATTTCTTACAATAGAGGCTCCTTGATTGAGTACAAAAGTGTATTCGAACAAAAAGTTGGTGAAGCTTTCTCCATGAGGCTACCAATCCTCATTTACTTGCATCATGACCTCATCTTTAGTCGATAGGAGAGGAGTGATTCCTCCTTGAGTAAAAATATATTTATCTCCACATTCATTAGCATCCATAAATTGGGATTATTTCCAATCTTCTCCTTGCACCAAGTTATTATGAACTAGTACCACCTCTCTTACATTAGTAGTGGAGTTGGGATTGTACACATTATTAAGCCTATTGAAGTTAGGTTTCCATTGATATATTCCTCTTCCATGAATATAAAAACATTCTTGGTCTTCAAAGGGGTGGTTAGGATTAGGGTATTGAACTTCAAGAGGAAGTTTAGGATGAATAAGTGGATTGATAGGATTAAACACTCTACTAGATGATGACCTAGTGAGAACCATGAAGCATGAGATAAATTATATGACAAAACCATGGAATTGAACTAGATTTTACCTTTAATGGAGTCACTAAATGTTGATTAAAACACCAATTTTTAGATGATGTTGTCAAAACTAGTATTCACCTTGACAAGTTGTCTTGAAGATAATGTGTCCCATCAGGTATCCCAAAATTGTTATCACCAAATATTTCACCCTATAAGAGGGTGTTCAAGAATATTTTAGATTTGAGAAACATGGGAATACTTCCAAGTATGTGGGTGTACCTATAGTGGAAGTAAGCCTCTATATTTAAGGGCTAGCTCCTTGAATGTATCTTTAAATGCTTATCACCTAAACTAGTGCTTACTTATCATAAAAGAGTTAGAATATTTCATGAAATGGACCTATTATAAGAGGGTGGTACACCAATATGAGTTCCACATGATGATCATACTATTATCACAATGAAACAAGGCATACAAGATAGTTTAATAGTACTAAAGGATTCTAACATCAATGTTTCAACATAGAGATGAGATTTATGAAAACAACACAAGGTAAATGAACTAGAGGGTATAATTCACACTCTAATAAATATAGTACACTTTAAATGAACCTAACATGCTTGACTACACTCTATATGACCTGTTAGAATAGGAATTATTGAATAAACATGAAAGGATAAGGCAAGTAAGGATAAATAATTATCACTAACTCCACCATACATCACTTGGCACACTTAGACAAATATTCATGAACTAAAAACAAGAATTTCATTAATATTAAAAGGTAAAATACAATATCATTCCAATAGGGCTTTGCCATACATGGTTTGGTATTAGCTTATAAGAGCCAAAATGGTTGTTACTTATATAATTGGAGAGAGAAGTCAAAGAGTCACTAGGAAATGTGTTATTATGAGAAAAGGAGTTATAAATGTAGGAGAATTAGTGTGAGATATACCATGATATCTTTAATAATAAAAATGACCCTCAAAGACATGAAACTCCTTGAAATGTGGCATATAACTCCTTCTACTTGCTCAAAAAGATCCCTTCATCATTTGACCCTTTTGGAACATCCCATAAATAACTAGGGATAGAATCAATGATTAAACTAAAGGGGAATGGTTGTATAAATTCTCCACCATGAATTGTTTGCATCCCTAATCATTAGGATTATTCTTCACATGAGTTACCACTACCTGATGTCCAAGTAACTCCTCTTTCACTCACCCCTCAAACTTGGCCTCAAAATTGGCTTTATATTTCCATGAAAATCCATACATATTAGTGAATGACACATTTCAATACCTCTCATATAATTATATTCATTAGGTAGACCATAAATGGACTCACACTTAGAGTTTTCACTCTCTCACTAGCTTGTTCACTATGCTAGTTTTGACTAACTAAGATGGAGGTACTTACAGAAGTACTTATGAGATTTTATGATATAATAAATAGACATGATGGATCATATAAAGTCCTAATCCTTCTCTCAAAATTAATTTCATCTCTTAAAACCTTGTCATACTTTCACAACACCCAAAACAGTCTAAAAAAGCTAATTTCCCCATGTTCATACAAGTAGGGAACACCTCAAATGAGTGGGAAGGATATCTAGAGATTTTCCTACAATTTCCAATCACTTTCATGTCCATTTAATTCAATATTGATATCTCTCTTGCTTCATTTTCTCCATCAGGTCGTGAATCAAGGTTTAGGATGGTTTTAGGCTTCTTCCACCCTTAGCCTTTGTTCATAAAGTTGTGATGTTGAACTCAAGAACCAATTCCACAAATTTCTTGATTATGACCCTATATAACTTTTCAAAGTTCCTCAATCTCCCATGAAATGTATCCAAGTGGGTGCAAGCATTTAAAGTTACTTATTCAAGATTTCTCTTCCATTTCTTATAGGCCTAATGGGGTTTGAGCTAAGAAATGGTTTTATCTACAATTTCAATGATTTAAAATACCTTATAACTCCTTTTAAACATTTTATAATTCATTTTAGTGCTCACCTATGGCTATAAATTAAATCATACCCCTCTTAAGGATTCAAGCCTAGTTGAGACCTAAAAGGTCTACCTATATATTTATCTGTTTGGATCACCCTATGGTGTTTATTACCCATATTCATAGTTATTCATGTTTATATAGATGTTACATATCTTTCTAAATCTTTATAAAATGTTAATTTAACCCCTAACTCACCCTCTTATCTCTATTCTCCAAAATCTTCATGTTTGCATGCAAGGGGAGTATGCTCTGAATGAGACAAAATAAAGGGCACTTCCCCTACTACCTCATAAAAATTAAGCACATTATGGGTTAGGTAAAGTGGTATATATATATATATATTATATATATATATATATATATATTACCCTTTATCATGTCATTATACCCCTTAACTCCTTTAAAACCTAAGATAGACCTTTAGGCAAGCTCATTGTCTACAAGGTCCTAAAAGTGTACTATGTTAGATCATTAGAAACTCTATTTCCCCTATTTTCATGATATTGGGGTCTCTTAATATATTTAAAATTATGATTAAGGTTTACCCAACTTTTTTACCTAACAAACCTTTCCAAACTCCTCACACATGACTTGCCTTTCAACCTGACTGGACTATAGATTGTGTATGTGTGTTTGGAAGAGGCACCTAGAGGTCCATTTAAATGATTTAGGATTTGGGTCAGTATTAAAAGACATAATTAGAGTTTTATTGATCATTTTACATCCATTTATCTCATTATATTTTGTTTTAATCTTTTCCAACCTTAAGAACCCAGCTTCTTAGCTCCCTACCATACCATAGTCAGCTATAGTTGACTATACAAGGATCCTATAGATGGTCATTACCCTTGAAATCTATGCACATACCCTTGGAATTATTTTAATGTATTTTGAGGAATTTTTTAACTTAAAAATATTTATGCTTGTAATTTTCCATGTTTAAGTTCATATTATGGACTTGTAGGACTCTATAGTCAACTACAGGTCAGCAACTCAGGTAAAAGATACCTGTATGTATTGATAAGATCTGAAACCTATACTCAAAACATTACTTATGACCTTAGACTCATTAATATGATATTAAACCCAATATTTCCATTCAAACATGGATGCATACTTCTATACTACAACCTTGGGATGTTAAGATCATTTGAATCCAAAATCCTATAGATATCACTGTCTGAACTTAGTTAACAAATGTCCAAAATTGAAGCCTCCAAACACTATGTTCTTTTAGTAATATATCCTCATATTTTTGAAATTATCTTCCCATATTTTGGGGATATAAGGTGAGTGAATTTTGATGCATCAAATCTAAATATGGCATCACCAACCATACATTAACCCCAAAAGTGGTGGGTGCTCTATTTTTATGTTTTAGGGTTGTGTCCCTGAGTTTACAATCATCACCTCTTAAAATAACTCCTAAAATTTCCTACCAATTTATTGATTCAATAATTACTTTAAATATATACTTGACCTCTAAAACACTTATATGAATCTCAATACATGTCATACACCTCCATCACATTCTCAAACCCCTATACAAGCCACATGTAGGTGTGCATTTACATGTATGCAGACAGTGAGTAAAACTATGGAAAATAAGCATGGTAAGTGAGAATTAAATTTATTTTATACCCTTTAAAATTCCATCAATTCATCCATAAAACTTTTAAGGATTGAGACAAGTTTCAAAACTACCCTTCTAATGTCCTCAACCTCCTGCAGGTGTTGATTCAACTATGGTATATAGGTAGTGAATGGAAACATGAGGAATGCACATGGTGTATGAATATTTAACAAGTATAATATTCTCTTAACATCTTAAAATGGATTATACAACATTACAAGACTTTAAACAATATCAGTTATCTTTGTTCAAATGTGATGTTCTCTCCATGACACCTATAAGTGCATTTCCATGGTGTAGGACCGTGTGGATGACTAAGTCGATTATCACAGTCCCTCCTTTTTCAATTGAAGGATTTTCAATTGATTTTTAATGATTAAAAAATATTTTAAACACCTCTTATAGTATTTATCACATCTCCATGAGCATTTTCACACTTTAAAACATCATGATAGCAGTTGGGAACAAGTAAAAAGCTAGTTGTGTTTCTATATAACTATATGTTTGAATCAAAGCATGAACTTTTAATACCAAAAATGAATATGGTGGTTTATATGAAATTATATACATGGATAACACCATATCACATCCACATGAAACCCTTTTAAATAACCAAACCTTCTATAAGTAGTGAAATTGATTGTAACCTCACATGGTGACACCTTCTTGAAAATTGAACCAATTAGCTCATGAAATCATCTTAAAACATGAAAATAATAATTTTAATCATGAGAAGAGATATTATAAATCCTTTGGAAGAAAATTTAGTAGTTGAATTATATCTACTAGCTCAAACAAGAGCAAACCTTATAGGGTGTGGGAAATAGTAGGCAAATAAACATAGTCAACTTGTTAGAGATTATTTATAAAATATAAGCCATCATTAATTTAATTACAAGAATTAAATTTAAGCTTAAAAATTATACTATCCCCCCAAAATTCATTTGATCTATAATTTCTCCTACTGGTTGTACTAACCAAAAACCCGTTGACTAGATTCATGTGCATAGTAGAGTGATAAAAGGGTAGAATGGTTTTGGCCCATTTTTTGGATCTTAAAAATCATGTTAAGTGTTTAAATGAGTATAATGAATCTAAATATTCATACCATAACCTTATACCATGTAACACTCTCTCATAGGCCATACGCCTTTAAAACTCCTTTTGGACCTGTTTTCCTAATTTTCAGTTATCACCTACAAGTTTTTAGTTATAAACTAACATGTATGATAAGGACTGACATATTGGATGTTGAAGAGTATTTTTTAACACATAGACACAACTCAAAAACATACCACTTGTATTTAATGCTCATTTATGATCCCTAAGTGACTCAAAATGGCATAAGGACTAATTAGACCTTTATCAAGGCTAAAATTACATTAAATCACATCTAATTAACTATGACACACACTATGACATTATATTATACCCATATATAAGTTTTTGAGTATAGGGGGTTGACCCATTTTAACTTATGGTCAAAATGGTCGATAATCTTGGAAATTTTCTAAAGGCATTATGTTTACTATGCCATGACCAGTAACATTATCCTATCGATTGGGACATGGAGTCACATATACACTAGATTGACACATAAATTACCTTTGAAAACATACCAAACATAAAGGAATGACACATAAAAAAGGACACATATGTGTTCAACTAGAACACTTATGAAACACAACACAATTGAAAGAGAACACACACACCTATCCTACTATTTACAAACCTCACTCTTGAGGTGAAACATCTGATCATACCTCAACCAAGATCAAAGATAATCCCCCTTGAATATTTAACACTCCATGAAGGTAGCTTATCATGAATAGCATGCTCATCACCAGTCACTTGCATATGTGTATGGTCAAGAAGCTTACTAACTCCATGTCCTCTCATGTCTATAAGTGGACTATTTAGAGCCTTCATGAATGCTTTGTCTTGCTCTCTAAGGTCCTTGATTAGGGATGAAACCACTATGATCTATATCATATCGATTGGATGCTCTCTAAAAAAATCATATTAGATTGTATAATAGTCCTCTCAACTTTGTTTCATTCTAAGACAAAATGTGTTTGAGGTTTGAAAGAATCAAGCTCATGTTCTTCATGATCCAATAGTTTTGAACATGGCTCAATATTAGATGGATCTCCTAACTATTCCTTAGGGATAACAACTTTTTCCTTGACCTTATTCTCCATGTTTGCAACTCCTTGGGTAGACACTACATTAATTTCTTTCATGATTATGGGTACTTGATCAATAGAAAGACATTCACCTTCATGTTTTAGAAGACACTTGACAACATGATCATTATTCTCATTATCAATCTCAATGTTAGATATGAAATATCTTTGGTAAAATGGATACTTTCCCAACTTATCAAATTATTTGCATATGGAATTGAGCCTTTGCCATAGTTCTTCAATCACAACATGAAACTATTTTCCATGCTTAGTGAGATAAACTACATCATGTTTGGTAGAGGAATTAACCAAATTAGATTTAGAATGCTTGAGAGGGGAAGTATCATTAATAACCTAATCAAACTCTTGACATATGACATCAAACCTTTGCCATAATTCATTCTCATCTATCTCATGAGTGTCATCATTAAGAGCATATTCATCAATAGTAGGGATAAAGACATCATTCTTCCCATTATGGTGTTCAATTAGATTCATCAACCTATCATCATCATACTCATGAATCATGTAGTTACCTTTAGTAGCATGAGAATGTTTGACACTTACCTTAGCTCTTTAAAATGGTTCATCATGCATGATACAAGTCATAAGGTTAGTTTGTTCAAATTATGCATAAGGATCATGCCCATAATCATCTATACCATACTCATCCAAGAATAAATCAAAAATTCCTTCAAGTTTAGAAACACCATCATCCACATTAGGCTCCTCCTTCTCATTGATCACATGATTCAAGTTGGAGCTTGCTTCAATGTAGGGTTCAGTATGAAATATTGCAAGACAATGTGTTCTAATGGTCACCTTGGTTCCATATCTTGTCCTAAAGGCCAAGAAGGATCAATCAGTAGAGATATATCCACCTATCTTAGTTTTAAATTCTCTTTAAAAGCAAATTTCAAAGTGAGTTGGGAAGTCAACAACAAATATGTCTTAAAGGATAGGGAAACTATGACAATAATGCAAGAAAACCTTCAATTTTTTTATCAGACCTATTGTCTTAGAAAGTGTAACATCTAGTTGGAGAACCTCTTTGATATGAAGCTCATATTTTAGGCCCAACTTATCAACTAAAACTTCGGGCATGACTGATGTAGAGGCTTCACTATCAACTATGCAATTGTGGACCAATTTGTCACTCGTTATGAGAGTGAGGTAGAATGGTGGAGGTTTCTCAGCTTTAGTAGAAGGTTTAACAATGTTATTAGGGATATTTTCAAGGATGACATGACTATGACTTTGAATTAAAGGTAAAGGACTAGTAGGAATAGTGGACAATTATTGTTATAATAGCTTCTTTTGACCAGGCATATGGAGGACATCCCATAAAGAGATTGATCCTTAGGAAATTTTCAAACAATCTACTATGTTTAGGGTAGAACTACTCACCTTCTCTTGAGTCCTTAGAGGAAAAATATTTTTTGTAACTTGAGGATTTGAGATAGCTTGAGTATATCTTACCAATTTTTGACTTGGAGGAGGTGTAGGTGTGTTTGGAGTTGTCATGTTTGACTGCCTTAGAGGTAAATTAGATGAACTTGTAGGCATGTTATTACCACCTCCTAGAGCCTTCCTCTTGGCCCTTGTATTATCTACAATAGAGACTCCTTGATTGAGTACAAAAGTGTCTTCCACTATGAAGTTGGTGAAGCTTTCTCTATAAGGTTGTCAATCCTTATTTGATTGCATCATGAACTCATCTTCAACTGATAGGAGAGGAGTGACTCCTCCTTGTGAAATAATAGCTTTCTCTCCATATTCATTAGAATCTATGAATTATCCTTATTTCTAATCTTCCCCTTATACCAAGTTATTATGAACTGATACCACCTCTCTTGATTTAGTTGTGGATTTGGGATTATACACATTGGCAGGCCTATTATAGTTATGTTTCCATTGACCTCTTCCTCTTCCATGGCTAGAAAAATATTCTTGGTCTTTAAAGGGTTGGTTAGGATGACTGTATTAAACTTCAAGAGGAATTTTAGGCTAAATAAGTGGATTGATAAGATTGAACACTCTACTAGATGATGACCTAGTGAGAACCATGAAGCATGAGATAAAGTATATGAAAAAACAATGGCATTGAACCAAATTTTACCTTGAATGGAGTCGCCAAATGCTGAATAGTACACCAATTTATAGATGACATTGTCAAGACCAACATTTACCTTGATAAGTTGTCTTGAAGACAATGTGTCCCATCGAGCATCCCAAAATTATTATCTCCAAATATTTCACCCTAAAAGAGGGTGTTCAAGTCTCTTCCATATTTGGGTAACGTGGGAAGAATTCTAACTATATGGGTGTACCTATGGTGAAAGTAAGCCTCTAGATTTAAGGGCTAGCTTCCTTAATGTATCTTGAAATATTTATCACCTAAAATAGTGCTTTCTTATGGGAAAAGAGTTATAAGTTTTCATGAAATGGAACTATTCTAATAGGGTGATACACCAAGATTATTTCCATATGACCTTCATACTCCTATCATAATGAAACAAGGCATACAAGCTAGTTTCATAGTCCTAAAGGATTTTAACATTAATGTTTCAACATAATGGTGAGATGTATGACATCAACACAAGGTAAATGAAACAAAGGTTATAATTTACTCTCTAATATCAATAGTACACATTAAAATAGCCTAACATACTTGAATACACACTATATGACCTATTAGAATAGGAATTCTTGTATAAACATGAAAGGATAAGGCAAGCAAGGATAGATAATTATCACTAACGCCACCATACATCACTTTGCACACTTATAAAAATATTCATGATGTCAAAACTAGACTTTAATTAATATTAAAAGGTAAAATACAATGTCATTCTAGCAGGGCTTCTCCATACATGGTGTGGTATTATCTTCCAAGAGCTAAAATAGCTATTACTTATAGAATTGGAGAGAGAACTAAGAAGAAAGAAGTCAAAGAGTCACTAGGATATGTGTCATGATAATAAAAGGAGTTATTAATTCAATATAATGAGTGATATAGACCATGTGAGGTTTGATAAGACAAATGGCCCTCAAAGGCATGAAACTCCATAAAATGTGGTGTAGGACTCCTACTTACTCAAAAAACTACCTTCATCATTAGGCCCTTTTGTAACATCCCAAAACTAACTAGGGATATAATTTATGATTCACCTAATGGGGAGGATTTGTATACATTCTTGACCATGCATTGGTTGCATCCCTAATCATCAATATTCTTCTACACATGAGTTACCATTACCTATAGTCCAAGTAACTCCTCTTTCACTCACCCCTCACACTTGGACTCAAATTTGGATTAAATTTTCCATGAAAATCCATATATATAATTAAATTAAACATTTAAAGACCTCCAATAGCATTATATTCATTAGGTGGACCATAAATGGATTCCCACTTAGAGTTTTCACTCTCCCACTAGCTTGCTCACTATGCCAGTTTTGACTAGCTGAGATGGAGGTAATTTCAAAAGTACTTATGAGTTTTTATATTGTAATAAATAGACATTATGGATTATATAAAGTCCTAATACTTATCTCAAATTTTATTACATCTCCTAAAACCTTATCATACTTGAAAAACACCTAAAATAGTCAAATAAATCCAATTTCCCCCTATTCGTACAAGTAGGGAATACCTCAAATGAGTGGGAAGGATAAATGTAGAGTTTTATACAATTTTAAATCACTTTCATGTCCATTTCATTCCATATAGATAGTTATCTTGCTTCATTTTCTCCATCAAGGTCATGAATCAGGGTTTTAGGCTTTTTCCACCCTTAGCCTTTTTTCATAGAGTTGTGACATTAAACTCAGGAACCAATTCCATAAATTTCTTGATTAGGAGCCTCACCAAATTATAAAATATCCTTGATTTCCCATGTAAAGTATCCAAGTGGGTTCAAGCATTCAAAGTTACCTATTTGAGCTTTCTCTTCCATTTCCTACAGGCCTGATGGGGTTTGAGCTAAGAAATATCTCACCAGTGGTTTTCAATACAATTTTGAATCTTTAACACAACTTATAACTCCCTTAAAACATTTTCCAATTCATTTTAATTCTCACCTAATGCTATAAATTAAATCACACCCCTCTTAGGTCTTTAGGCCTAGTTGGGACCTAAAAGGTTTGCCTGCATTTTTGTCTATTTAGATCACCTCATGGTGTTCTAACCCATGTGCATGGTTTTTCATATTTATATCGATGTTATATAACTTTATACATATTTATAAAATGTGGATCCAACCCCTAACTCACCCTCTTATCTCCATTCTCCAAAATCTACAAGTTTGCATACTAGGGGAGTTCTCTCTGTCTGAGAAAAAATAAAAGGTACTTACCCTACTTCCTCATAAAAATTAAACACATGAGGGGTTATGTCAAGTCAAGTCAAGTTTTATATATATATATATATATATATATATATATATATATATATATATATATATATATATATATATATATATATATATATATATATATATATATATATATATATATATATATATATATATATATATATATATATATATATATATATATATATCATGTCATTAGACCCCTTAACTCCTTCAAAACCTAAGATAGAGTATAAATTTATTATGAAGTTGTACCCAAATTTCTTACTTCACAAACCTTTCCAAACTCCTCACACATGCCTTACCTTTCAACTTGACTAGACTATTGATTTTGTATGTGTGTTTGGAAGAGGCCCATATAGGTGCATTTGCATGATTTAGGCCTTGGGTCACTGTTCAAAGACCTCCTTAGAGTGTTATTGATCATTTTACATCCATTTTTATCATTCTCTTAATTTTAAATCTTTTCCAACCTTAAAAACCCATCTTCTTAGCTCACCACCATACCACAGTCAGTTATAGTTGACTTTATAGGGGTCATGTAGATGGTCATTACCCTTAAAATATATACCACATACCCTTGGAATTCTTTGAAGGTCTTTGGAGGAATTTTTTAACTTTAAAATGTTTATTCTTGTAAGTTTTCATGCTTAAGTTCATGCTATAGACTTGTAGGATTCCATAGTCAACTGTAGGTTAGCAACTCAGATAAAGGACACCTGTAGGTGTTGATAGGGTCTAAAACCTACAATCAAAACATTCCTTATGACCTTAGACTCATTTATATGCTCTTAAAAATAATATTACCATTAAAATATGGAGGCATACTTCAATACTTCAACCTTGGTATGTTAAGATCATTTGAAGTCAAAATCTTATAGATATCACTGTCTAAACTCAGTGAATAACTGTGTTCTTTTAGTCATATATCCTCCTATTTTTGAAAGGATCTTCCCTTATGTGGGGGATACAATTTGAGTTAAATTTTAAGCATCAAATATCAATATGGCATCACAATACATTAACCCAAAAAATGTTGGGTGCTCTATTTTTGTGTTTTAGGGATTTTGTTCCTGAGTTCACAATCATCACCAATTGAAGTAACTCCTAACCTTGACTTCTAATTTATTAATTAATTCATGACTATAAAGCCATACTTTACCTATAAAACCCTGATGTTAATCTCAAGACATGTCATACACCTCCATATCACATTCTCAAACCCTTATGCAAGGCACTTATAGGTGTGCATTTACATGTATACAAGTAGTGAGTAAGATTGTGGGTAGTAAGCATGGTAAGTGAGAATTCAATGGAGTTTAGACCCTTTTTAAGTCGCTAAATTCATCCTTAAAACTTTGAAGTATTGAGACAAGTTTCAAAACTACCCTTCTAATGTCTTCAACCTCCTGTAGGTGTTGATTCAATTGTGGTATACAAACAGTGAATGGAAACATGAGGAATGCACATGATGTATGAATATTTAAGAAGTCTTATATTCTTTTAACATCTTAAAATTAATTCTAAAACATTACAATACTTGAAAAAAGATTAGTTATATATTGGAAAAATTAATGGTTAAGTGGTGTTATATATGTACCCTTAATACATTAAATTATATTGGTTAAATAATGATATATATTATTATTTATCATAATTTTATCCTCGTGTAAATAAATAATAAATTAAATTAAATTAAATTTGAAGAGACATTCACCCCTAAAACAATGAGATCAAATTTGAACACACCATAACACAAATATACCTTGGGAAAACCTCATGAAGAGGTAAAAAAATCCACCAAGATTATTCATTATTTGAGAAATAAAATATATGCAATACAAGTTTTCTCTTCTTTTTCTTCTCTCTTTTTTCATTACATCTTACAATATAAACTCTTTTATTATATTTTAAGATGTAATGAAAAAATAGAGAAAAAAAAGAAGAAAAATCTTGTATTGGGTATATTTTATTTTTCAAATAATAAATAATCTTGGTGAGTTTTTTACCTCTTCATGAAGTTTTCTCATGGTAGATGTGTGTTATTGTGTGTTCAGTTTTGCTCTCATTATTTCATGGTGAATGTCTTTTTTATTGGTCTCACATCTACATCTAGCTAGTTTTGTAATTGTATTGCTTATTTTGTCATGGTATCAGAGCCGATTGATATGTGATAAAGAGTTAAGATCAAACAAAGATCAAGTTTTTGGCATATGTTCAAGTCTATATTCATCCATATTCCAAGCCATGGTATGTTCATAATTTTTTTCAATCTTTTCCTTCTATAGGAATTAATTTATTCTACTTTTTCCCCTCTTAGAACACTAGAGATCTCAAATCTGTGCCATTTTTTATATTTTAAGCATATTTCATGTCATAGATCTAACTAAGAATCTTAAAATGGGTTAAAAATGCTTCTTTAAGTATTAAAAAATTTAAGATTGTCTTATTTTTTGGACTAATAATATGTATGAAGGTGATTGAAGTTCTTTAGTTATAACTAGCACTTACATACAGTTTCAAGCATAAGGAGAGCCAAGAAGTGAGAAAATCAACCCATAGGTATATTTGTGTGGCCTATGTATGGTCTTGGAAAGAGGAAATTTTGAAAGAAAATTCAGATTTTTTATTTGCTTTGCTCATTTGGTTTTTTGGAAGAAGAAATCTCCTTTTTTAACATGAAAATCACCTCTCTAGAATATATTTGAAGCCTCACTTTGGTTTTTTAATCAAACCATCCTCTAAGCTCACCATAGTATGGTTTTGTATGGGTTTTTTTTTTTTAAGAAAAATTTTAATGAAACACTCATTTTAAATACTCTCCTCTCTGGTTTTGATCTCTAAAGAGTAATTTGTCCATTTCTAAGCTTGAAAAACTTGTTCAAAACCTTGAAAACTATTTTCAAAGCATTACAACCCCTCAAAAAAATTTAAAAAAAAAATCATGTTGGAGTGTCTTTCTGATCTATGAATGCATATTGGTCAATTTCTAGGTATTCAAAAGTAATTAGAGAAGCTAGTTGAAGGATTTGAGAAGAATTCTGAGTTTTTTCATTTTTCTTGGGCATCATAATACAACTCTTTATAACAACATCAATTTTCATATCATTCCATAGTCTGTAAAATCCTGATTTGAGTCTCTTGAATGCTTTGAAAGGCCATTTGGAGGTGGTTTCAAGCTTTACAGAGCCTATTTTGACCTCCTATAGCTTAAACAAGTTCCTTTGTCTCCTCATCCAATTCCATCAATCACTTCTAGCAAATATCAATAGGTATGTTAAAGTTTTAATGCAATTATTTAATAAATAAGTTTTTTATTTATTTGCCTATACTCCACCCAAGCAGTGGACCCCACATATGCTATTCAAAAATCTTTTTTTATATTTTAAATTCATTCTTGCATTGCATTATTTTAATGTAAATATTTAATTCTATCTTATTTATTTAAAAAAATAATTAGATAAAAAAGGGTTAAATATAATTTAGTGTATTTATTACGTTAACATGTTTAGTGGATGAGATGGCTAGCTTAATCTTGTTAACTATACTTGTTTGAGATAGGTCTTGTGTTCAAATCCCCTCATTCCTTATTTTTTTACCAAACTTAATTTATTTTTAAAAACTATTTTTTTTTAATATGCATGATCATTCACATGGGAACATGTGTCATGTGTGATAATTCGTTTGACTTTTAACCCTATCTACTACTTATTGACCATAGTCATCCAACTAATTGATCTGTAGGTTTTGGCATGTTCTAGACACATTAGGAAGATCTTTGAGTTTATTTGAAACTTACTATTATTTTTAAAAATATTTGGTCAAATAGTGCAATTTATGACACTTGTGTCCACTTTTGTGACACTTGTAACTTTGGACCTTATTGCAATCATTTGTGTTTTTTATTTATTTTGAAACCAGCTAAAGTGGATAGTTTTGTTTACTTACTAGAATATGTGTTTTTTTATTTCAAAATTCAAGTATAAAACACATTAAAAAATTTGCTTTCTAAACCTTTTTTATCGGTTTAGTATAAAATGCAAACTTGTAGTGTCAACTTTAAAAGGAAGAAAACAATATTCATGACTCAAATTATAATATGAACTATTCCTAATAAGATATGTAATGTTTGGTTAAATTAGTATCAAATTATTATTTAATTTATTGTATGTGCATCATGTAACCTTCTTGTTAAATTTAACATGCTTGATTGCAATCTTACTGTTGACACAGGAAATTGCACCCGAGGCAAGGAGGCCTAACTCCTACCTTCTCCTTGCAACATGGAAACTCCCCTCTCACCTGTGGGATTGGCGATGCTGGAGGGGAGAGTCTCTAGATAAGGGCTAGCTCCCTTTGATGCATTTTTTTTATTCCAGCAAGTGCAAAACACACACACACACACACACACACACACACATATAATAAAGGGGGGTGAAAAGGGAGAGAGATGCAGGAAAAACAAACCTACTCTAAAAGAGGTGATGCACCAAAATAAGTCAACCTTCACACATCCACTCTTAGAATCAAGCAAATACATACATACACTACACACTTGCCAGAAGGACCAGGCTGTAAAAGACTAGTAGGGAGGCTTTCATGAAAACATAGGAAATAGAAAATCACTGAGGCGCTGTGAAATGCACACTATAACTCCTTCTATTCTAGTCTTCTCAAATGTCAACTCTTCTCCTTTCAGGTATAGAAATGGCACCTTGTAGATAACAGGTTTGTTGGTGTTGAACCTATGAGAGCATCAAGAAACAATAACTAGACACAGACTAACACTCACGACATACTCTGAAATATCTATCCAAATGGAGGTAAAAAAAATTGAATTTGTATTGATCTAGGTGAAATTTTGTAGAGCTGCACTCTTTACAAATGTGGAAGATTATTACCAAATGACCAAGTTTGCAATATATATGGAAAGGCAAGGAGGCTCATTTGGTGCTCCTTGTTTACAAGTGGCCTATTTCCTATTCATGAAAAGAAACAAGTCACTCAAAACATTAATGAGCCATCTACTTTATCTGCTCAAAATCTGCCCTTCTCTTTTAGATGACTTACATGGTTTGTCTACTCATTAATGTGAAATAGAGGAACCGATTACACTGCCAGCTGCTTGCATCCCAAATGATCAATTCGCTAGCACTATTTCACCTGCCAGAGTCACTTTTCTAGTTGGCACCACTTGGACTAATTGTTTACTCATCCCTTGCTTATCGCTTTGGTTTTCCTCCATTTTGTCTTATCTGGCTCTTTCAGCCCTTGGGGGTGATCTCTTGGCTGGTCGCTGCATTCCTTGGGCTTTTCCATGTTTGACGCTTAAAAAGTTCAAAAACAAATGGCTATTTTATTGCATTAAAATTGATGGCTTTTGGGACGTCATCATCCTTAACAAAAGTCATCGAGGCTTTTCCTTTGAAGTGCGGCCTCCTTGAACCAAGCCATTAAACTTGCCTTTGAATTGATGCAACCAAAAATGAATTGGCCTTAAACAGCAGGGGGAAGTTGACCAAAATTTTTCCTGTGGGCAAAATTGGTCAATAGATTGGTGACTCACAAGGGAAGCATGCCTGTTATGCTTAAGACCCAGTTGCCTTTGAATATCCATTGGGTGCAGAGCCAGATGGTAAATTTGAAGGAATTAGCAATAGCTTGAAAGATTTGAGAATCAAACATGAAGTTTTACCCCACACGCAAAGGGAAACACACAAGGCTAAAAAACACTACTTGTGCAAACTGCACTTACAAAAATCAGGAAAAGAAACTAAAAACAAACTACTATATACAACTAACTAGGAATATTTGCTTCCCTCCTGGATCAAAGGGAAAATTTCTTAAGTCCCCCTGGAAAGAAGACTTATGGCACTAGGTAAGTAGCTAAATGGAAAAGAGAATTGGTGACTTGCTCTTTTTACCTATCACCTAAGTTGGCCGGTACCAGAGTGGATAAGAAATGAACATGCTTCCAACATATACATACTCTATTTGCTCTTGGAATCTCACCTCTTGCTGGTCCTTCAAGCTGGTGTTTCTCATCAAGAAAATGATTGCTATCGGCTCATCACCATAAGCCCCCTGATACGCACCCTTGACTGGCCAGTTCTCCTTTGCCTCATGCTCAGGTTCCACTATACGACCATCCTCCTTGATGATTTTGGAGAAAGTGCCCTCATATTCACCAACCTCTTAAAGGGATAAATCTGAAGAACTACCACCTCCTTGCATGCTTGTTTGAAACCCAATGATGCCTTCTTCATTTTTAACTAGCTCACAACCTACCTGGAGAGTAGCACAGCCTACCTTAATGCCTTCAAATGAATTATTTGAAACATGAATAAGAGATTGTCCATGCTCCTCCACGTCACTTTGCTTGATTTCCTCCTCAGTTGCAATCATGAAGTCTCCTTGGTCAGTCATAAATTGATCATAATCCATATTAGGCAAGGCCTGATAGCTTTCTTCGAGGTGTATGGATGGAATGCATTTAGACATAGAATCTGTCATTTGATCTGAAACATCCATCACACGTTCGTTGAGGAGACCTGCTCTAGACTCCAATTCTACAATTCGCCTATCCAAATCTTCCTGGAAAAGCCTTTCCTAGAAGTCACAATCATTATCAGAGGCAGGAACATCCTCTTCTTCTTCAAGAATTAGACTAAAACCTTCCTCCTCCTCCTCCTTGTTGGTCCAAGATTCAACTATTTGCTTCTAGCTCATGGTCCTAGGATTGGACTCTTGCTTTTGTGAACAGGCAGCAACTTTATCATTTTGAAGGTCCTGGGCTGGTTTATGATGCTCCTCCTTCCAACTTGGAATTTGGAGATCATGTTTAAAGACCTGAGGAGGCTAGGGAATAATTGGGAGGGTCTGCTCATACATAGAGAAATTTGTCTGAAGAGAGGTGTGCTGGAAAGCTAGGTGCACGAGATTGAGGGCAGGACTGATTGATGCATTAGATGAGCCAGAATGAGTAAGTGCCATCTGGTAGAAAGGATTTGGCACACAAGGGAGAGCCTTTTCTAAAATAGGAGAGGGCAGACCTCAGGCCAAAACTTCTTAGTTTTTGTCCCTCCACTTCACCAGCACTTCATCAATATTGAAATTAGCTTATGGATTGGTGAAAGGGATACCTTTTGGTGTTGGTTGGTCTGCAGCATCTAAAAGCTCCATCTCTTTTTCACCCAACAGTCTCATCTTCTTTTCTAGTTCCTCAATCCACTTGGCCAGGTCATCCTCATTTTGCATTTCTTCATTTTGGATGATGTCTTTCTCCTCTTTGTTGTTCCATGACTTGAACACTCTATTCCAACTCAAGCAATTTGGGCTAGGCATTTCCTTTGGGGCTGATGGGGCCTCAATGTGAAAGGATAGTGAAGATTTTGATTCCACCTCCCCTGTTGCTAGAATGGACTATTGCATCTAAAGGTTTGCCAATTCGATCTGTCTATCAAGATTAGCCTTAAACACAAGATTCGTTATTTCAAAATTCTCCTCAACATGATTGGGGAATGGACTTTGACAGGGTCGACTTGGCTCAAGAGCAGGGGATGTATATAACTGATATGATGTTTTGGGTAGTGAGTATGTAGGTTGATAGACTTGGTAAGGCTACCTCTCATGCACACTCAGCTTTTCCTCTATAGGTGCAATTAAATTTCTCACATCCAGCATCTCATTTGAAAGCCTGTGCCGATTCGCTCCTTTAATAGGAGCCCATTCTTTCTTAACCTGATCCAATGCATTCCTCACTTGATGGATGATATGATCAAGAATTTCTTGGCCACACCCATTTCTGGTGTCAAGATCAATTACATATTTTTGGTATGCCAGAAGTGCTCACTTGAAGGTAGAAACTGGTTGATTGGCAAAAAGATTGGGTTGAATGGGAGAAGCAACATACTGAGAAGACTGAGTAGAAGGGTGATATAGCTTGTAGCAGGGTTGAGATTGACCATATTGGTTGTGATAAGGATCACCATAAGGCTGGTAAGGATCATAGCCATGCTAGCTAAAAAAAATAAAGTCCATAGCTTAAAATGATGGAATTTACACATACCAAAAAATGCGCTTCTTGATGGTACCAGGCTGCTTAACCAACGGATATAACTCAGAGTCACCAGATGCTGAAGAAAATGATTTACTGTAACAGGACCAGCATCAATCCTGAAACTCTACTATGTTATCAAACTTGATGTCCCACCGGGCATGCTAGAAACTGTTGACATAGGAAATTGCACTCGGGGCAAGGAGGCCTAGCTCCTGCCTTCTCCTTGCAACATGGAAACTCCCCTCTCACCTATGGGACCGACGAAGCTGGAGGGGAGAGTCTCTAGATAAGGGCTAGCTCCCTTTGATGCATTGTGTTTATTCCAGCAAGTGCAAAACACACACACACACACATATATATAATAAAGGGGGGTGAAAAGGGAGAGAGATGTAGGAAAAACAAACCTACTCTAAAAGAGGTGATGCACCAAAATAAGTCAACCTTCACACATCCACTCTCAGAATCAGACAAATACATGCATACACTACACACTTGGCAGAAGGACCAGGGTGCAAAAGACTGGCAGGGAGGCTTTCATGAAAACACAAGAAATAGAAAATCACTGAGGCACTGTGAAATGCACACTGTAACTCCTTCTATTCTAGTCTTCTCAAATGTCAGCTCTTCTCCTTTCAGCTACAAAAATGGCACCTTATAGATAACAGGTCTGCTAGTGTTGAACCTGTGAGAGCATCAAGAAACAATGACTATACACAGACAAACACTCAAGACATACTCTAAAATATCTATCCAAATAGAGGTAAAAAAACTACATTTGTATTGATCCAGGTGAAATTTTGTAGAGCTATGCTCTTTGCAAATGTGGAAGATTATTACCAAATGACCAAGTTTGCAATATAAATGGAAAGGCAAGGAGGCTCATTTGGTGCTCCTTGTTTACAAGTGGCCTATTTCCTATTCATGAAAAGAAATAAGTCACTCAAAACATTAATGAGCTATATGCTTTGTCTACTCAAAATCTGCCCTTCTCTTTTAGATGAATTAAATGATTTATCTACTCATTAATGTGAAATAGAGGAACTGGTTACACTGCTAGCTGCTTGTGTCCCAAATGATCAATTCACTGGCACTATTTCACTTGCCAGAGTCACTTTTCTAGTTGGTGCCACTTGGACTAACTGTTTACTCATCCCTTGCTTGTCGCTTTGGTTTTCCTCCATTTTGTCTTATTTGGCTCTTTCAGCCCTCAAGGGTGATCTCTTGGCTAGTCACTGCATTCCTTGGGCTTTTCCATGCTTGACGCTTAAAAAGTTCAAAAACAAATGGCTAGTTTATTGCATTAAAATTGATGGCCTTTGGGACGTCACCGTCCTTGACAAAAGTCATCGGGTCTTTTCCTTTGAAGTGCGACCTCCTTGAACCAAGCCGTTGAAATTGCCTTTGAACTGATGCAACCAAAAATGAATTGGCCTTAAATAGCAGGGGAGAAGTTGACCGAAATTTTCCCTGTCGGCAAAATTGGTCAACACTTACATAAACTCATATTGAAGGTTGTGTTAAATCTTGATTTGAAAATTATGTGCAATAAATTTAATCCCTTTTTGTAAATATCTTGTTGGTAGTTTGATTTATTTAACCATTAATGGGATAGATATTTTATAAGATGTGGGTGTTGCTTTTAGATTCATGTAGGATCCATACTTGGATCATTGGAAATTAACAAAGTAAATACTTCAATATATAAAAGGAACTGTAAACTTTGATTTATATTATTTTTTATTTTATTATGCTAATTTATTTAGTTATTATGATGCTAACCATACTATGATGAGTCTACTTCTAGATATGTGTTTATGTTTAGTGTAAGTGTTATCACTTGGAGCATTTCATGTGAAAGTTACTAAAGAAACCTTGTGGTTATGATGGATGATATAAGAGCATCATGTGTAAGTTCCTCATTATACCAACATTCTTAGTGATAGTCAAAAATGTATATCTTTGATGAAAAATCTAATGCATTACCAACAAATTAAGGCTTATTGAAGTTCATTCAATGTTGGTTTTATCAATGTTGCCATTGAGGGGGAGTGTGCATGACAATGTCACTTTTTAAAATTCATGTGGGTCATGTGTTTCCTTCTATATCTCTATACTTCTTCTCATTGTAAATCATTATAATATATCACTTTACGTGATTTTAGTAAACTTCATATGGAAGTATACATTGTACCCAACACATAGTATCATGAAGGTCTTTATGTTATAAAAGAATCCAATATATTTGGTTGATTATTCATAAGAAATTTTGGGATGTATTCTCAATGTAGGATGTAGTCTCACAATCATGCTAGATTAAACTCACTTTAAGTGGTTTAGGATAACATAGTGTGATTCCTTTAAAGGTACCTATAGGGACATAGTGCAAAAACTTTAGGTATCTATGGGTGTATAGTGTAATTTATTTAAAGGTGACTATGTGATTGTGGTTACATAGTGTAATTCCTTTAGGTATCTATAGTTGTATAGTCTAATTCCTTTAAAGGTGACTATGTGATTACGGTTACATAGTGTAATACCTTTGGGTGTCTATAGTTAATAGTATAATAACTTTGGGTGACTATGTTTACATATCATAATCCTTTTAAAAGTGACTATGGCATGATGAAGGATGTTTCCTTCAATTATTACCTCTTAAAACTCATCAAGTGGATGGTTCATGGAGTGTAAGTTCGTTATGTTATTACCTTCTAAAAATTAACATGTATCCCCACTTAACATTAATATGGTGTTATTGATGTACGATTAATACATTAAATTATATTTTTTCAATAATAATATATTTTATTATTTATCATGAGTTTATCCTCATGTAAATAAATACTAAATATATTAACTAACCTTTGGAGAGGTTGGACCCATTAATGTGGTGGTTGGAAAAGGTCATTTATAATAGGAAGATTACCTCTCCTATATAATAGAAGAGTTTGCATTGTAAGATGTAATGAAAAAAGAGAGAATAAAAAGAAGAGAAAGATTGTATTCGGTATATTTTATTTCTCAAATAATGAATAATCTTGATGGATTTTTTTACCTCTTCATGAGGCTTTCTCATGGTATATATGTGTTATAGTGTATTTAATTTTTCTCTCATTGTTTTATGTTGAATGTCTTTTATATTGGTCTCACCTCTATATTTTTATAGTGTTTCAATCGTATTTCTTGTTCTATCATTATCTTTGTTCAAATGTGATGTTCTTTCCATGACTCCTATAAGAGAATTTCCATGGTGTATGACTGTGTGGATGACTGAGTTAATTATCACAGTCCTTCATTTATAAATTAAAGGGTTTTTAATTTATTTTTCATGCTTCAAAAATATTTTCAACACCTATTATAATCTTTATCACACCTCCATAATCATTTTCACATTTTAGAACACCATGATAGCAGTTAGGAACAAGCAGAAAGTTAATTGTGTTTTCATATGATTGTATGTTTAAATAAAAGAATTAATTTTGTATACCAATCATTAATAAGTTGGTTTATATGACATTATATACATGTATAACATCATATCACATCCACATGAAACTCTTATAGAGAACCAAACCTTCTATAAGTAGTGAAATTGATTGCAACCTCACATGATGACACCTTCTTACAAATTGAATCAATTACCTTATGAAATGATCTTCAAACATGAAAATAATCATAGGAATAATGATAATATAGATTAAACATAATTTTTAATCAAATTTATTAGTTGAGTTGTACAGACTAGCTCAAACAAGAGCAAAACATGTAAGGTATGGGTAATAGTAGGTAGAAAAACATAATCAATTTGTTAGAGATGGTTTATAAATTATAAGCCATAATTATTTAAAATAAAAGCATTAAATTTAATCTAAAAAAGGTTTTATATCACCCCAAAAAGTCATTTGATCTATAATTTCTCCTACTGACTGTACTAACCAAAAACCTATTGACTAGTTTCATATGCATAGTGAAATGATGGATGGGTAGAACAATATTGACCCATTTTTTGAACTTATAAAGAATTTTAATCAGGTAAATGAGTATAATTAAGTTAAATATTCATCCCAAAATATTCCCCATGTGACACTCTCTCTCATAGGTCATACACCTTCAAAACTCCTTTTGGACCTATTTTCTTGATTTTCAGTTATCACCTGCAAGTTTTCAACTTGAAACTAGCATGTATAATAGGTATTGATATATTGGACATTTAAGAGGATTTTGGAACACATAGACACAACTCAAAACTATACCAATTGCATTTAATGCTTATTTATGACCTCCAAGTGACTCAAAATGATATAAAGACTAATTAGACCATGACCAAGGCTAAAATGGCATCAAAACACATCTAATTAACTATGACACACCCTATGGCATTATATTAGACCCCTATGTAAGTTTTTGACTATAAGAGGTTGACCCATTTTGACTTGTGGTCAAAATGGTCAATAAGATCATGAGGTGAATTTTGTTGTTGAAAACCATGTGTTTGAACTTCTTCAGACCTCTTACAATAGTAAGGAGGTGTTTCTCCACAAATATGTATTTGGGTTCATAATCCTCCAAACCTTGACTAAAGAACATAATAGGTTGTTCAACATCCTCATCATTATTTTTCACAAGTATAGCTTAAATAATTTCAAGGTTATCAAATGTATATAACATGAAGTCTTTAGTAAAATTAGGATTTACAAGAGTGGGAGCTTGGGTAATTACTTAGTTTATGGCTTCAAAACTATTTTTACCTTCCTTAGTCCAAGTAAAACCCTGATTCTTCTTGAGCCTGGATATGATAAACTTCACCAAAGATGCAAAAATAGGTATGAATATTTTCACAAATTTTAACTTGCCCAAGAAGATTTGGAGTCCTTTCTTGTGTAAGGGTAATGATAGGCCTAGAATATCCTCTACCCTCTCAGGGTCATTGTTTAGGTCATCCTTGGAAATAATGTGTATTATAAGATTACCTTCATAGATATAAAAAATTCACTTATTTTGGTTAAGGGATACCCCATACTATCTACATCTCTCATACACCTTCCGAAAATGTTTCATGTGGTCATTCACATCCTTTGAGAACATGGTTATATCATCAAGTTACATTAGAAATATATCGTTAATTAGGCCTTTAAAAACCATGTCCATTGCCCTCTAAAAAGTGGCACTAGTATTTGACAAACCAAAGTGAATTTTTATATAAGTAAAGGTCCCCCATTTCATAGTAAAGGTTGTTTTGAACTAATCAACCTCATTCACCAAAATCTAATTTTAACTATAGTACCCATCTAGGAGTGAGAAACAATGGGAACCTAAAATAACTTACAAGATATATTCCATAAGGGGTAAGGGATATGATCTTTGAGTGACACCCTATTCAAGTCCCTAAAGTCCACACAAATTCTGATTTCCCCACTCTTATTTATAAAATTCACAAGATTAGCTACCCAATTTGAGTGCTTGATATGAAAAATTATCTTAGACTCAATTAGTTTGGTGAGTTCCATTCTCATGAGTTGCTCAAATTTGGGGTTAATAGGCCTTTACTTTTGCTTAACTAGTTTTTCTCTAGGATCTAATTAAATAGTATGGTGGGCTAGGCTAAGGTAAAACCCCTTTAGATCCATATACTCCCAAGAAAATATATCATGAAATTCTCTACACAACTCAATGAATGCTTATTTTTCAAATGGAAAGCATACCTTGCCTAGTTTAAGGAGCTTGTCCTTTAAGATTAAGAACCTTTCATGGTTATCCTCCTTTGTGGACATGACCACATTCTTTTTGTTCATTTGGTCATCCTTATTTAAGATGCTATCTATAGTGACCAATCCCTTAGGTATCTTTTTATTCTCAGTTGTATAATCTGATCTTCATATTGATAATGGATCTTCTTCTATTTTCTTGAAGAGAACTCAGCCTCCTCTTGTAATAATTATATAATTTGTTGGTCACTATCAAATACTTACTAAAATACTTCATTGTCAATAATATAATGCCTCATAATGACCTTGATATGGGACTAATTTCCTACTTTCTTTATATCAATAGGTGTGTCAAATTATACCCCTATTGAAGCCAACTTATATGCATGCTTATTTTATTCTCTTGGGATTAGTTGTATGTTGAATGCACTAAAGCCTTCAAGTAAATCCCATAACCTATTATTATAATACTTAATCAAAGGGTTCTTGGTGGCACTCATATTCCTTACTTGGTTTATAATCAACTCACTATCCCCATACACTTTCAAATTCTTGATTCCCTTCCTCTTTGCCTATTGAATACCATGAACAAGGCCTTCATACTCAACCACATTATAGGTACAATTAAAATGTAATCTATATGAGGACTAATATTGATGTTTATATGGAGAAACCAGAATAACACTATATCCTTCACCAATCTTTATCCTTGAACCATAAAATAATATCTCCCACATTACATCAATCTCATCCTCCTCCTTGGTAAGTGAAGATATAGGTGTTCCTTCCTCATGTAGGAAATACACCCCCAAATCAGTCTCTTCCATGAAATAATATGGATCATACTCATAGGTCTCAAAACCATATTCATATAATAATAGATCAAAAATACCTTCAAGAGAGGAAGATGTTCCATCATCTATGACATACTCCTTTTGCTTATTGATAATGTAATTTAGATTAGAACTAGATTCCACATATGGTTCAATGTGGAACTTGGCCAATGGTTATGTTCTTATTATTACTTTATCTCCATACCTCATAATAAAATTCAATAAATACCAATCAATAGCAACATAGCCTTATGTCTTGTCAGTGAAGTCTCTTGATAGGTAAATGGTAAAGTGTGCAGGTAGATCCACCACCACTATGTCTTGTAGAATTAGAAAACTTGGGAAATCATTCAAGAACAATTTCAAGCCTTTGATGAGACCTATATACTTGGATGGTGTTCCATCAAGCTTCAAAAATCCTTTTTTATAAAGCTCATACTTCAAGCCCAACTTGTCTGTAAATAGTTTAGACATGATTGAAGTACTTGCCCCACTATCCACAATGTAATTATAGACCAGCTTATCTCCCACAATGAGGGTAAGATAGAAAGGTGGTGATTTTTTAGACTTGGTTAAAAGTTCAATAATATTATTAGGTTCATTTTTTAGGGCCACACCAATATTCTTTATTGGTTGGTGGGGCAATATGGAGTTGGGATAACTACTCTTGGAGTAACTCTTTTTAACCAGGCATATGGAGTACCTCCCAAAGGCATATACTTGTTTTTGTATTCTTCAAGGAGTCAATAATATTCAAATTGGAGACACTATCATTTTATTTGATCTTTGGAGGTAATTTACTACCTTGACCTTGAGTTAATGAAGGTTTGACCACCTTTCCCAAGTTTTGATTTTGAAGAGGTGCAAGACTCGTAGAGATTACCATATTTGCATCCATACCTTGTTGCCTTAAAGGGGGTTATTTTTAGTTATATCCATATCTTAATCATCTCCAAAATCTCTCTTCTTTGACCTTGTGTTGTATGCAATTGAGGTGATCTAATTAAAGACAAATCTATCCTCAATTTCGTAGTTTACAAATCTCACTCTTAAATTATTGCATTCTCCATTTAGTTATGCTTGCATGAAGCTATCATCTTTTGATGTAAATTAATGAGTAGTCCCTCCTTGAGACATCAAGTCTTAACCTTCCCCCTCATTAGTGTTCATGTATTTAACTTGAGGCTACCCCCAAAAATTTAGTCATTCTTCTCCTTGAACTATGTTGTTATGGACTAGAACCATGGCTCTTGAGGTGGGAGCAAAATTTGGATTATAGGCATTAGGTGACATATTGAAATTAGGTTGACCTTATCCCCTCCCTTGAACATTATGCTAAGGTTTAATTTTTTTTTTTATGGAGGGTAATAGTAGGATTTTTGGTAAGCTCCAATATGTTGATTTTACTACCTATTTGAAGCTTATAATGATTTATATTTTGCTTGCCAATCAATTACATCATATGATTTATTTGGAGTAGCTTTAGACTTGCTATTTGGATTTGGAATTGGAGCAAGGCTTGGAGGGGTATTAGGCATGTTAGGCAAGATAGTTAAAACCTTTAGATGGAGTTTACCATCTTGGATCAAACCATTATCATCTATAATAGCCACATCATAGGCATCAGGCAAGGTATACCCTCCCATGGATTACAACATGATAGTTATATTAGTCCCAATAACTCTGAGGTAAGCTGGGGAAAAAACTTGTAGGGGGTCTCATATGAGGTGGAAGCCTATTCTATGTCCTTTATAACCTTTCATAGAAATCATGCATGGATTCCTTAGGACCTCTTTGGATGAAATTTAGCTAATGGATCAATGATGTATGATCACTATTATCCTCAAATCTTTTATTCAATAACTCCCCACATTCATCCCACATAGTAATGCATACTCTTGGTAAGGTTTTATACCAATCAAGGGATTTTCCCCTAAGGGACATGGCAATACATCTAATTTCTATGTTAATTTATGTGATATTATGTAAATTTAAAAAGTTTTATATGTCTCTAATGTGTTCACTTGGGGTGATAGGACATTTCCCATTGAAATTAGGGACATTCCTGGTGGAATTAGAAGGGATGTCAACATAGGTAGTAAGGTTCATGAGATTTTTCATATTTAAATATGGAAAATCATGTTGCCTAGCCATGTTACCTTCAATCTCTTCTTCACTCTCTTTTTCCTCTTGACTTCCAAAATCTTCATTCTCTTCAAACTCTTCCTCAATCTATTTGAGTGTAAAGAAAGGCTCAAGGTACTGAACTTCAAGAGGAAACTCAAGATGAGGGAGTGGATTTGTAGAATGATTAACTTTACTATCATTTAATCTAGTAGTAACCATGAAGCATAAAAATGAGAAATTGGTCTTCAAATAGATGTTTTAACTTCGGTGCAGTCTCCAAATGCTAAGTAGGAAACACTTGTTTCATTATGGTCTTGTCAAAACTAGCATTCACCTTGAAAACAAGTACTTGGGACAATTGTCCCACCAGGCATGCTAGAACTATAGTCACTCAATTTTTCACCATTAGAGAGGTAATTCAAGCCTACTCTAATTGAGTTAAATAATGGGGTTACCCCTAGACATGTGGGTTGTCTATAGTTGGGTTAAATCTCTAGTTGATAGGGTTAGCTCCCTAAATTTGTTATGATTGCCCTCTTAGTAACTAGTTGGTGTATGAAAAATGATAAAAAACCATCTAATTGAAATAAAATTTAAATAAAGGGGTGATACACCTAAATATTTGATCTAATACTATCCTAAACTTGCACTTAAATGAAATAAAACTAAAATCTGGTTTATGCTTTAATAGAAAGCTTCTAACATAAGTATTTCAACCTAGAGACTCTGGTAAGTATAATAGATATGGTGAGAGAATAAAAGGATTGAGAAAACACTAATAAAAATATAAAATACTTAGTTACAATACCACACTTTAATGTAATCCAAGTGAGCTGCAAGAATACAATGTATCCATACCCAAGTGTACACAAGTAGGACAAGATGCTAGGACAAGCAATTTTCTCACTAGTATCTATCAACAACTCATTCAAAATACTAAAATATGAACTTGGAAACCCTAAACCAGTTCTAATTAACCTCTTAAGTTAAAAAATGAGTAAAATAAATAGCAATTCTTCACCTACCTATCTTATGGATCCCTTATAATGCCAAAACTAGGCATACTTAAAGCACCAATGAGAGAGAGAGAGAGAGAGAGAGAGAGAGAGATAAATCCCATGCTAAAAATGGAATCTTTGGGGGTTAAAAGAATAGAGAAAAGATTTATTAGATTTATAAGAGTTATGAGTAATCATTTTAAGTCTTGATTAGGTGTTACTTCATCTCCAAATCTTTTCCAAACTGCCTTCAACTTAGAAAGAGTCAATCCTTGAGGAGTTCATAAGCCTTATTGAAAACTAATCTGATATTTTACAGGAATATTTTTTATCTGATTTGAAAGTGCATGAATATACATGTAAAATGGTATATAAATACCTCACTAAGGTGTATGCATCATTATCTACCCTTGAAATAGGCTTTCTTGGAAGAGAGATTTAGATTGACTCATGAGGTGTAGTATGTCTTCTTGGGCAATAGAGAGATCATCTGAATCTTGATATGTAGCTTGTAAATTACCACTCTGAGCATGAAATATTCTATTACCACATATTTAGGTATATTATTGCTTGAATTGGCACCTTGAAATTCTTACCATACTTCTCAAAGAGTCATTTTAACTTTGGTTGTCTAGTACTAGTTGGTAGCTAGGCCTAATTGAACATGTTAGTCTATTTGAATGGCCATGAAAATTGAATATATCCCTAGAAAAAGGCCTAAGAGAATATTATTATACCAAAAAATTAATGCATTATATGAACAAGGCTTTTAAGGCATCATAGACCTGTTATTCTTGTTAATCTAGGTAGCTAGGTCTCTCATCCCTAGTACACCTCAAACAATCTATTTTGTAGAAACCTATAGGAATATTTTTATGATAATATGAAAGGATTATTACCTAATAAATTATAAAACATTCCATGATACCTCCTACAATTATATTCAAGCATTTATCCATGTTTGTACCATTTAATCTCATCAAAACTAGTAAAAGAAAGGGCATTTAGTGTGTCTATATAGGTGACATCAGCATCCAATTTCATCGTGACAAGCATCAGAGAGATGTTGACAAGGTTTAAGTGTTTTTAGAGCCAAAAAAATGCATTTAGATACATTCTAAGGAAAATCTCCCATATCAAATTTACCCAAAGGTTTTAGTAGGGTTTAAGACCTATTTGGGGTCTTAACGATCATTCATAAATCACATACCACCAGTTGGCCTCATTCCACTTATAGAACCTTCTTGAATGACCACACAACATATTACAACTAGATTATCTTCCCATGTAAAGTATGAGAGATGGTGTGAGTGTATGAAGCTGTTCCTTGGGTGATAAACTTAGCTTTCTTGAACTTGAGAGAGGTCTAATTTGGGTCTTGGACCTCAAAACTCAATCCCATTACTGGTATAGATTTATACACTCCAAAATAATCTTCCTCATGATTATGTATGATTTGGTAATGATTATTACTCCACTATATGCATTTGGTGCACTTGTCAAGGGACTTGGGGTTTAAGGCTTGTCACCTCTTTGTTAGCCCTCAAGGGAATTTGGATTAAAAATTAAGGTTTTATGAAACATAAAAGTGTATTGAAGCCATAGATATTATTATGTATCAGCTCAAGGGCCCCCCATGTGGGTTTGACATGCTCACTAGTCACATTGATGACTACCACCCAATGAGACAAATATGTGATCATGAAGAAACATTAAGGTCTCTTGCATTTGAATGTACTAAATTAGTTAAGATGATGGCATTATAATACCTCTCATACCCTTTAAATTTTCCTAAGACACTTATTCTATAACAATGAGTTCATATTTACAATAAGACTACCAATAAATCAAGGTGATGGGGTTTAGAGCCTTCTCCATGCACTTTACTTTCTTAGCATTTGTTCATAAAGAACAAGATCATGACCTAAGTACCAATTCCATGATTCTCAATCCCATTGGGTTCCCCATCCCAGTGAAGATCTCTGGAGTCATCTCTCTATATTGTATATGGAACAAGCATTTAAACATGACCCTTACAAGGTTGTCAAGGGACCCGATGAAGAAGAACCTAAATATCTTGCCATTTTTGGACCTGTGAAAACTCTCTAAACATTTGAAAGGCCTGAGAAGGGTGGCGAGTTACTTATTATATGTTCACTCTTGAATATGATTGTACAAGTGATCATAAATGGCCCTTTTAGCTCAATTTGTCCTTTATTTAGTGTTGAACCTGCAAGTTCTTACTAAACTTTGACTTGATTTGATATTAGGAACATTAGAAAACATTTTTATATGATTTACAAGTATCACTTGTGTGTACCCTACTTCATACTCATCTTGGAAATGGCTCTAGAATCCTTAAGAAGTAGTTTTTAAGTGTAGAGAAGGCTAGTAAAACTAGATGACCTCATGGAGTGGATACTTCATTTGACCAAGACCCTAAAAGACCTCATATGGACTCTTGTTAACCTCTTTTAATAACCATGTAATAAATAAGCTTACAAAAGACCCCCATTAGCCATAATAGAAACCATAACATCCCCAAATACCTTAATTTTTCTGCTAAGAAACTTAACTTCTCTAGGGTGATTAGAAATGGGTTTGAACTCAATATTTAGCAATGCAAGAGCATGGGTAAGATATGAGAACCCATAGACACTTATAGGAAAAAGAAACATAAATAAACCTAAACTCATAAAGGTCAAAATGATGTCACATTTTGATAACACTTTTGACCAAATTATTTCCAAGAAGCCTTAAGGACTATACTATGAGATGGTTCCATGATTTATCAACATAATTAGTAAACACCTTCAAACCCCTTGTGGATTAGTTTTTGGCACACCTATCTATTAACATTACTAAAAAAAATTCCTATGCCCAAATTATAAAAAACAAACAAGGAACCAATCGACCTATTAATGAGTATGTAATGAGGTACAAAACAAGGTTGGCTAAAATGACCAATCCTATGGAAGATAAATAAATTCAAGACATATTCAATAAAATTTTGTTTGCTCCTTTACATGGGTCTATTATTTTCAAAATTTTCAAATATTTTTATGGCTTATTCCACATTGTTCATGATTTTGAAATGAAAATTATCTCATTGAACAAAAGTAAGTATGTATAAAACACACTAACTACATCTACATCTAATAACATGTTTATTATCAAATCAAGTTTTAAATTAAAATCTGCCTAAAAAATAAATAACTGTCATGGCTAATGTGGTATCATAGCAACCTAATCAACTTGTCTTATCTAATACACCATGGAGATAATCTTCATGATTACCTAAGTCTCCTGCTTCATTACTCCCATGGCTTGTAGGGTGTCATCTTATATCTCTCCCTCATCCTATAAAGGTTGATATGAGTAGACCTCTATACAAAGGGTATGATGTGAATTCTTATTATTACTATCAACAATGCCATAGGCATTCTATGAATAAATGTTTTACCTTGAAGCATAAGATTCAAGACCTCATCTATGACTAAAAGATTAGATTTGATGATCCTCCAAAATAATTAGGTTCACATCTCGGTGATCATCAGAAATAGAAAATATTTAAAATCATTTGCAATACCATTCAAGCATGAATAAATAAGGAATTAAAGGTAGAAAAATGTATTAAAATCAATCCTTAGAGGCAGATAAAACAATCTTCATTTGTGAACTAGAGAGAGGACTAATATTTGATGAAGAAGAGGTGGATTTGAGACAAGATAAAAGTCTCATATGACACTTAAGAAGCCTATATCAGCATGAAGGAGAGATGCAAAACCTAGAGGCATCAAGAGGGGAAAATGAGCCTCAAATTTTTCAATCTAAATGTTTATATGAGTGTGTGTTTTTAGGTCTTGAATAATATGGAGGTGAATAAGTATAATAAGCTACCATAAAGTATAAAGAGGGAAAATTATCTTCCGAAGACAAATGGAAATCAAATGGAAGTCATGTACCTAAAATAAAAGAGGTAGAGGACAAACAAAAGGAAAATATCAAGATCCTACAAGATGGAATAGATGCCAATCAAGAAGGAAGCCTCATACCAAGTCCAATAGAGACTAAAAATAGTCAACAAGTTGAAAAAAAGGAAATTTCAAATGAAGGAAGTACCTTATCCATGGTAGCATATCAAGAAAAAAAGGTTACATGTCTTGAAAGAGTAGATAATTAAGATAAAATCATGTATTCCATACAAGAGTATGACCTCCATGAAGATGTTAATAAGGAAAATTCAAGAAACTAGTATTATATGCCTACAAGGGAGCAAGAAAGTAAAAAAATGATGGAAGACTAATTTGAAGCATGTAATCATCTAAAAATGATACTTGAGTGCTAAGAGTGTTACTTGAGACCACCCATCCCTAGCTTATCCTTATACCTATCTTAAGGCATTTTTAGACACTTATATAGCCTTCATGTAGGCCACATACATCTGTAAACATCCCTAAAGTAGTCCCAAACCCTCACTTTAAGATATTGACCCCATGTGCCTTAGGCTCTACCACCTGGACACTAGTGTCATAATTTGGACAGTAGTGCCCCATGGTGCTAGTGTCTTAGTTTGATCACTATTTTAATTTTCCCACCTTTTGTTACCAACAGATATCTTTTCAAATGAGCAACCATATAGGTTTATCCTAGACCTCTTTTAAGACCCGTACAAGCACTAGGACAATATATACATGAATTTTAGCCCTTTAGCCACTAAATGGAAATCAGATGAAAACTTCACAAACAAACTCAGAATAAGTTTTGCACAATCAAGGTTATTATTCCCTATTCTATACTACTTATGCATACAACCATCTACAACATTCCTAAGTTTAGATTACTCAAATTTCAAGTCTCAAGAATATTCAAATCACTCAAACCAACATTCATACTAGCTTCACTTGCACTTGCACCAGCACTTATGTGGAAAGAACTACTTTAGGATTGATCCCTCTTTAGAGTATTGGTATGTAGGGAATCTCATCATAGTGGGGTGTTGAGGATATGCAACCTACCCAACTCACAACACACTTTGATACTTATGCCAAGTGGATGCCCTAGCAACATAGAGGTTTATAGTTTGCTTATAAAATTATTCAAAATAGATCACCTATAGGGAACCAAAACTTGTGTGCATAAGAATAGGCTTGGAAGACACAGACAAAGGTACACCTAAAATCTAGGAATAGTCATACACAGAGAACACTAGCACCAAAATAGGGACACTAGTGTCATATGGCCCTACTGTCCAATTATGTTGTTATTATTTAGAAAGGTTTTTTACACCTGGATCCTATCCATGACACTTAGAAGATCTCTTATCCTATCTTGCATCCTCCATCTCTCATGTCTTAGTTAATTTCTAGCTAAGTACTTGTTTACGGTATTTATTACTATTTTAAGAAAGGTCGAACTAAGTCAATTATGTTACAAATTAGTGGCTATATTTATTGCATATTTCTACCCTGATTTACTACAATTATACCTTTAACAATTTATGGATTAAACTCCATAACCCTAAGAAGTTAAATCATTAGGTGAACCCAACTTACTTCAAATATTTCATAAACCCTACCCATAAATAACCCTAAGGTTTATGTTTCCAACCTTCTAAGACCCACACTCATATTTTAGATTCTTATATTTTCTAATTTATATTTCATATAATCATGATAATAATGATAGATGAAATTTATCACTTTTTAATATAAGGTTTTTTAGCTTTCTTTACATGTTTGTTTCCTTTCATTTGGAATGAATTCAAATATGACATAAACACATATGTACATGATGTTTTATATCAATTTAAATGCATGTCATATTTCATTCTATCTCTAGAATGTTATTATTCTCTTATATGGAATTCAATTAAGAAACAAATCCTTATATACATAGAGGATCAATTAAAATATAGTTTATTAGACTTAATCCATAAATTTAATACCCTAAAAACCATGTTTAAAGTTTTAATGTCATATCCTATGCACAAGTAAAAATCTCCTTTTCCTCCTCATCTCCATGAGGGTGATAGCTACTTTCACTCTGACTAGGTCCATGCTATCACTCCTCCATGATATGATGCAAAATATAATATTATTACTAATACCCATACTTATCCTATCCATGCCTCCACCTCTCCTCTATAGGGTATGTGCCTACATGTTCAATTAAAAGGAACCAGAGTTTGTACTTGTTAGACTCTAAGGGATAAAATTATTAGTGTGAGCAAGCTAATATCAGAATTACAAAATCAAAATCATTTATTAAGTTAAAAGGTCACATAATTGGGAAATCAAATTATATGTACAAAGTCTTTAGAAAATGTATATGCATCTACACCTAGCAAAGTTGTGCCTAGCACTCTTTCATATCCAAATTATAAAGTAAAAAATGAGCAATATAATCAAGATCAAAATAATACATAATATGGGAATCAAGACACTCTCCCCCCACTTAATAATGAAAATCTTGTTGTCAATAAGAATGATATTTTATAAATTTTCAGAGAAATACTTTGGGAATGGCCCCATAATCATGCATAGATTATACAAGCCATAATAAAAATAAGGAATAAATCAAATAGTGGTCAATATTCTACACACCTAGATAACAATATTAGTACACCTACATTGGGGGAAACTTAGCTTGTGCAACAACCCTATTTTAACTAGACAACCTTCAATAATGTAAACACCTCATATGGCTAGTTCCTCCTCCTTAAATGTACAATACCTTATGTTTGAGATTCATTATATACATGCTAAGGTGTTACATCTTGAGCAGGGTGCTACTAGGCCATCGCATGCCTTGGATTCTCATGTTCTTTTACAAACACCTTTGACACATCACAAATCAGAAACTCCTTTTCCATCCTAATTCGTGGATCCTAAGCTTACCTTATATGATGGTAAGGCTGACCTAGAGCACCATCTATGATATTTCCATGCAACATGTTTGGACTATGTGTCCAATGATTGGATCTTTACTAAATTATTCCAAATGAATTTTATGGATCTTTACTAAATTATTCCAAATGAATTTTAAAGGACTATGTGTTATAATGGTTCTATGATCTTCTAAATCATTTTATCACTGTATTCAATCCATTATAAGATATATTTTTAGCACACTTTTTTATTAACATCAGTGATAAGATCTCATATGCTCAAGTGGCATAAATGAAACAAAAATCCGATGAGCCTATTTCATAATATGTCTTGTGATATAAAAATATATTGGAAAAGATGACTAGACCCATGCTAGACATAGAGTTTTAAGACATATTTAGAGTTTACTACTAGCATTGTGTGAAGCTATCTTATTCAATAAGTTTCCAACATTAACAGATTTATGCCACATAGTGAAATAAAGGGAAGTCAAGCTTCTCTCTATGGAAAAATTAAAATATACAAGTGTATTAGAATCAACTAATAAGAGTTATAATAATCCCCCATACAAATTAAGGACCATTAAAAATAAGAGTGATCTATGTCAGGATCTTGCTCCACCAAAAGAGCACAATATGATTACCAAACCAAGCAACTTAATATGCGGAAATTAACCAGATTCACCAAGTAACTAGAATTCAGAATAACACATGATATGAGAGACAATACACAACTTGTATTAATACTTTACAGAAAAGAATACAATAAAGAAGATGCCACTTCTTCTCCACCACCTCTTCAGAGGCTCGCCACACCTCAAGTGAATAGTAATTCTCTCCTCAAAGCTCTCCCTCTCAGGTCCCAACACCCAACTCAAAATACAGAGTTGGTGTTCACCTCCTGTGCTTCACGCACACCACAAGTGCTCCACGCACTCCACAAGTACTCAATGTACTTCAAGTAGATCTCCCATGAACCTGTAACAACCTGCAATTCAACAGACCATACTTATGGAAGGAACTCCCTTGCCTTCCTCTTTTCTCTATCCGAGTACACACCTGTACTCCAAGTAGATCCTGCCTGATACTGCTCCCTGTTGTGTTGCTATCCTATCTGATCTTGCACACCTACAAATCAACCTAGTTCTGCACACCTGTGAACCTTGACTTTGCACACACATACACCTGCAGATCAACGATCTTACTTACCATGTAGATCTCCTATATAGGCCATGCACCTGTGACCAAGATCCTACATACATGAAGAACCCTGATGATTCTCACCTGGTACTGTGGAACTAGGAGGAACACCCTTGCTCACCTCACACACAGAAGGAGCAAACTTTGCTCAGCTTAAACAAGAACACCTTTCCAATACAACCATGAGTCTATTATATAGATCTCATCCAAACAATGATTAGACATCTAATTACAATAATTAGATCCGCAGCTCTCAGTCTAAAAATAGCTCTAATCATGCAAACACTTGGTTCGTTAGCTAACTGCCCGTAATAAGCTCACAGTCAAACCACACAGGTGACTGACGTCGGTCCCTGTCTACCTGGGGGTCACTGACGCCAGTTGATCCATGACCAATGTCGGTTGCCTTCTTGTCTTATCCTGCCGACGTCGGTTGGCCAGACCAACGCCAGTTTCTTCTGACACTCAGCAACTCATCCTGCAACCTCCTCCATGTCTGCATCAGTGAAGCTTTTAGCTCCACAACCTAACAATCTCCCACTTAGAGATAAATAGCTGCACTGTACCTATACCTGTACCCCATCTAATCTATTTCCTGGTTTGTATCCCTCTTCAAGATCAATCTTGAAGACAACCCACCACACAACCTGTGATGTACCTCCTGTCATTCGAGTACCCTGCCACATCCAAACCTACAAACACATGTAGTGAAGTCCTGACCCTGCATAGCATGAATCCCTACTGCTGGTCCCTCTCAAATACCTGAGAACCCACTTCCCCGAATTGGCAACTAACTCTCTGACAGCTCCCACTGCATGGGAATACTCAGGTCTATACCAGACCTCATGTGATTTTGAACATTGTACCTATCCAGCCCTTAGTGTGCTCCGGCTTTGCATCTTGAACCTCGCCAACACCTGATTCACATCAGCTCCCACTCAAGACAAAATCAACCTGTGATCTCCATGTCTCCCATGTCAAAGAATTTCGCTGCTCCAAACTCCTCATGACATGCCACTGAACTAATCTTACCCTTAGCTCATCAAAACCCTGTATGTACAATCCTGCTAGCAAAACATACCATCCACATACAGCAACAGAATGATGTCATGACTCATCATCCACCTGGTAAGGCAAACCATAGTAGTTACCTGACATTGACTGAAGCCATGCTTCATCCTCCACCTGTCAAAACATGTACCACTGTCCTGCAGCTCCTCAAGACCATATACCTGGTCTTCCATCTCACGTATCCGTTCTCTCTATTCTTCTACTAAGGTATCCATTCGTCTTTGTGCTTTCATACCTACTGGCAACCCTACCAAAACACACTTGTTTGGTTCTCCTCCAAGGAATCACATCCTCATCTATGCCAAGCTCACACCTATTTCCTGGATCCTTCCTGCTCTATAATTAGCAACGAGTATAAAGAAGAGGAACAACAAATTTGAGGGCCTACTTATGTCTTCAGTCCTCTGTATGGGTGTTTGAGACTCCTTGACAGCGTGCTGTCCACCCAAAATCTATTATAGTGACTAACCTCAGTCACTCCACAGTCTGCATCCAACTGACATCAGTTCCCATGCGTCTGTCCCTGACTATCGACCCTACGGTGTCCCTGCTGCCGATGTCGGTCCTCTGACCGACATCAGTCTTACCTACTTCCGATGTCAGTCCTCCTGACCAACGTCAGTCTTACCCTGCCTGACATCGCCGGCTTCGGTCTGCACATGACCGACATCGGCATATGTCTGTTCGACGCCAGTTCTTCCTAACCGACATCGGTATCTGTGTTCACCTGTTGGTGATGACTTTTTACCCATGAGCTTCTTTGAATCAAAACCCATGTCCAAACTACTCTGCTCAGAAGTATCCAGCACCATCCACTGGTCTCTATCTGCCATCTCCTCGAAGTACACCAAGGCTTTCCAGTTCTTAAGCCTGTCAAATATATCTATCTTTCGCTTAAGAACATGCATCTCCTTCCTGCTCATGTGACCAAGCCTATGAAGCCATGTCTCCGCAACAAAAGAAGAATCAGTAATATAAACAAGTAGATAAAGAGTACCTATTTTCTTACCACCAGCTAATTCAAGTGCATCCGCTGTGAGAGTTCTTGTGCATCTCTCATCACCCAACCTTTCTGAAGAAATTAGCCATATCTCCAAACCTGGGACTTGCATGACCTTCATCAACACCTGTGTGTTGGCCGCCTACAATTTCAGCTTCACTTCCCCTTTGCCAATTCTTTGGCAAGGCTCACCAGCTCCTCTACCTGGGGCTGCATGGAAAGAGGCAACCGAATCTTTTATCCAAGATTCAACTTTATCCAAGAAACCTCCCAGAGCATCCTGTGCAACAACACCTGCTACATCTGCTTCTTCAGTTTCTTCATGCTGATCTGCTACCAACCAACAATAATCTTTTACCTGCTCTTTCTTTCCATAGGACCTTAAGAGACCATCTGTGCTTTTCAACTCTTCCATTCTTAGCTTACTTTCATCTGCCATTGCTTTACTCCCACTCGATCAGAAACCCCTGAGAGTGATCTGTAATCAAAACACACTACCCAGATCTAAACCAATCTGTTAGTATCCCAACCAAAATCTCTGATACCACTTGTCAGGATCTTGCTCCACCAAAAGAGCACAATATGATTACCAAACCAAGCAACTTAATATGCGGAAATTAACCAGATTCACCAAGTAACTAGAATTCAGAATAACACATGATATGAGAGACAATACACAACTTGTATTAATACTTTACAGAAAAGAATACAATAAAGAAGATGCCACTTCTTCTCCACCACCTCTTTAGAGGCTTCCCACACCTCAAGTGAATAGTAATTCTCTCCTCAAAGCTCTCCCTCTCAGGGCCCAACACCCAACTCAAAATACAGAGTTGGTGTTCACCTCCTGTGCTTCACGCACACCACAAGTGTTCCACGCACTCCACAAGTACTCAACGTACTTCAAGTAGATCTCCCATGAACCTGCAACAACCTGCAATTCAACAGACCATACTTATGGAAGGAACTCCCTTGCCTTCCTCTTTGCTCTATTCGAGTACACACCTGTACTCCAAGTAGATCCTGCCTGATACTGCTCCCTGTTGTGTTGTTGTCCTATCTGATCTTGCACACCTACAAATCAACCTAGTTCTGCACACTTGTGAACCTTGACCTTGCACACACATACACCTGCAGATCAACAATCTTACTTACCATGTAGATCTCCTATATAGGCCATGCACCTGTGACCAAGATCCTACATACATGAAGAACCCTGCTGATTCTCCAATCCAGCACCTACACCTGGTACTGTGGAACTAGGAGGAACACCCTTGCTCACCTCACACGCAGAAGGAGCAAACTTTGCTCAACTCAAACTAGAACACCTTTCCAATACAACCATGAGTCTATTATATAGATCTCATCCAAACAATGATTAGACATCTAATTACAATAATTAGATTCGCAGCTCTCAGTCTAAAAATAGCTCTAATCATGCAAACACTTGGTTCGTTAGCTAACTTCCCGTAATAAGCTCACAGTCAAACCACACAGGCGATCGACGTCGGTCCCTGTCTACTTGGGGGTCACCGACGCCGGCCGATCCATGATCGACGTCAGTTGCCTTCCTGTCTTATCTTGCCGACGTCGGTTGGCCAGACCAACGCCAATTTCTTCTGACACTCAGCAACTCATCCTGCAACCTCCTCCATGTCTGCATCAGTGAAGCTTTTAGCTCCACAACCTAACAATCGAAAGGCCACAGTTAATGCAGCTTCAGATCTACCTACTCACTTGGTTTTATTAGCTCCTCCATAGAGAGTTTTTACCAAATTTAAAGAATCATCAGCACATGTTTTTTAATATCTCTTGGAATCCAATGTCATCTCTCTCCCTCCCATAAAATATGTTGATACGATACAACCTCTTCCAAATAACTATGATTGTAATGCATTCTACGAATATCACAGGGCACAAGGCCATACTAAAAATAGATGCATCAGCTTGAAACATAAGATACAAGATTCGATAGAGGCCAATGTCATTAATGTGGGAACACCCATATAGGCACCTAAAGTTCAAAAAATGGATGCTAAGTCATTGAAAATGTTTTTATGTCTATTTCCAAAACATACAACTAATGAGATAGACAACACTTTAGGTGTTCACTATACATATCAAGCACATCCACCACTAGTATCCTATCACACTAATATAAAGGATACACAATCCCTACACAATATTATTGGTGTGTATCATAATATAGTACCATCTAGACCATAACTACCAGTTATAGTTTCAATCATAGTTTAATTCAATACACCACAAAATTCTATTGGGCCACCAGTGTAGGTGAGGTCTAATCCTACAATGTTACTATGTACGCATACTCTCTTAAGGAACCTATTCCAAATTCCTATAAGGTATGACACTTTGCATAATTGTAATATTCCCCCAAAAGAATAATAAGTCTTAGATATTATTGATCATTGTAATAAGGAAGAATAAGTAGTTGATGAACAATATTCACCTGGACCTATCAATATAACTAGAGTCAATGCCAATAAATGAAAATCCATTTTAGAGGATCAAGCTAAAAAAGGATTGAAAAAGCATCACGCTTGACCATCTTGATCAAATCACTAACAATTTAAATATTTAACCTCCCAAATAAACTCTAAATTTTGAAAACCCACCTCACCTAGGAGACCCGTTAAAACCCTCTCACATACACACCAAGACCAAAATAATTCTAAACCTAATCCAAGACCCTCTTCAAATCCTTTGATGGACCCCACATTCACTCATGAATTATAAGCTATAAAGGATGATCTATAAAATATGGATACACAAGCACATTATAATAGATAAAAATATGAAGACTTTTGCTATTATCCCTTTGACCTGAGCATTCTTCACGTACCTTTTCTAACTCATTTTGAAACTCCAAAGTTTGACAAGTAATAAGATAAAGTGGAGTCATGTGAACATGTCAAATAATTATTTGTGTCTTACCATGAAGTTGCATACAATGATCCCTATAAGCTTCAGTTATTAAAAATAAGTCTTGGTGGACCAACAAATGGTTCAAGCACTTTCCCAAGGGATCTATTACAACATTTGGGGACTTAACTAAGAAATTCATAACACATTTATATTATAACATTAAACATCAAATCACCATTTTATATCTCTATAATGTTAAACAAATAAATGGAGAGGGTCTGACATCATTCCTCCAATGATGGAGAAGATTTGAAAGTAGATTCCCTTATTCAATTCTTAAAAAGGAATCATTCAACATCTTCATCAACAACCTTAATTTAGAATTGGTCCATCACTTAAAACTTTAGTGTGTTTCTACTTTTGATGAGATTATTGAAAAAATAATTCAAATAGAAAAATATCTTATATAAAAATGGGTCATCAAACTCTATTCCAAGAATGATAACAATAAAAGTAATAATACCCCTTCAGATAAGTCCAAATTCTTCAATAATAACATGAACATTTTGAAGATGGTGTATCAGACATCTGACATGTCCAAATAATCCAAAACCCTACCTCTTCCTCAAAATCACATCAACATACATCCAATATAACCATTCCATAAATAAGGCCAAGGACCACTTAAAAATGGTGACACTTTACTAATCTTGGTGAGCTGATCAAATATTTCTTAAAGAAATTAATCACTACAAACATGACTACCCTACTAGAAATTAAACCCTGTAAGGCCCCATTTTGCATAGTGCTCATATTTAACATTATATGACTATGAGATTATGACTTATATGATTTTGATTATGGAATTATGTTTTTAGTCACATCCAATTGAGGCATGCAAGGATTTAATGAATATTTCCATGTGTTGGGAATCATGGGAAAGACCTATTATTAATCATGTTTTGATTACTTGATTATGGCAATATAATGCTTACATTTTATTTATGTAACATTTTTTTAGTAAATTTTATTATGTATATGAGATATATTGACTTAAATAATGTTTGAATCATTAATCCTAAGCTCATGAATTATTAATTCATGTGTATAAAGTTATAATAACCTAACCACGAGGATGTTTGTATCTCTTGATATGTTGACTATTGATATTAATTGAGTGTCCTATTTGATTAAATTATGTATCTTTGTCTATTAGGTTATATTAATTTGATGTGTGTATTGAGTGTGCAATATCAAGAAAAGGGCCTTCATGACACATGGATTGCTCACCAAAGTTCCTAGGGTTATCATCAATTTGGTTTGAGGCTTGTCCCACTTTCAGTTTTAGGGCATAGGTAAGAAGTGTCATTGAATTATACAAGTATATGGATGTGTTGGATAGGTTAATTACATATTAAGCTTTCCTTTGAGATAATTGTTTGGATACAAGAGGTGATGGGTTATGACCTTGAGAAAAGAGGTTCACAAGATTTTGAGCTAGTATAATTGGTTTAATTGATGACAAGGGTGTGCTTCCTTAAATATGGATTAGACGAGATGAAATGGGTATGGTTTTGGATTTAATTATGGGTGGTAGATTCATACTAAAATTATGATGGGGTGTTATCAAGGTATCGACAAGTGCTAGGTTCAGACCAGTAAAATGATGGAATGATAATGGGTTCTAAATTCAAACTAGTAGAGTAATAAGATAATAATGGGTGCTAGATTTAAATTAATAGAGTGATGGGATATAAAAAAATGGGTGGTATGATTAATCCAATAGAGTGATAGGTTACTATAAAAATAATGAAATATGCCTAATATGATAGAGTGATGGGTTGTTAAAAATATAATGATGAGTTTAAATAATATTTTTGATTAAGTGAAATGTATCCTTGTGAATAGGGTTTGACTAACTCAAAATTTGGACAAATTTATTTTCTTAAGATAGACAAGGTGGTCAAGTGTGTTTTGATTAGGTTATAAATGGGTGAATTGGATGGGTTGGACTAATTTTAAGATGGGTGATTAGAATATTTAGACTATAGGAGAATATTTTGTCAAGGGAGAGAGAGAAATCTTGGATGGATTGTGGATTGATAAAGTTTTTAGGCAAGCTTAGGTAGGATGAATGTATGGATGAATTATGGGGTTTTCATTAAGAAAAGGTGATTAAAGTGAGGCTAGGTGCAATGAAGGATGTTGTTAATAGATAAGTCAAGATGGTGGTAGTGATTAATTGCTAACAATGGGATAAGTGTTTGTGTTTAACTTAGGGTAAGGTTTTGACTAATTTTGGTTTGTATGAATGTTGATGGTCTTCAAATAATATAGGTCTCAATAACATAAATAACAAAAAGAAATCCATAAACCTAATTCTAGTGACTAACGTAAGAGTGCAAATCGGCACCTAGTTTACTAAAAAACATGCGATGAGAGGTTCTTATATTGATGTCACACAACCCTCTCTCACCATTTATGCCATTTAATTACATAGAAAAAGGCACATCTCAAGCCCTAATTAAATAATGGAGGACCAGTCAGTCTTCAATAGTGATCCTCATCCACTCTCAAGCATCTATTGTCCATAAGAAGGAAGGTTCACTATCAAACATTTTGTCATCATCAATATCTTTCTCTAGACACCCTTGAACTCAAGACTCCTAGTTTCGATCATGTTTATATCACAAGGTAAAGGCAAGTTTAGATATCTAATCAAGGGTATTTGGCACAAGGGAATAACCACGAAAAAACCTAAAATCCTATTCTTGATTATTACCTAAAGAGACTCCTAGTCCTAAATACAAGCAAACAAGCATTCAAATTATCATTCAAGTGAAGCTAAGTATTCATAAATATAAACTAGAAAGCAAGCTTTAACAACATAACAAAGCTCGTCATTTGTTGGAGTAGTAAGAGGATAACTCACTCTATTGCTTCTATACAATAGTCATGATAGGTTTAATCAATCTAATATTATGTCTTATCACAAAAGGGCTTAACAACTTCTACCATGACATTCACAAGAGGGTCAAGCATTCTACCATCATGCCCAACAAAAGACGTCTTGACATTATTCCACCATGATGATGTTACTCACAGACAACCACTAGATGATGTCATAATAGAATTAATACACTTCAATTAAAAATTTAAAACATCCAAGTCAAGTAAGGAGGAACACAACCTCTCTAAGGCCCTTGACTAGACAAAGAACTGCATGGCAGCCAATACACAACCATGGAAAGATAATATGATAAGTAGAATAAATCAAGTAGTCTTATTCTCCTTTAAGCAAAAGAACAAACAAAAAACTAAAATCATTTCATTCAAACTAAGGAGGAACAATCTCTCCAAGGCCCTCAAAAGGGAAATCACTACATGATGGCCAATGCTCAACTAGGGGCAAACAATAAAATAGGTAGAATAAACCAAGGGGTTTTATTTCCCTCAGAGTAAGAAGATCAAACAAAGAATATAATAATTTTATTCTAAATGAATAGTAGAAAACATAAGTTATTATGAATCCCACCTAATGACCTTCAGACCACCTGGGTACTATCCTCCAATTGTCTAGACATGGCTCTCCTAACCAATTTTTCCTATTTGTTACTTCTCCTTATCCTATGTTAAGTCTAACTTCTTTCCAAATTGGTAAAAAAGTCCTAAACTAAGGGAAATCGACTCCTACATATAGATGTTTAAGAATCATCCAACCACTAGCCTCTTGCTAACCCATGCCTCATTAAGTAACATTCTTTTCCATGTTCAATTAAGGTGCATGGTAGATTTACAGGATTTTGTGGTTACTTTCAAGGCTTACTTACCTCTTTTCCCACTTGATCTTAGTACAAGGGCAATCCATGGAAGATATACCAATTGGCCACTAGAAATTCTAGACATTAGCCATAAGACCTTTAGGTTAGATGATAACACGTTTCACCAACCGGGTTTAAAGGATGGCTACCTAATCAAACATTATGTTTACTAGGTGGTGGACTAGGCAACCGAATACTTGGCATGGTTTTAAGGAGGTCTAAAACTAATTAGTGATATAAACATGCTTGGTGTAGTCTCTTTCCTTCATTGGCGCATTTCTTGTTCTTACGCACTCGATGCACACATCAAATTCCTCTAACCTAATAGTTAAAGCTATATAATTTAATAAAATAAGGCAATTTCAATCAATTAATCATATCCAATCATTTATGGAATATCAACATACATGTAGGTAATTTTATATGATTTAATACATAAGTAGTTGTCATTTCATAAGCTTAGAAATAATGATTCAACATTATTTAAATTAATATATCTCATAAACATAATTGAAATTTATAAATAGACATTGCATAAAGAAATGTAAGCATCATTCTTTCATAAGTAAGCAATCAAGTAAGATTGATAATAGGTCTTTCTCATGGTTCCCAACACATGAAAAGCCTTCATAAATCCTTGCACATATTAGTTGGATAAGAATTAATAACATAATTCAATAATCAGAACATATAAGTCATAATTTCATGGTCATCTTGCCAAAGATGATCACTACACAAAATGGGGCATTACATCCCCCTCCCCTTATGTAAAATTTTGCCTAAAAGTCTCACTGAGATATGTGAGGATATTGAACCCTCAAAGGTGCAACATCTTCCTAAGTAGTTATTGATTCATCATATTTTTTCTATTATACCTTAACCTAATCTAGGTATTTTCCTCAAAGCGTCAACACCATACATGCTAAAATCCTGACAGGCTCCAAAATCATAGCCCCATCAGTCTCAACCTACAAGGTCATCCAATCCAATACATGACCAATGTCGGCAACATACTGACTCAAATCAAAGACATGAAATACATCGTAAACACAAGATAGGCTAGGTGACAAGGCCAGTCTATAAGCTACTAGGTCAATGGTCTCTAAGACCTCAAATGGTCTAATAAAATGAGGTGCCAACTTTGACCCTTTTCCATAATGGATGGGGATTTTTTTGGGTCTAACCCTCAAGAAAACTTTATCATAAAAATTAAAATGTTGATCAATTCTTTCCACATCAGTATACTTCTTTTTTTGATCCTTGGTAGTCTCCAAGTGTTGTCATATATTTATCACTTGTCACTCCATGTCTTCTAACATGGCAAGGCCAATCACTAATCTCTCCTCAAGTCGATCTCAATTGAGTGGGTTTCTACATGCTTGACCATACAAATCTTGGAAATGTGTCATCTTAATTAAACTATGATAGCTATTATTATAATTAAATTTAACAAGATATAAATAGTCTTTCTAATGGGATTACCAGTCCATATGTACATGCATAACATATCTTCCAACACCTGATTAACTTTGTAAATCTATCCATCAATCTTGAGATGTTAGGAAGTACTAAAATTGAGCTAAGTGCCCAATGTCTTCTATAAATAAGTCCAAAAGTAATAAGTATATACCAAATCTTAATTTGAAATAATCTTATGGGGAATCTCATGTGATCTAACAATTTCATCCAGAAATACCTTTGCCACAGAATTGGCATTGTAAATGGTCTTTTTGGATAAAAGTGAGATACTTTGGTTAAATTATCCATTTTGACCATGATTTCATCATGATGATAAGTCTATATAGGCAAGCCTACAATAAAATCCATAGAAATAGTGTTTCATTTCCATTCTAAAATCTCATGAGGATATAACAATCCTACTGGATGTTGATGCTCAACCTTTACCCTCTGGCTCTTTGGACAATAAGCTACAAAATCAGCAATATCACACCTCAAACTAGTCCAATGATATAATTTCCTTAACTCAGCATGCATTTTCTTAACTCTAGGGTATGCTTGGTAAACAAATCTGTGAGACTCAGATAAAATTAGTTCATGCAAGCCACTAGTTAAGGGAACATAGATACACCCTTTATGGTGAAAGAAACCATCTAGCTTCAAGATAATAGCCTTATAATTTACCTTTTAGACTCATACTAAAATACAAAAATTATCTTACTTATTTATAAAGGTTATCCTCTAGAAGTTGCTTCAAAATTTGACTTCTCAAGTCAGTTCACAAATTCAATGATGCCAACTCATGGTACTTCTTCCTTAAGACATAAGCAACTACATTTTGCTTTCCTTTGATATACAAAATTTCATAGTCATATTCACACAATAATTCCATCTAACACCTTTGACATGCATTGAGGTTAGATTGATTAAATATATATATATATATATATATATATTGCAAACTCAAATGATATATATTTAAAACAAAATGATAACCAAGTAGAAAATGCTCCATCTTAAGCAAGAATGAATTATGGCTACAAATTCCATATCATGCATAGAGTATCTCATCTCATAATCCTTGAGTTTCTAAGATTTATATGCAATAACTATCTTTATGCATGAATACAGCTCCTAATCCTTCTTTATATACATTAGTGCAATTAAATAATTATCATGTAGGACTAGGCATAGCCAAAATTAGTGTACTCGTGAGTCACTCTTTCAGCAGTTGAAAATCTTCCTCGCACCTTATTGTCCAAACAAACTTATTCCCTTTTTTTTGAAGAAGTGATGGGATTCACAACGCAAGAAAAATTCTCAACAGAGTGTCTATAATATCATGTCAATCCCATGAAGTTAAAACCTCCAAAATGTTAGAAGGTGATGGTCATTTCATAAAGGCATGAATCTTGGTAGGGTCAATAAATATTCCTTCTCTTGAAATGATATGCTCAAGGTATTTCACCTCAGACTGTGTAAACACACACTTTTCCAAGTTACTAAATAACTAGTTTTCTCTTAAAACCTACAGGACCTACCTCAAATGGTCCTCATGAACTTATTCATTATATGAATAGATCATAATGTCATCAAGAAACGCCAACACAAATTGATCCAAAAAGGAGCAAAACACTCCATTCATAAGACTTGTGAATATTTTTGGAGCATTAGTCAACATAAATGATATAACTATAAATTCATCACATATCGCATTTGAAATGCAGTCTTATAAATATTAGGATCTATGATATGAAATTGATGGTATCTAGATTTCAAATCAATCTAAGATAACACTTTAGATCCCTGCATTTGATCAAACAAATCTTCAATTCTAGGTAAGGGATAATGATTCTTAATATTTACCTTATTCAATTGGTGATAATCAACACAAAACCAAAGTGATCCATTCTTTTTCATCACAAATATGATTAGTGATCACCATGGGGACACACTAAGATGAATCAATCCTTTCTCTAAGATTTTCTCAAGCTAAAAATTGAGTTCACACAACTTTGGGGTGGTCATTCTACATGGTGCATTTGAGATGGGCTCAACCCTAGGTATTAAGTCAATCTAAAAATCAATATCTTGTGAAGGAGGCATACCTGGCAATCCATCTGGAAACATATTATTAAATTCCCATAGAATAGGATGGTCATCTAGAGAAGCCTTCTCTGAGTCATAAAACCTATCACTTACCATGATAGTAAATAATTGACAACCTTTATTTGCACTCTTCTTGAGTTGCATCACAGTGATCATACAAAGGGAAATAGGTCTCTTGACTCTAGATATTACCATAGGCATCCCAAAGTCATCTTCACCTTCACCAACCTTGTCATGACAATCTAACTTAGTTTTATGAGTCACAAGCCAATACATACCCAATATAACATCATAGGTGCCTAAGGTAATAATGTGCAAGTCAACTATAGTGGAGAATACACCAAGGTATAATATGAAACTACTCACCAGGGAGATAACAGACATCTTAGCCCTAGAGGCTAACTCAACTACATAACTTTTTATGTGCCTAACAGCCATCAGCCATAACGATCCATGATAGAAGGAGAAATAAAGGAGTTTGATGCTCCTAAATCAAAAAAAACTAAAATTAAATTCTTCCTATCTTACCTATGGTTTTTATGACCATTATATTGTGCTTGTCTTGGTGATCACCCACTACTGCATAAATTTTATGTCTTCAACCCACATCACCCACTATCTGCTTTGATACTAGGGATTTTTGCCTACTAGTAGTTTATATTTCAAGAGGAAAATCTTGTGAAAAATGATCAAGAGATCTACATGTGAAATAAACACCTTTCCACTGGTCTCACTCTAATGGGATCCAACTATTCTAGGTTTGAAGGAAGCAGTTGACCCTGATGGTCTTAACTGCTCAGATTGCTAAGTTTGTGTAGCCTTAGTTTGATGATGTTCCTACAGTCTAGCAATACCTCACCTCTAATAGTATTTATCCAATTGTTTCTTACTCTAACTATGACCATAATGGTTACCTTCAAATTACTATTACTGAGGGGGGTTGAAGTTGGATTGAGTTTCTTTCCAACCTAACCTAGGTGTAGGTTGAAAAATCTCTTGGGCATCTTGAGTCTTTCTACAAGAGTCCTTGGCCAAGTAGGCCTTTTCAACAGTGGTTACTAAGGTTTTGGGAGATAGAATATGTATTATGCCAGCCAGCTCCAAATTTAGGCCTCTAATAAACCTATTCACTTGGATTGTCTCATATGTGTAACCTTGCACATATCTAATTAAGTCCATAAAATGGCAATCATATTGAGCAATAGTGTTACTCCCTTATCGAAGGTTGTTAAAATTATCCACCTTCTTCTGATTATAACAAGGGGATAGGTAGTATGCTCTAAAATATTCCTCAAATAATTCCCAAGTGAGGGAAGTTAGTGTCAAGTGAAGCTTCTATTCATCTAGTTCCCACCACATCATGTTTCATCTCTAAGAAGGTGAGTGCTTGAATGGGCTTTCTTGTTGGATTCACAATCATATAAGGTAAAACACCCTCTCATGCTTTCCAACCAAGCTTCTGCAACAAATCTTTCTTGTGTACCATCAAATGTAAGAGGGTGTATCCTGATGAAATCCTTCACTAAATCTCCAGTAGGTCTAGGAGGACACTCTATGTCTCATCTCTCTTATTGCTCATTGTGGTGATGCAATTCATCTTTAACACCCTAAAAATGGTGATGGAAAGGACCCCTATACCTCTCTATTTCAATTGATCTTTTTTCATCCTAATAATGTTATTGAGATTACCTATTTGACTTTAGAAATATTATTAACAATATCTCCTAAAAAATTTCTTGCATCTATTCCATAGTTAAAAGGAGTTAAGGTCTAATTTCATTTAGTCCCAGCTGAATGGGAGGTTCATGCTCACCAAAGAAATTGTCACCATGACGTACTCAACATCCTCCTCTCTTTATGCATACTAATAGGTAGATAAAAAGGATGAAGAATGTGTATTCTTGATATTGTCTAAGTTGAGTGTCCCATTCCAAATCTTTGCTTCTACCTTTTTCTCTAATATGGATGCATTAGGTACTGCATTTAAAATGCCATATCTATAATTTTTTTGTGAGAGACTTACTAGGGAGGAATCTAAATTGTCTCACCTTAAATCTTCCACCTCTCAAAAAACATTAGTGGCATGACATCCTAATACTCAGATAAAATCTAAGTGTAAGAAGAAGAACACTCCTCTAGCTCAAAATGCACCTAATCCCAAAACTAATTCTTCTAAACCCAAACCATCTTCCAAATCCAAGAATAAGTCTAACCTATCTTGCTCCTATTGTGGGTAGACTAGTCATGAAGATTCTAGGTGTTTCAAGAGAATGCAAGCCCTAGAGGATGCCGTTAGAGAAAAATAATATTTATATCTCCACTTCTCCATCTCATGAGCATGGGAAAACACTTAATGTTATCGGTAGATCCCAATTACCTATTTTAGATAGTTGGGTTCTAGATTCTAGTACTTCACACCATATGACTTCTACGAAGGAGTCTTTTGTATCACTTATTCTAAGTTCCACTTCTAACATTGAGGCTATATATTCTTCCTACATTTATATTAAGGGGAAGGGTGACATACAGTAAGATGGTGACTGCATCAATGATGTATTATATGTTCTAGACATCACCACCAATCTACTTTTAGTTTATCAAATTTGTCATTTTGATCAGGGCAAGATAGTGATGTTCACACCATAGGGTGCTAAAGTTTGAGCTTTGTTAAAGCCACACACACTTATTACATAAGGTGTTATTGATCATAGTTCTCAACTTTACTATTTTGAGGGTTTTTATGATATTCCTCCTATAGGGATGTGTTTAGTTTATCATACATATTCTAAGATTTGGCTTTGGCATGAGATATTTTGACACCTAAACTATATATATCTGAAGGAGTTGAGCACTCACAATATGGTAGAGGTTCTTAAAATTTCATTTTTTGATGGAGTTTGCCCCAGTTGTGTTTTGGGGAAGTAACACTAGGATCTGTTTCCTATGGATATGGCCATGAGAGCTTCTTTGCCACATGAGCTTGTGCATAGTGATATGATCATATTTCCTACTTGTTCTTTAAATATAGATAATTATGCACTTACTTTCATTGATAATTTATCAATACATAATTGGGTTTTTTTCCTCAAGTATAAAACTGATGTTGTTGCTCACTTCAAAGTCTTTAAAGCTTTGGTCGAGAAATAGTCATCGAGTTGCATCAAGAACCTTCGTACAGATAATGGGGGGATTCCTTCAGTTGAGAGTTCTCTAATTTTTTGGAAATCCATGGTATTGTTCACAAATATTTTGTTTCACATACTTCACATCAAAATGGATTGTCAAAAAATAAAAACCAAACTCTGAAGGAGATGGCTAATTGCATGATGCATTCATGAGATTTACCTCCTATGTATTGGGTAGAGGTAGTTAATTATGTGAACTACATTAAGAACCACACACCACATCGAACACTTGAGCATATGAATCTGAAAGAGGCTTGGTCTGGAACCAAGCCTGATGTTTCATTTTTAAGAGTCTTTAAGATCCTTTTTTGGGTGTTTGTACCAAATAAGAAAAGGAAAGCATTGGATAAGAAGAGTAAACCTTTAATTTATGTAGGGTTTTATGAGGATATGAGATCTTATCATCTTTTAGATCTTGATACTCATGATGTTTATTTTCAAACTCATATATAGTTTGATAAGTATTTCACATCTCATGACTCTTAATCTTCCTCCATGCCTTCTTCTTTTGATGATTCACCTCCTCTTGAGAATTCATTCTTTGAGGAGCTAGTTCAGGAGATTCCTAAGTGGGTTATAGAGGATAAGGATCCTATCACATTAATGTTACCACTATGTCTAGGTGAGCACATATTATAATTTCTAACGTAACACCTTTCATTTAGGATCTTTCACATACTCGATATTATCATACACATTCTACAGGTACTAGACTTTTGTGATGGGAATTCTCTAGGGATCCACAATATTTTTCACATGCTTATGGGATACAAGAGTGGGATGATGTGATGATAGATGAGTATTCTTCATTGATGAAGAATCACACTTGGGATTTGGTCACTATTCCTAAGGAAATAAATTTGGTTAGGTGTAAGTGGATTTGTTTCATTAAGTATGTAGCTGATAGGTTTATTGATAAGTATAATACACATCTTGTTGCAAAGGGGTTCTCGCAAGTTGAAGATATTGACTATTCTAAGAATTTTTCACCTATTGCCAAGATGGATTCTATTCACCTTATACTTTCTCTTATTGTATCATAGGGTTGGACAGTAGATAAGATGGATGTTAAGAGTGTTTTCTTGCATGGAGACCTGCATGAAGAAATATATATGGAGTTGCCTACTAGGTTTGTTCACAATTATTCTCTTGTTTTTTGACTTAAGAAGTCTCTTTATGGTCTCAAATAGGCCCCTCAATCTTGGTATGAGAAGATGGATTCATTTCTTCTCTCCACTAGCTTTGTTCACTACCAATATAGTCCCACAGTGTATATTCAACATATTTGGGAGGACATTGTTATTCTAATCTTGTATGTTGATGATCTGCTTCTCATAGGTAGTTCTTCATCACATATTAAAACTATTTAGCAGGCACTTTCAACACATTTTGACTTGACAGATCTTGGCCTTACGCATTTCTTCCTTGGTTTATAGATTTCACATTTTGATACAAGGATTTATTTGAGTCTGCATACATATACCCTTGATCTTCTTCAACATTTTGGCATGGTTGATTGCAAGCCAAGTCCTTTTTATTTTTAGTCTAGAGTGACTCTCACTACCTCTTTAATAATAAAAAATTTTATCATACATTGTATAGGCATATGGTTGGGAGTCTTATGTATTTGACCCATACTCACCATGACATTTCATTTATGATGTAGGAGCATCCTATGCGGATGACTCAATTTGATGTTTGTTCAATAAATTTGGTTTTATCAGTCTTTTGTACTCATTTTACATGTGTAGGATGTTTCAAAATATGTTACTAGCCATACCATGCACCTTGGAATGCTTCCCAAGTGCTTAGAAATGTTAGGGTAGGTCTAGGTTTTTAAATTTAGTTTTCCTGCCATTTCACCTAGTTTGAATTTTTGAATATTTATGCATAGAATAGGTGTGATAGGAGGTTTTTCATAAGTCTTAAATGTGTTAATTGGTTAGAAAAAAATTATATTGACATCATGGATACATTTACATAGGCATAGGTCACTTGTATGGACAATCAACCTTAGAACTTGTGCCAAGGTGTTAAATGTCTTTGAAAATGACCATTAACAAGTAGTTTAGGTAGTTATGCTTGGTTTAAGACTTGAAATTTTGGTTTTGAGATCATTTTTTTATATTTTATTCTATGGAGGAGGGATCTATTCCCAAGAAATATGAATAAATATGCCCAAGTTTGAAAAATAGGCCTGCAACCTTGTAATTTTGTATGTGTACAAGTTGATAATTGTGTTAGAATAGCTCAAGGAAGGAAGATCTAGTGATACTATGTTTCTAACATTTCAAATGGATTGGTGAGTCCATTTAACACTTTTTGATATTGATTGTGTTTTTAGCTTTCTTTCTTTTACATCAACTTGCATAGAAGGTGTTGTAACCCTATTGAAATAGAGTATTCAAAATAGTTATGAATAGTGTATGGAGAATGTAAGTGATAGAGGTGTTAAAATGATTGAATATTGATTCCATAGGTTACATGGATTTCTTTCAATCCATATACAATTTTGGAATATTATAAAGTTCTTTGGAGAAGTTTTAATCCTCAAGACAACACACCCTACAGATTGTGTCCATACATGTTGTGAGACTCATACATTTGTAGAAAGATTGAATAGAGGATTTATAGTTGGTGTTTAATAGCATGATTAGATGTATAGAGGTGTGTCAATTCTAATTTACATTGTATTAAATTGATAACCATTGCTAAAGGGCCAAGACTTCAAGACAGTGCTTTTAAATAACTTGCAGACTGTGTTTGTTTACATAGTGGAACCACAAACTCAATATAAAAGATGATCAGAGGCATTAAGAACACCAAATAGTGCATGGAAAAAATGTGGGAGTTTTAAAAATTCATTAAAAAAACTTCATAGGTCATAAAACTCTTTAAGGAACCCAAAATCCTCAAATTTTGTGCTCTTAGGCACCTACAATAACAGTTATTCCAAAACTAGGATTTTGGACTTAAAATTCACTTTCCAAAGGATTTAACCGATTAAATTTTCTAAAATTTCATCATATGATAGGTGACCATGTGTATCCATGGATACATTTACATATGCATAGGTCACTTGTATAGACAATCAACCTTGGAATTTATGCTAAGGTGTTAAATGTCTTTATAATTGACCATTAGCAAGTAGTTTAGGTAGTTATGCTTGGTATAAGACTTGGAAATTTTGGTTTTGAGATCAATTTTTCATATTTTATTCTATGTAAGATGTCTCTAGTCCCAAAAAATATGAATAAAGATGCCCAAGTTACCTTGTAATTATGTATGTGTGCATGTTGATAACTGTGTTAGAATAGCTCAAGGATGGAAGATCTAGCAATACTATGTTTTTAAATTTTCAAACAGATTGGTGAGTCCATTTAAAATTTGTTGAGAGTGATTGTGTTTTTAACTTTATTTATTTTACATCAAATTGTTGTTAAGGTGTGGAGCCTAAAAGCTTCACCAAGGAGAAGATTTAGCAGTTTTCAGGTTTACACAGTCACCGACGTCGGTCAGGAGCAGTTCAAGAGACGTCGGCGTCGGCGGGGATCGGCCAACGTCGGTCACAGGCAAGCAGGTAGGAACCGGTGTCAGTTACCTGTGCGTCTAGAGAGCTATTTCTATGGATAGAACCGAGTGTTTTCATGATGAGATTAAGTCATAGTCTTAAGTCCGTGTCTCTATTATTAGTAAGACTGTTTTTAGAGCCCTTTTTCAAGAGGCTTAACTGTTGGTTGTAAGTGCATGCTCAAGTTTCCTAATTCTATATGTAGGATTAGATCTTCTTAGCTTATTGTAGTGTATTGAAATGTTGAAAGAATAGTACAGAATTGTATAGGTGAATCAATCCAGGTTGTTGGAGTTGATTGTACTTGAGAGAGAGAACTCTTGAGGGAAAGAGATCTAGAGAGAGATCTGTACATCTGAGAGAGGTGTGGAAGAAAAAAGTTTCTTCAATTGTATTCCTTCTATAAAGAGTTTAATACAAGTTTTTAGGGTGGTTTCTTGTATCTCTTGTTCTTTGCTATTTATCATTCTAGTTACTTATCTATCTGATTTAATTCCACGGTTTATTGCTTTCATAAGTGTAATCAAATTGTTGGTTGATCCCCAACAATTGGTATCAGAGCCTTGGTTGTAGGTTTAGAGCTTGATATCCAAAAAGTGGTATCAGAGCCTTGGTTGTAGGTTCAGAGCTTGATATCCATCAAGTGGTATCAGAGCTTAGGTTCACTAACAGGTGGTTCAGATCTATGTAGTGTGTATTGATTATAGGTTACTCACAGGGGCTTCTGCAAGGATTTCTGTTTGAGTGGGAGAAGCAATGGCAGAAGAAAGTAAACTAAGAATGGAGAAGTTCAATGGCAAAAATTATCAACATTGGAGAATACAGATAGAGGATTATCTGTATCAGAAAGATCTATACTTACCGTTAGGTGGAATTGCAAAGAAGCCCACAGACATGGATGATGAAGAATGGGAAGTTCTTGATAGAAATGCTCTGGGGTCTATAAGACTGATTCTAGCATCTATTGTGATAGCTAATTTATCACAGGCAAAAACAATGGTAGAGTTGATGACTACTTTAGCAAATTTGTATGAAAAAACCCTCAGCTTCTAATAAGGTATATCTTATGAAGCAGCTATTTAATTTGCATATGCAGGAAGGTGGATCTGTATCTAATCATCTGAATGATTTCCATGGAATTGTAAATCAATTAAGTTTAGTCAATATAGTGTTTGATGATGAAATTAAAGCTCTTTTAATATTATGTTCTTTGCCTGAAAGCTGGCATAGCTTAGTAATGGCAGTTAGTAATATTGCATCTGCTTCAAATATTTTAAAAGTAGAGGATGTTGTTAGTGTTATCTTGAATGAGGACATTCACAGGAAAAGCACAGAGAAAACATCAGGGAACACTTTAAGTTTTGAGAGCAGGGGAAGGCAAAAAGAGAAGAGCAAGAAAGGGAGATCAAGATCTAAGTCTAAGGTGAGAGGTAGATCCAAATCCAGAAATGGCAAGAAGCCACAATGCTGGAATTATGGAAATATGGGGCACATAAGCAGAGATTGTTGGTCAAAGCCTAAGGAGGACAATCAGCACGAAGGAAAGGAAGAAGCAAAGGTTGCAGGTATTGCACAAGATGCTTTAATATTCTCTTTGCATAATAATATAGAATCCTGGGTTTTAGATTCTGGTGCATCTTTTCATGCTACCCCTAATAGAGAATATTTTAGTGACTATATCCATGGAGATTTTGGAATAGTGTATTTAGGGGATGATGAGCCTTGTAAAATTATTGGCAAAGGTAAAGTGCAGCTGAAAATGTAGAATGGCAACACATGGGTGTTGAGAGATTTTATGCATGTTCCTAGCTTGAAGAGAAATTTGATTTCTGTAGGAAAGTTAGGGGATGAGGGTTGTACAGTAACTCTCATAGCTGAATCTTGGAAGGTGACCAAGGGTGCACTTGTTATGGCCAGAGGTAAGAGAGTAGGTAGTCTCTATTTATGTAATTGTGTTACTAACAATTCTCTTTTTGTATTATCTACTTCAGATGTGGATGCAAAATTGTGGCACTCAAGGCTTGGCCACATGAGTGAGAAGGGAATGTCAATTCTTAAGTCTAAAGGTAAGCTTTTAGATTTGAAAAGTATAGATTTGGATTTTTGTGAGCACTGTGTTTTTGGAAAATAGAAGAGAGTGAGTTTTCTCAAGACTGGGTCAACAAAGAAGAAGCATAAGTTGTAGCTTGTTCACACAGACGTGTGGGGACCAGCTCAGGTTGCTTCTATTGGAGGATCATAGTACTATGTTTTGTTCATAGATGATGCTACAAGAAAGGTATGGATCTATTGTATTAAGAAGAAATATGATGTATTTGAGACTTTTAAGATTTGGAAAGCTATGATTGAGAATGAAATAGGTAGAAGATTGAAGTGCCTCAGATCTGACAATGGTGGTGAGTTCTGCAGCTATAAGTTCAACTGGTATTGTTATATGCATGGAATCCATAGGCAAAGGATGGTTCCAAGGACACCTCAGTAGAATGGAATTGCTGAAAGGATGAACAGAACAATTATGGAGCGTGCAAGGTGTATGAGATTACATGTTGGTTTGCCCTTAGAGTTTTGGGCAGAAGTTGTTGATACTGCAGTGTACCTAATTAACAGAAGACCCTCTACAGCTCTGGATGGTGGAATTCCAGAAGAGGCATGGACAGGTAAAAAGGTAGATCTCTCATTTCTCAAAGTTTTTGGTTGTGAAGATTTTATGCACATTGATAAGGAAAATAGAAAGAAGCTGGATGCTAAGTCTATGAGGTGCACATTTATTGGCTATGGCTCAGATGATTTTGGTTTCAAGTTTTGTAATCTAGGAACTAACAAGATAATTAGGAGCCGTGATGTTGTTTTCAATGAAAAAGTGATGTATAGTGATCAGTTGAAGAAGCTGAATCAATTTGGGCAGAGTAATGGATAATTGGATGAGGTGACGGTCCAAAATGAGCTCGCAAGAAAAATTAATCACAAACAAGAAAACACAGAGACCGATGTCAGCCAAGCAGGAACCAACATCGGCAGGACAAAAACTGATGTCGGTCATACAGAGATCGATGTCGATAGGACAGGAATCGACGTTGGTCAGGAAGAACTGACGTCAGCCAGTTATAGGTCTAGAGGTGACCGAGGTTGGTCACTGTCAGAGAATTTGGGCGGACAACGTGTTGTGGATGAGTCTCAGATGCCCATCAGGAGGTCAGAAAGGGTAAGTAAGCCTCCAATTAGATATTCCCCTTCATTATTATATTTATTGCTAATTGATGGTGGAGAACCAGAGAGTTTTGAAGAAGCATTACAGGTGGAGTCTAAGAATTAGTGGGAGCATGGCATGGTTGAGGAAATGGAGTCCTTGAGAGAGAACCAAACATGGGATTTGGTTGAATTGCTAGCTGGTAAGAGGACACTGAAGAATAGATGGACCTATAGATTGAAGGAAGGTGAGAACAGACAGATGAGATATAAGGCTAGATTGGTAGTGAAAGTATTTACACAAAAGCCAGGTATTGATTTTGGTGAAATTTTTTTTCCTATTGTTAAAATGACTTCTATACAGACTGTACTGTCTTTAGTTGCTATTGAGGATTTGCATCTTGAGCAGCTTGATGTTAAGACAGTGTTTCTTCATGGAGATTTGGATGAGGAAATATATATGGAATAGCCAGAAGGATTTGAGGTCAAAGGTAAGGAGAAGTTAGTGTGCAGATTGAAGAAAAGCTTGTATGGCCTCAAGCAAGCTCCTAGACAGTGGTATTTGAGATTTGACAGGTTTATGACTGAGCATGGCTACAGTAGGTGTCAATCTGACCATTGTGTGTATTTTAAGAGATTGGATAATGGTAGATATATTATTCTGTTGTTGTATGTAGATGATATGCTGGTTGCAGGATCACACATGCAGGATATCTCTGAGCTTAAGGTGAAATTAGCTCAAACATTTGCCATGAAGGATTTGGGAGCAGCAAAGAAAATCCTTGGCATGAGCATTAAGAGAGACAGGAAAAATCACAGGTTGATTTTGTCTCAATAGGATTATGTGAACAAGGTGTTGAAACGGTTCAACATGCAGGATGCAAAACCGGTAAGCACACCTTTGGCTGGACATTTTTAATTGAGTAAAGAACAATGTCCTAATTCACATGATGAGGTAGAGTACATGAAGAAAGTTCCATATTTTTCTATAGTAGGGAGTTTAATGTATGTAATGGTGTGTACTAGACCAGATATTGCCTAAGCAGTGGGAGTTGTAAGTAAGTATATGGCCAATCCAGGAAAGGAACACTGGAAAGCAGTTCAGTGGATCCTAAGATATCTGAGAGGAACCAGCAGTAGGCACTTGTGCTATGGAGGTTCAGATACTTCTCTACATGGTTATGTAGATTCAGATATGGTAGGTGATTTGGATGGTAGGAGAAGCACCACAGGATATGTTTTCACTATAGGTGGAACGGCGGTTAGCTGGATATCAAAGTTGCAGAAGGTTGTTGCCTTGTCAACTACAGAAGCAGAGTATATTGTAGTCACAGAGGCTAGCAAAGAGATGATATGGATGACACGGTTCATGGAAGAGCTTGGAAAGGAGCAAGAGAGTTTCAGATTGTATAGTGACAGTCATAGTGCAATTCATTTGGCTAATAATTTAGCCTTTCATTCAAGAACAAAGCACATACAGCTTAGGTACCACTTCATACGACAGGTATTGGAAGATGGTGAGTTGAAGCTGGAGAAGATCCATACAGATAAGAATCCTTCTGATATGTTAACCAAGCCAGTTACAAAGGAGAAGTTGAATCTTCATTCAACTTCTATTGGTATTCATGATTGAGTTGAAGATGGAGGAGCTAGAAGATGTTGCTGTACAGGTACTGGTGCAGTTGTTTATCTCCAAGTGGGATATTGTTAAGGTGTGGAGCTTAAAAGCTTCACCAAGGAGCAGATTTGGCAGTTTGCAGGTTTACACAGTCATCGGTATCAGTTAGGAGCGATCGACGTCAGTTAGGAGCAGTTCAAGAGATGCCAGCGTCGGCAGGGATCGGCCGACATCGGTCATAGGCAAGTAGGCAGGAACCGGCGTCAGTTACCTGTGTGTCCAGAGAGCTATTTTCATGGACAAAATCGAGTGTTTGCATGATGAGATTAAGTCATAGTCTTAAGTCCGCGTCTCTATTATTAGTAAGACTATTTTTAGAGCCCTTGTTCAAGAGGCTTAACTGTTGTTGTAAGTGCATGCTCAAGTTTTCTAATTCTATATGTAGGATTAGATCTTCTTAGCTTATTGTAGTGTATTGGAATGTTGAAAGAACAGTACAAAATTGTATAGGTGAATCAATTCAAGTTGTTGGAGTTGATTTTACTTGAGAGAGAGAGCTCTTGAGGGAAAGAGATCTAGAGAGATATCTGTACATCTGAGAGGGGTGTGGAAGAAAGAAGTTTCTTCAATTGTATTCCTTGTGTAAAGATTTTAATACAAGTTTTTAGGGTGGTTTCTTGTATCTCTTGTTCTTTGCTATTTATCATTCTAGTTACTTATCTTTCTAATTTAATTCCGTGGTTTATTGCTTTCATAAGTGTAATCAAATTGTTGGTTGATCCCCAACAATTGCATAGAAGGTGTTGTAACCCTATTGAAACAAAGTATTCAAAATAATCATGAATAGTGTATGGAGAATGTAAGTGACAGAGGTGTCAAAACAATTGAATATTAATTCCATAGGGTATGTGGATTTGTTTCAAACCCTATACAACATTTGTAGAGTATAAATTTATTTTGAGAAGTTTTAATCCTTAAGACAACAAACCCTATAGACTATGTCTATACATGTTGTGAAGCTCATACCTTTGTAGAAATATTGAATAGAGGCTTTATAGTTGGTGTTTAATAGTAGGAGTAGATGTATAGAGGTGTGTCAATGCTCATTTACATTGGATTAAATTGTTAACCATTTCTAAAGTTCCAAGATTTTAAGACAGTGCTTTAAAATAACTTGTAGACTGTGTTTGTTTACACAGTAGAACCACAAGCTCAATAGAAAAGAGGAGTAGAGGCCCTGAGAATGCCAATGGTGCAAGAAAAACATGTGGGAGGTGGATAAAGGCCTTCAAAAAACTTCACAAGTCATAAAACTCTTTAAGGAACTCAAAATCCTCAATTTTTTTGCTCTCAGGCACCTATAGTAACAGTTATTCCAAAACTAGGGTTTCAGAATTAAAATTCACTTTCTAGAGGATTTAACTAGTCAACATTTATCAAATTTCATCATATGATAGGTGACCATGTGTATTAAGATATTTTTGGGTTTTTGAATTTATTTCATACATTATTATATTTTGGTAGAGGATTTTAGGTGCTTCCATGCAGGGTAGGCCTAATTAAGTTTAACAGGGACCAAAAAAGGTCTAAATAGTAGAGTTGAAGGCTAAAAATTTAGAGAGAGAAGAATTAGGATAAAGGGTATTATAACTTGAGATTATATTCTTGGTTTTTCTTTGTATACTTTTGTACAAATAGAAATACTCCAAAAAAAGGGCTTGTAGGACTATGTGTAGTGCACGTAGAATTATGTATGGAGTGAGAAGAAATTTGGAGAGACTTGTACGTAGAGTGAGGAGTCATAAAATTCATAACAAGAATGGAGAAGGTGTTTATAACTATTCAATCAGGCATTAAATCTAATAACCATTAGTGTACAAGTGAACCAATAAGTCACTAGCAAAGAAGTGTATCTTGAACAAAGCAAAGTGTGAGACAGTTGCCTTATCCTTCACATCAATTTGAATTTTGGCTTGTATCTAGGTTTACACATGACATTAATTGGTAGGATACCAACAGGATTCTACAATATCTATGAGGCACTACTCATTTTAGATTATATTACACTAGGGATTCTACTCAGTTGGTTGGATACAGTTATTCATATTGGGAAGGTCTCTTGATGACAGGTGTTACACTTTTGGCTACATATTTTATCTTGGATATTCACCTATTACTTGGTTGTGTAAGAAGTAATGGGATATTTCACTTTCATCTATAGATACTGAGTACAGGGTAGAAGTTACAACAAGTCAACATATTCTTTAGCTTTGTCAGTTATTGATAGAGTTTGGCTTCATGCAAGATTCACCCACTATACTTTGGTGTGATAACCAAAGGGAAATTCATATATCTTTCAACCTATTTGAGCATTATTAAACCAATAACATTTAGGTACATATGCACTTCATTCATTAACACATTTAAGATGATGTTCTTAGATTGGAGTACATTATGACTCAGCAGTAAGTTACAGACATCTTCATGAAGCCGTTTGCATCACCTCATTTCCTTGAGTTACATGGCATGCTTTGGGTTTGAGAATTTTTATTTGGTGGGTGTTCATGAGGACATATTCCATCTTCATTTCATGGATACATATTGTACATGAGTACCTTATTAGGCCGAGTTATCGGGACTCATATTGTGGATATGCCACTATTTATTTTGTGGCTTTTGTTATCCCCCAACTTCACTTGAGGGGGGTGTTAGAGTATGTATTTCATGCATTTTTTCATGTTTTATGGTGTATTATCTAGTTATTTCATCTTGTAGTGAGTTTGTCCTATGTGAAGATTTATCTCATATTGGCCAATTTAGCTAGTTCAATATTTCGCATTGCCTATATATATAAGTGTTTTCCTTTGTACTAACATTCTTTATTATGAATAATATATGATTTTCCTTGTTTTTTCATATCGTATCTACAACTTCCTTGTGTAATGTTTTATTTCTAACATTTTAGATTCTTGGGCTAGAATGCCTTTACCATTCTTAATAGTAAACATAAGATCACATGTAAAAACTAGAAAGCCAAAATCAATTGAAAAATACCCAGATCTCTCGTTGTTATAATTGGGCTCTGATACCAAAATTTTGTACCCATTTTTTCTTAAAAACAATAGACACAACACAATAATAAACCCATAAAAAACCTATGAACATGAATAAAAAATTGAATCTATTCCAAACATAAAACATTGCAAGGAGAATTTTTCTACTACCAATAGACCTAATTAGAGCATGTCATAAATACTAAGGCTATAGTCCTAATTTATTCAGCCAATGCTCAAAATTCTCTATGAGCTTGTGCTTAAGGATAGTTGTGCATAAGATGTTTATACAACCATCAATTTAAACCTAGTTCAAAGTTGATACAGCCAACATCCACATGGCAACTTTAGTAGATCCAAGGCCATGCTATCCTATTTTCATGCTTATGAGGACCTTTTTTTCCAAGTAGAATCTTACCACTTACTAATCTAAAAATATTTTGCATTATAAATACAGCCCTAAAATTGTAGACCATTAGGATGATGCAACGTGGAAACATCCCACTAGCGTACTAGCCCAAAAATTTTACCCTCAACATGCACTTTGATAGGACTACAGACTGTCGATATGACATTATATGGCAACATCCCATTAGCCTGTCGTCTCAGAGGCAAGCTCCTTGTATGGCCAATTTCAATATTATGAGTCATTGGGATGATACCACATGGTAATATCTTGCTTTCCCACTAGCCTAAAGGCAAGCTCCCTATATGATCATCTCTAAGATCATGAGTCACCAGGATGATGCTACGTGGTAACATCATGCTCATTCATTGGCCTAGAGGTAGGCTTCATGAATGATCATCTCTTAGATTGCAAGTCTTTGAGATGATGTCATGAGGTAACATCTTTCTCACCTGATGGTTTAGAGGCTTCACACTCTGTATAGTCTTGTCTATGATGATGGGTCATCGGGATGATGCCACATGGAAACATCTTGCTAACTTTCTAGATAGGCACCAATCATACATCAGACCATACTGATGTCACTCCTGGGTTAGCAAGATGGAAACATGTGGTTTCTTCCAAACCATCCATCAAAAGCCACAAAATTGACTAAGGAAAAAATGAAAAAAAGTCCAAAGAGATAAATTAGCTAATGCAAAATGCTACAAAAAAATTCAACTAAAAAAACCTATAAGGCAAGGTGCTACATAAGGAACTCATCAAGTAGTTAAGACAAGTGTTACGCAAGTAAAATTATGTAGGGAAATTGTCAATGAACTAAATAGATATAGTAAATTATGAAATAAAAGGCCAAAGCAATTATTCAATTAAGTCAAAAGGTGGCATAATGACCAGTTTAAAATTGATGGAGGTAAAGTTTAAATGGATGATGGAGTCACCAGAAAGGGATCAATTAAGGTAGAATGTTGTATAAATAAATCAACAAATGGCTAAGGCCAAGACAAAGGCAAAATTAGGTTTAGTCAAATTCATAAAATGACTAAGGCATAGCTAAAGTAAAACTCAAAGATGACTCAATGAATGAGAATTTAGCTAAGACAATTAAAAAATGCCTATGTTAGATACTATCGACTGTAGGATCTAGGCAGAGGCTTCATTTCTCAAAATAGATTCTCCTAAGTTAAGTCTGTGTCACATAAATTATAGAACAAGAAGGTGCCAAGGCAAAATACTCCTTTGACGCTAAACCAATATTCTCATTGGTTTAGCTGAATATGCAGTTAATCTGAGAGACTCAACTTTTCACATAAATCTCAAAAGTAAAAAGGGAACTACTCATAATAAGGACTATTTTAAATGTTCAACTCAATGATTCAAATGATAAGGCCCAATGCTCAATTCATTCCATTAAAGCTGAGAGAATAACAAGAGATTTACTAATTAAGAACTCAACATCAAAGGGTTGGTTGGTAGGACCTTTTTAAATCATTAATCCTTGGCAAGGGAAACCTCAGTCAAACCTAAAATCTTCATTCCTTGATAGAATTATAATAGTAGAGCTAAGCTTCTATTAAAATTCTTCTTCAATTATTAGATGGTCTCATTATAGGGAAGGTTTATAGTGGGTAGTTTACCCCAAATAACATCACCATTAAGATTTAAATAGTCTATCTATATTTTTATCCCAAATAACAAATTCATAGTTATCTATTAGAGTTCCACTCATATTTACATAAATTCAATCCATTGAATCACAACACAATCTGATTACAAAGGGATACACAATGCTTATAAATATGCCACTCAAGATAAAGATTTAAGCAAGGAAATCAATCTGTCAATTTAATTTAAAAAGCCCAAAAAATTGAAAATTATTTTATACATATTGGACCTTCCCAAGGTCATATAATCCAAGTATTCATAACAGATACAACTCAATTTACCATTAAAGTTTTAGTAAATAGAAAAGAGATATTTTAATCCATATTTAGAATATTATCCAAACTCTTTCTTTTGTAATAATATTACAAGCACACTGTTTGCTAAAGCATTAATAATACCATAAAATTCATCTATTTAATCACATAGCAAGAGGCACATCTCAAGCCCTGATTAAATAATGGAGGACCAGTTAGTCTTTGACGGTGTTCCTCATCCACTTCCAAGTATTTATTGGCCAAATAAGAAAGGCTCACCACCCAACCTTTTGTCATCATCAATTTGTTGCTTTAGACACCCTTGAGCTCGAGACTCCCAATTATGAGCATGTTTATATCAAAAGGTAAATTCAAGTGTGGATATCTAAGCAAAGGTATTTAACATAAGGGAATTACCATGCCAAAACCTACAGTCCTATTCTCAGTTCTTACCCAAAGAAACTTTTGGTCCCAAATACAAGCAAAAAAATATTCAAATTATCATTCAAGTGAAGCTAAGCATTGATAAATATAAACTATCAGGCAAGATTTCACAGCATAACAAGGCTTGTCATTTGTTGGAGTAGCAAGAAGATAACTCACTTGATGCACATATAAAATTCCTCTAACCTAATAGCCAAAGCTACAAAATTTAATCAAACAAGACAATTTCAATCAATTAATCATATTCAATCATTCATGGAATATCAACATACATGTAGGTAATTTTATATAATTTAATACATAAGTAGTTGTCATTTCATAAGCTTAGAATCAATGATTCAACATGATTTCTATAAATATATCTCAGAGACATAATAAAATTTTATAAATAGACATTACATAAATAAATGTAAGCATCATTTTTTCATAAGTAAAAAATCAAACAATATTGATAATTGGTCTTTACCATACTATAGACATAATCAAATTTTATAAATAGACATTACATAAAGAAATGTAAGCATCGTTCTTTCATAAGTAAGCAATCAAACAAGATTGATAATTGGTCTTTATCATAGTTCTCAGCACATGAAAAACCTTCATAAAATCTTTCACATCTGGGTTGGATCCGACTTAACAACATAATTTAACAATTAGAACATATAAGTCATAATTTCATATTCATCTTGCCAAAGTTGAGCAGTATACAAAATGGGGCCTTACATAAAATGTTCATTGATGTCAATTTCCTCTAACTTTAAATATAAGTTACTTATCCTCTTACACTTTACATGCAAATAATTGTTTCTAATCTCTCATTAGATTTGTATTTATAAATTGGTGAGGGTAAAGGAGGATTATATGAATATGATCCACTCACTTTGCTTCATTATCTTTTCAAAGCCAAAAGTAATAAAGCATGGAGGAAGTCTTCTAGTGCCAAAATTTTCAATCTGCACTAGGCATTCTTTTTTTAAATGTTTATAGGGAAAAGCAATGAGAAGATAACCATTAACATGATGGTTATATTATGTTTAATAATTAGAAATAATTAAGTATTATCGTAATCATGAGCATGACTGGACTATATATTTTTGAATAGCAAGCTAGTAGATATTAAATACAATTATCGATTTACACGCTTTCATTTTATAAAACCTATTTTTTCCAAAATAGAATATTACATCCTTTTTAACATAACTTACACCTATAGAATAGTTGTTAATGTTTGTATTAATGTGGATTAAGAATTAGGTAGTCAAATTTATTGAATCCACTAATGCAATGTTATCTTCCTCTTTGATAACATGTTATAGGCTAAATGGATATGAGGAGTTAGGTTAGGTCTCATTTTATCTCCCAAAGTGATCCTTGTCCTTTGAAACCCTTTTCTACCTGTAAAACACACAAATTTGTCAAGAAAATAAATTTTGTACCATGTCCATACAAATAGGGTACAATTAAATATGATGGGAAGGAGCCCTACGGATCCCTCTACAATTTCAAATTGTTTTCCTACCCAAACTAGCCTTTTTGGATGCATCTCTATCAACTTCTCAATTGGGTCATGAACAAGGGTTTTGGAGGGTTTTGAGTAGTTTATCCTCTTAAACATAGTTCATAAAATTGAGACATCCAAACCCCAAAAAAATTCTACTAAATCATTATTTATGACCTTCTTAAAACATCCTATCTCCTTAGACATCCATGCTAAACATTCGCACAATTACAAGCTTCTAAAGATGGCTTCTCGAGCCCTTCCCTATATTTTGTGTAACCCTAAGTTGGTCTGAGCCAAGATTGACCTCTCTATTGGGATTTTATACAAAATAAAACCTCTAAATAGTCTCATATCCCCTTATGAATGTGACCTAATGCATTGTAATTTTCACTTAGTGTTAAAAGTGATGACTACACCCCTTTAGGGTTTTAGGCCTAATAGGCCTAACTATGTCCTTGATGCCTAAACTTACCTTTTGTAATTTTTTATGGTTGTAAGGTCTTATATATAATTTATATGTCTATATAAACCTATCACACTTTCATTTCAATTTTTTAACACTTTTATCTCATCTTTTATCATCTACCTACCCCTACTTGCAAGCTTGACTACCTAGGAGTACCCTCTATCTAAGACAAAATAAAGGGTCTCTCCCTTACCTACTCAGGAAATTTTAAGGTATGGAGATCTCAATTAAGTCTTAGAGGCTCTTTGTATGTAATATCAAGGTTAGGTTACACTCCTAACACCTCCAAACCTCATGAAACCCTAGACAAACTTTTTGAATATTGATTGTGTGCAAGATCCTTAGACATAGACTATAGGTGCACTTTGAAGATGGCACTTGCCCTATCTTGAGCATCTCATGAGGATGGCATCATCATATTAAAGTCATTTAAAACATATTCATCATTCCCAACCTCTGTTAAAATCTTCAAGGTACACCTTCTTGATTGGGCTAGTTTGCAAACAATGCATTGTGTTTCCACTCAGAAAAAGGGGAAGCATGTAGGTGAACCTTTTGTGTTTGTCATTGTTTTTCATGTTATAAGACCTCATATGAGTCCTTGAAATCACTTCATATTGGTTTGGACTTATACCAATGTGATTTGGGGTTTTCCAATGTCCAACTGCTTGCTTCAACCAATTGTTATACTACAGTCAAGTTGTAGTTATCATTCTGTGACCAAAAGGGGACCTGTAGGTGCATATGTGCCCCTCAATTTGACTATTCATGCTTTGATCTGCCTTGGAGTCTTCTAGGCTACCTTCAAATCAAATGAGACCACCCTTTTCATGATTTATGCAACTCTTATGCACTTGTTGCATCATAGGGTCATTTTAATCTCAAAGCGTTATAGAGAATACTAACCTTCTACAGTGAAGGAATGCATGGAATGGGAGTCTTCTAGCACCATAATCCTTTGACCAAACAACCAAAAAAATTGGTCAAGGCCTTACCCTTGTGTTTTAACTTAATGATGGAATCATTTGGATCTATCTAAACCTCATGTCACAGTATGATATGATGGTACGAAGTATGAATAAGGCCTTGTTTTGGAGGGATTAAGGTAATGTGTCCCTGAAGTCATTTCATCAACTTGTCAGCATGGTTTAAGTTTGTCTACCACTCAAAAGCTCCACTATTTACTGGTATGGCATTCTCCAACTTTTCAATCTCTTATGAAGGTCTCAAACATGTTTATATACTATCACTTCACATGCTCAGACCTCTATGGGAACCTGTAGGTGTGCACACTGCAGTAGATAAGGGTAGTGAGGATGAGATATGGACAATATGCATAGTGTATGACCCTCTAACCAGTTCTATACATTCTCAAAGTCTTAAAAATGATCCTTACAACCTTTAACGACTTTAAAACATTTATAATGTCCTCATTTCAACATTCTCAGTCTCTTGTAGGGTACCTGTAGGTTTACATCAATGGTGCAGGACTGTGTATAGAGATGAACTGATTATCACAGTCTACTATATATCATTTGAGAGATTAGTTTAGTTGGTCATTAATTAAGAGTATGTTCAACACCTCTTGATACTTTTGATTTCATCTTCATGAATTTGATCATGACCTTACACACCTCATTCACCATGATTTTAAGTGAATATATGCAGAGCTGATTGTATTAACAAGTTCATTAATTGTGACCTCCATGTGCAACTTTGATATTGAGATTTGAAAATAAGGTGATTTCCATGACATGAAAATAATGAAATATAACATATCACATTCATTTGAAACCATTTTAAGAACAAGGACCTCTACAAATGGTGAAACATGCTTACAACTCCACTATTATACTCAACCTACAACTTGAGAAGTTTGAGCCCATAAAATCGCCTATAAACATGAAAACAAGGATGAAAACCATGAAATAAGGATTTCCACATCTCATGAAAATAATTCCATCAACTTATTTTTATGGACCAGCTTATACAAGAAGAAAACTTGCAAGGTGTGGGGATTAACATGCAAAATGAGATTGTCAACTTCTAAAGGATGGTTCATAAAGAATATCCAACCAATCCTTTAACTCCTACCATAAAAATGAATTATAAAAAATTTAATATCTACCACCAAGAGCATTTAACCTGAAACCTCTCCTACTGGTTGTACCATGATGAAACTTATTGACCAATTTTATATGCATAATGGAACGATGGAGGAGCAAATGGTTTTGGAACATTTTTGAGACCTTAAAACTATATCAAACATATAAATGGAGTCATGTAAGTTGAATATTCATTCCATAATCTTTCCACACGTGCCACATTCCTTTAAAGGTCATACAACTACCAAAACTCCTACTTTTTTAACTATTTTCTTGATTTTAGTTGGGAACCTACACTTTTTCAGTTAGAACTAACAAGAATAACAAAATTATAACATATTTTGTGTTGAAATTCAGTTTGTAACACATACCACCTTTGTAAATGACTCAAATATGACCCGTAAGTGATATAAAATGACTTAGAAGTAGATTTGATTGTGACCAAGGTTAATAGCTCATTAAATAACATCAAATATGACCATGACACACCCTATTACATCCTATAGGTCCCCTATATCAATTTTTTTACTATAGGGGGTTGACCTATTTTGACTTATGGTCAAAATAGTCAATAGTACTATAAGGAGTCTCCTTTCTAAACATACTTATCTACATAAAATGGGTTCTCTTGCAATTATTATATGAGTTACCTAGTTGGAGTGTATTGTTTCCACTCTACCTAAGCTACTTATACCCATTCAAGTTGTAATAAATAAATAGCATAAATTTTTACTTCCACTACTTCCTATCAAGAAAGTGCATCATTTGCAATATTCTACTTTCCTTTTTTATAAATAATTTGAAAGTCATATCCTAGAATCTTTATGACTCATTTCCATTATTCCTATGAAGATAGTCATTGATCCAAAAAATACCTTAGACTCTCATGATTTGTCTTAACTTTGACATGCCTTCCCATATTTGGGCCTTACCAAGTTCTTTCTTTTTAATTCTCAACTCTCAAATACTAAGGGACGCCCTTATTTCATTAGTACTACTCCAATTCCATGGCTAGAAGCATCAGATTCTACCATAAATGTCTTAGAGAAGTTTGGGGTAGCTAGTATGGGCATGGAAGTAAGAGATTATTTCAATTGTTAGAATGCTTCGGTGGCTAAGTCTAACCATGAAAATGAATCCTTCTTCAATAATGTTGTTAAGGGTGCTGCTACATGAGCATAGTTGTGAACAAATATTTTGTAGTAGCTTGTTCAACCCAATAATCCTCTTAAACCTTTGATATTTTTAGGTTTTATGCAATCTTTGACAAGTACAATCTTATTATGGTTCACTTTAACACCTTCATGCAACACCACATTTTCTAAGTGCTCCACTTCCTTCACCCCTAAGGCACACTTGATTTATTTTCATAAATTTGATGGTATTCCAATACCTGTAATATATTTTATACATTCTAAAAATGTTCTTCCCATGTTTTATTGTAGATTAATATATCATCAAATAACACCAGTACAACTTTATGAATAAATGGGCAGAAAATGAATTCATGAGGCTCTAAAAAGTAGATGAAGCATTAGCAATACCAAATGGCATAACTAAGAACTCATATTGACCCTCATGTGGCATGAATGCAATATTATGTGCATCCTCCTCCTTTACCCAAATTTTATGATACCCCAAACGTAAATCTTGTTGTACACAACATTCCCTTTTTTCCGTAGGAAATGGAGACCCACTTTTTTCAGATTATTGTCTAGATTTTGAGCCCCCTCTTCTATGTGTTTATGCAAATTCTAGGAAAAGATCATGATTTGGCATTTTATACTTTGATAATATGGCATTGATATTGTGTTTTCATAGACTAAATCTTTTATTTTATTAGGTTTATTACTTCAAGCTAATTATTTTGAACTTATGCTTTTATGGACTAACCTTCTTCGAGAGTCTTTATCAGGCTTTATGTTTTTGAACTTATGTTTTCAGGATTTTCTCTTTGGAACTATTTGTTCTACATGAATTGGTCATCACGGTTATTATGTCAAAAAAAATTCTGACAGAATTTGCTCTTCACGGTATTTTCCCCTAAATAATCTGCCAAAACAATTTCCCCAAATCAGAGTTATTCTTGTGAACAATCTTATCGATACACGTTTCCTAACAGAATTACCCTTTGGCCCCTTTAAATCTACCCTTTGGGCTTTGTGTAACTTGCCCTTTGACCTTTTTGAGATTTTCCTTCGACCTTTATGAAGTAGATCCTTCGAGACTTTTATCATCAACGAATGTCCTACGAAGTAGACCCTTCAGAGTGTTGTTAGATAGAAAGTACCCTTCGGCATTCTAAAATGACCTTTCAACATTTTGAAATTTCCCTTCAAAACTTTTGACATGCCCTTCGACCTTATAAACCTACCCTTTAAGATTTGTGCAACATGCCTTCGACCTTTTTATTGCATCCATTTTGCTCGACAAAATTCTTTCAAACCTTTTACAATTGCCCTTCGACCCCTCCACACCTATCTTTCAAGACATTTGTCTCGCACCTTTTCCTTTTCGAACCTTTCCTTTGAACATTTCATCCGAGACACTTTCCCCAAGCCAATTGAATTCCTTCAAACATTTTGTCTGAGAGAATTAGGTCTTCGGGAGAATTGTTGCGAACATTTTATCCAAAATAATTCCCCCAATAGAATTCCTTTGAGAATTTTGAAATGACCCTTTACCTCTGATTTACCCTTCAAAAGTTTTGTCAAGGACACATATTCCTTCAGACTTTCTAAACATACCCTTCAGCCTTTTGAAAGTGTCCTTCGGGACTTTTGTGATTACCCTTTGGGAATTTTGTAAGGGTCCTTTCCCATCAAAATGTACCCTAAAAATAGACCCTTTGAGCATTTTTTCCATGAAGTAGACCCTTCAGCTCTTTTGAACATGCCCTTCTGGACTTTTGTCTCGGGCATTTTTTACCCTACGAGCCTATCCTTTCAAACTTTTTTCCCAAACCATTTCCTTCAAACTTTGTATCTCAGACATTTTGTCTAATGCAAAAGGCCCAAAACAATTCCCCCAAGGGCACATGCCCTTTGGACTTCCTGAACCTACCCTTCAAACATTTTGAAAAAGACCCTTCGAGACTTCATCCCAGGCCCTTTTTTCCCTTCGACCAATTCCTTCGAGACTTTTGTCTTGGGCCTTTTTTATTTTAGCCAATTCTTTCAAACATTTTGTCTAAAACATCATGCTCTTTGACCCTTTTGTGACCATCCCTTCAAGCATTCCTTCAGACTTTTTGTCTGAGAGAATTGAGTCTTCGAGAGAATTGTTGTAGACATTTTTTTGAAATAATTCCCCTGATGGAATTCCTTCAGACTTTGTGTCTCAAACATTTTTTTGAAATAATTCCCCAGACGAAATTATGATCCTATCAGTAGAAAGCCTACAAAAATTCTCTCATAAAAATTACCCCAAAACAAATCCTAGACTACCAAGTGGCACCTTTGCTTAGAGAACATTTCAATATGTTTTGAGCTTAATTTAATATTTTAGCCCAAATCCAAATCATATTTTATTAATACTAAAACCTTGGGATAAAATATTCATACAAGGTCCTTTATACATATTTTTAAAAAGTATTATGCTAAGTCATTTTTTACTTATGTTTGCAAGAGCAAGGAGTCCCAAAGAAATGATACATGTCAAGGTTGACAAGATTAAATTTGACGTTCATGCAGATGTCATTCGACACTCATGAGGACATCATTTGATGGTCATGCAAACATCAAATTTAACTTTGGTAATATGTCAAACTTATGAGATTAAATTTGGTAGTCATGTGGATGTCATTTGACAGTCATGAAGATGTCATTTGATGGTCATGTAAATGTTAAATCTAACCTAAGCAATGGATAATTTACAGAACTAAATTTGACAATCGTACAGACTTCATTTGATGGTCGTGAGGATGTCATTTGATAATCATGTGAATGTTGAATTTAATCTCATAAATTACCCATTTAGATTCAAATCAAGATCTTACGACACACATTTGCTCATACCCATTTGATCGAACAATGCGAAAGCAAGTTAAATTGTTAAATCTCTACGAGAGTGATAAATGTCATCATCACGGGAGCCTAGTACATAGATCCAATGATCCATGGGAAGAAGTAGGGAACCCAGTACATAAAGATCAATGGTGCGAGATGAACATGTACTTTTCAAAGGTCCTAAAATCAATAAAGAGTTACCTAGTGGCATAAAAGTGTTTAAAGCACACAGAGACCCCGTGGAGCTACCAAGTGGCACACTCGCATTCCATCATGCAAAGGATCAATGTTGCGAGTCCTAGGTGGACTTTTCAAAAAAAATTGACTCAATCAGGTGTTGACATGTGTCACATTTTGAAATTTAACAGGGCATTATGGGTATAATACTTAGATCTTTTCACACTTGAGCTATATCCATCGATAGACATTGGGTCTCATAGTTAAGTTAAGAGTATGAACACGCACGTCTTAATCTGAACGAAAAATATAAAATTAAGATTCAGATTCTATAAAAGGCATGGGTGAGCATGCAATGCACAATTCAGATTAGTCATGGCTAACAGTAGTGCTACTAGTTCTAAAAAGTTGGTAAAGTGATTTTGGTCCTTCATGCATATGTCAAAGGTCCATTTGAAGGTGGCTAATCTAAAAGATCAACAAGTTGTTCTCACAACCTAAAAGAGGCATGTGCAATTTTGGTAAATGGTGTATCTATTTATAGTTTGCATACAGTTCAAGTTATAATTGTAAAAAATTATCTTTGTTTTTATACACATACACATGTTGCATAGCTTTGGCAAAGGCTAATTTAAAACCGATAAATTGTAAGTAGACTCTTATATAGTTTTAGACCACAGTTAGAACTACATGTTCTAACTATCACATGTAATGACCTTGCATGAGGATGAGGTGACCCCTTCTCCAAGTCTATATAAACAATTGTAATCCAACTTGAATTTTTTTTAGAGAATTTTTGAATACATGAGCAACATCAATTTTAATCATCAGTGAATGTGTTTGTGTATTTTCTTTCTAATTTTGTGTAATTAGTTGTTACTTCCTTTGGTTGTATGTTTCAATAATCTTTAGTATGCAAAAGTTGTAAATGGATTCTTGATTATTTTGATTAATATAATAATCTGTAGATGTGCAACAGTTGTTGAAAGATTGGAAAATATATTGGTTAAAATAGTCAAGTTCAAATTGATTCATAATTCTGATTGTGCATGAATGTTTTTTTAGATGTAGTTTTTTGTGTGTGTAACAATTGCCTTAGATACTCTATTAGCCTGAGCCATAATCTCATGATTAAGGGTGTGTAATAGCTGCCCTAAAAAGAGCAACCTTTGTCTGAAGCTTGTGAATTTCTCACATCTTTATCTCCTTAGACTTCTTAGTCATGTCTGAATGTATGTGTGCAATCCCTGTTAGCAACAGGCATAGGTTATGAGAGCATTTGTCCTTTTAGAAACTAACCAAGGAAGTAGTTCCTGAAAACCATAGAAGCTTTTTTTCTGCTTTACCCTTCCCTCCTTTTTTTGAGTTTGTTTTGAGATCTATCCACTCTAGATTAACAACCAGTTGTCCATCCAAATCACATATAGATTCACTACCCTTATTAAGAACTACACCTCCATCCAAAAACCTTGTCAACAACCTACATGCCCTACTTGTTATTCCATCAATAGGTTGAAACAAACCGCATACATGCAACCTGTGCCTTAGACTGGATTTTACCTCCATTGAGATCCTAAAAGATTAGAGGCTACCTCATTAAGTTTATGGTGTGCATAGAACCTACATCAACAAATCTAACTTCATAAATAAAACAAAACCATTCAATTCATCAATGATAGGAATAGGAAACTTATCATTCATAGTTATCTTATTGAACTCCTTGTAATCTAAGCACATTCTCCATGACTCATTTTTTTTAACCATAATCATTAGAGATGAATAAACACTTTTACTGGGATGAACAATCTTTGAGTCTAGCATTTCCTTCACCAATTTTTCAATTTTTAACTTTTGTTCATAGGGGTGGCGATAAGGTCTAATGATAAGAGGGATAATTCCTAGACTCAATTAAATTTCATGATCATGATATCTAACTAGAGGTAGGCCCTTTGGTTCCTGAAAGACTTTTTGATGTTGTTGAATATCACTTGAAGATTTGGTGTCTTGGGCTTCTAAGAAATGTAGTTGTACCACTATATCGTAAGATCATTTCTTAAGCAATTTCTCCATCCTATGATAGCTAATGATTTGGTTTGGTGGGGATTTCATCTCGTTAAATGTGAACATTTTTCCTTTTATACTAAAAATCATGAATGAGTCTTGAAAATTGAAAGACATTATTCCTAGTTGTTTAAGTCATTGACTCCGAAAACTACATCTAATCCCCCAACTGGTATGGCAAACATTTCTAAATCTAGATGATAGTCCCCCATTGAGAGCTTGATATGATGACAATTACCCCCACAAGAGATTTGTTTCCGATCGGTTATCATGACTTGAAATTGGAGACTTGATACTCAAAGCAATTGAGCTCATTAGTGAATTATCTGCCAATGAAGCTATGGGTACTCCCTATATCAACTAAAGTTAACACTTTCTTATTCTTAATATAATCCACCACTTTGAGTGTTTGCGATGTGTTTATGCCATTTAATGCATGTAAAGAGATAGTATGGCTTCCTTCCTAAAAATTCACATTCTCATGTTCTATTATTGGTTCCTCCATACGTAATTCTTCTTCTTACAAAACCTCATTCTCAATAATCATTAATCTTTTCTCGCTACTGGTACACTTATGTCCTCTAGACCATTTATTATCACAATGCCAAAATAGAATCTTTTCTTTTTTTTATGCCTCATGTTGAGGAGAGAGCTTGGTATTTTCCTTGAGTTAAAAGAGTTGATCATATTTATATCAATAATATTAGTCACATTTCTATCTTGCCATCCTAAAGTTTGACCTCGTGTGAATCTCTTGGTAGCAGAGTTTTATTGCTCAATGTGTAGTGATTGTTGCATTCTTTTCCTAACTATACATAGTTCAAACAAATGAACATCATGCTTAATTCATTCATTTAGTCCATTGATGTAAAATTTTAATCTTTGATAAGGTGTTACTTATGGAGTTTGGATTGCCAATCTCATATGCTCTTCATTATTTTGAACTACGGATCATGTTTGTTTCAAATTTGTTGGGTGAAATACTTTCCCTTCCATGGTTGTTCATAGTGGGTTGAAAAATCCTTAGTAAATTCATCCCAACTAAGCACCTACCTTTTCTTTTCATTCATCATCCATTGGTACCATTGATTAGGTTCATATTCTAGATGTAGTGATGTTATGTCAACCTTTACATTCTCTGGTTTATTGTGAAGCTTAAAATATTGTTCCATGAGACTTATCTATGAGATTACATCCATACCATAAAACTTGTAGATGTCCATCTTCAATAGGTGTAATTTTGTCCCTTGGAATTGTTGTCCTAAGTTCACTTTATTGTGCCCTTTTCGGTGTGGTTTGGCTATGTATGAGTGATTGTAGGGTGTGGAATAATTAGGGACTTCATTTTAGACATTAGATCATGTTTAAACTTGTCTAAACCCTCATTCAAATATTTTGAAAATGGGGCAAAAAAATTATCCTCGATAAAAGTGACCACAGTTTCAGATCTCTCAGGGATGTTTCCTTCAATTTTAGGTGGTGGACAATAAAGGGAATCATTGGAATCAGTGGTTGAAGAAAAGGCATATGTTCCAAAATGCACAGCGATTGATTTGGTTTGTTTCTAGCTCTAAATGTGCTCTCAAGTCTTAGAGGAAAGTATATGGAGCAAGTGGTATCTATAAACAGTTAAAATGTGTGATGTATCTAGAGCATATGTTCCATGGTTGACCAACTTTTACCAAAAAAATTTATAATGTAAAATGCCTCAAATCTTAAAATACAAAGAAAGGACACTCTCAAATTTTATGAGATTTCTGAAAATATAGAAAAAATCCAAAAATTGTGGCATGTAGAGTAGTTTTATGAAATTAATAAACTCACAATAACTCACTCAATAATGATCACCAAAACCCAATTTTTTTCTTGTGGACTCCTTTATTGATTATCCAACTTCACTAAAAAAATTGTAGAAATTTTCACCACGGTTTGAGAGATATAACGAAAAATATATATTTGCCAAAATCGATGCTCCGTTACCACTTGTTAGGACATTTATTTATAATAATAGAAAAAACACTCAAATATAATCCACTTTGAGGTGAAAACCTCCAATAATAATAATAAATAAGAAAATGAACTCAATAATGAAATTTATGATGATTATGGAGAGTCATGCTCAACCATATATATACCCATAATTGGGAAGAGTCACCTATAATTGGAAAGGGTCACACCCATTCATTCCAATTATGTCAGTGTCACTAAATATTAATAATTATTAAATGAAAGATTGAGATTATGCTTTTCGTTCCATAACCTTGTCACTCATAATATTAGGGGTGTAACGTATCCAATCTCAACAACTTTCTACATTAGTGATCACCTCTTTGAAGCCTTTGTCTGGGAAACCTGAGATAGTTGTCCCATCAACACTGTTGTCATTTTGAGACTTTCATCAACCTCGCCCAATTTAACATTAAGGGGATTTTGTATACCACTTCGTGGATGAGATCCATAAGGTGAATCTCACTATTTATAGGCAATTGTTCTTTGTTGTGTATTAATTATTAGGTGAAATCCTTGAGATGTATCACACTATTTACATGTAATTATTGTACTAATTGTACATGGGTGCCTAACATGGTATTAAGGTGTCAAGACCCATTTTTGAGGTTTTTATCCTCATTTTGTACACACTCCCTTGTTGCACTTAAAGGGGGTGATGTTGGTGCAATTGTTTAGGTGCATGTTTATAAGTTTACGTAAGGTTAGTTTGTATGCAATTTTTATCCTGGTTTATAAGACAAGTTGTAGATATTCATATTTCCCATGTTATTCATTTTCTCCCACAAGAGTAGAACCATTTCTTGAAGGATATTTAATACTAGTGCATTAAGAAAAGGTTCCCTGGAGGAACATATGACAAGTTGAAATTCAATCAAATCGGTTCTTATAAGATCATGAGAATGTTGTCATATAGTGCATAAAATATAGTCATAATGGTTCGATATTTCACACATTTTCAATGTAACAGATATGTATCCTTATTGTAAGAATGATAATGTTGAATAAGAGGAAGAAGTGGCAGATTGGAGAACTCAAATTCCTAAGGAGTGAAACAAGATTGTAGAAATACTGAAAGAAATAGTTGGGAAGAAGATCAGGGAGCAAGAGTATAAGGGATACTTAGTTCAATGGAAAAAATGGTCTAGAGTAAGATACGTGGATTCTAGATACAATATTTGGTCGATTGGGTTGGCCTAGACAATCATTTTTTAAACCTTCAATTGTGAGCACCATATGCTCAAAATTGAATTTCTAGGGGAAGTTGATGCAAGCGCATCTGTGGATATCCAAACTATTTTGCATAAAGAGCTTAATGAATCCTCCTTAAGAGGAGTTAAGCCTTGTTGGGAATACATTCCAACAATAAAATGAAATAATCTTCTCATTATAGACCTTATTTTGCGTTTTATAAACGTTGAAGATTTTGTTGGGATAAATAACCGGAAGCACACAATTGATTACCAAGCAACTTAATATGCAGAAATAAACCAGAATACACAAGTAACTAGAATTCAGAAATAACACATGATATGAGAGACAATACACAACTTGTATTAAAACTCTTTCAGAAGGAAATACAACAAAGAAGGCTGCCACAGTCCTTCTTCCTTACACACCTCTAGGGCTCCCACACCTCTAGGGCATAAACAGTAAATCTTCCCTCAAAGCTCTCTCCCTTAGGTCCCAACACCCAACTCAAACGCAGAGTTGGTGTTCACCTTACTCCTGTGCTCCACGCACTCCACAAATACATAAACGTACTCCAAGTAGATCCCACCTGATTTTGCTCCCTGTTGTGTTGTTGTCCTATCTGATCTTGCACACCTGCAAATCAATCTAGTTCTGCACACTTGTGAACCTTGACCTTGCACACACATACACCTGCAAATCAATGATCTTACTTATCATGCAGATCTCTTATCGTAGCCATGCTCACCTGATGACCAAGATCATACATACATGAAGAACCCTGCTGATTCTCCAATCCAGCACCCACACTTGGTACTGTGGCACTAGGAGGAACACACCATTGCTCTCTTCTCTCTGAAAGAGCTTATTTGCTCTCTTACTCTCTAGCACAAATTTACAATACAACCAATGAGTCTCTTAAATAGATCTCATGCAAACAATAATTAGACACCTAATTACAATAATTAGATCCGCAGCTCTCAGTCTAAAATTGGCTCTTGACATGCAAACACTTGGTTCGTTAGCTAACTGCCCGTAATACACGCAGTGCGAACCACACAAGTGACCGACATCGGTCCCTGTCTGCCTAGGGGGTGCCGACGCCGGCCGACTTCTGACCGACGTCGGTTGTTATTCAGCCTTATCCTGCTGACATCGGTTGGCCTGACCGACGCCGGCGTTTGTGACACTCTGCAACCCTTCGCAACCTCCTTCCCTGCTTGCATCAGTGAAGCTTTTAGCTCCACAACCTAACAATCTCCCACTTGGAGATAAACTGTTGCATTGTACTTGTACTTGTACCCCGTCTAATCTATTTCCTGGCTTGTATCCCTCTTCAAGATCAATCCTGAAGACAACCCACCACACAACCTGTGATGTACCTCATGTCATCCGAGTACCCTGCCACATCCGAACCTACAATCCCATGTAGTGAAGTCCTGACCCTGAATAGCATGAATCCCTGCTGCTGGTCCCTCTCAAATCCTTGAGAACCCACTTTCTCGAATTGGCTCCTAACTCTCTGACAACACCCACTACTTGGGCAAACTCAGGCCTATACTAGACCTCATGTGATTTCGGACACTTAACTGTCCAGCCCTTAGTGTGCTCTGATTCTGCATTCTGAACCTCGCCAACACCTGATTCACATCAGCTCCCACTGGAGACAAAATCAACATGTGATCTCCCATGTCTCCCATGCCAAAGAATTTTGCTGCTCCAAATTCTTCATAGCAAACCACTGAACTAATCTTACCCTTAGCTCAGCAAGACCCTGTATGTACAAACTTGCTAGCTAGCATACCATCCACATACAACAACAGAATAATGTTGCAATCACCATCCCCCTAGTAAGACAAACCACAGTAGTTACCCTGACATTGACTAAAGTCATGCTTTGTCATCCCACTGTCAAAACCTGTACCACTGTCCTGCAGCTACCTCAAGACCATATGCCCTGGTCTTCCGTCTCACGTGTCCGTTCTCTCTATTCTTCAACTAAGGTATCCATTCGTCTCTATGATTTCTTTCGGCTGGCAACCCTATCAAATCTCTAATTGGTTCTGCAATCTCTCCATGCCATGCTCCCACTATTTTCTAGATCCTTTCTGCTCTGCAGTCAGCAACTAGTATAAAGAAGATGAACAACGAATTTGAGGCTTACTTACCACCTTCAGTCCTCCATATGGGCGTTTGAGACTCCTTGACATCGTGTTGTCCACCCAAAATCCGTTACAATGACCGACCTCGGTCACCACACAGTCTGCATCCAATCGATGTCGATTCCATGCGCCTGTCCTGACTACCAACCCTGCCGACGTCGGTGTCCTCCTTCTGCCGACGTCGGTCCTCGTGACCGACGTCGGTCTTACCTCCTACCGACGTCGATTTTCCTGTCGACGCCGGTACCTGTGTTCGCCTGTGAGTGATGACTTTTTTTTCGCGAGCTCCTTTGAATCAAGTCCCATGTCCAAACTGCCCTGCCCAGAAGTATCCAGCCCCATCCACTGGTCTCTGTCCGCCATCTCCTCCATAAACACCAAGGCTTTCCAGTTCTTAAGCCTGTCAAATATATCAGTCTTCCTCTTAAGAACATGCATCTCCTTTCTGCTCATGTGACCAAGCCTACGAAGCCACGTCTCCGCAACAAAAGAAGAATCAATAATATAAACAAGTAGATAAAAAGTACCTGTTTTCTTACCACCAGCTAATTCAAGTGCATTCGCTGTGAGAGTTCTTGTGCATCTCTCATCACCCAATTTTTTAAAAAAAATTAGCCACATCTCCAAACCTGGGACCTGCATGACCTCCTTCAACACCCATGTGTTGGCCACCTACGATTTCAGCTTCACTTCCCCTTTGCCAATTTTTTGGCAAGGCTCACCAGCTCCTCTCCCTGGGGCTGCATGGAAAGAGGCAACATAATCTGTTATCCAAGATTCAACTTTATCCAAGAAACCTCTCAAAGCATCTTGTGCAACAACCTCTGCAACATCTGCATCTTCAGTTCCTTCATGCTGATCTGCTACCAACCAACAATATTCTTTTCCCTGTTCTTTCTTTTCATAGGACCGTAAGTGACCATCTGTGCTTTTCAACTCCTCCATTCTTAGCTTACTTTGATATGTCATTGCTCTACTCCCACTCGATCAGAAACCCCTGAGAGTGACCTGTAACCAAACACAAACCCTGTTCCCTGCAACCTTAGCTCTGATACCACGTGTTGGGATAAATAACCGGAAGCACACAATTGATTACCAAGCAACTTAATATGCGGAAATAAATCAGAATACACAAGTAACTAGAATTCAAAAATAACACATGATATGAGAGACAATACACAACTTGTATTAAAACTCTTTCAGAAAAAAATACAACAAAGAAGGCTGCCACAGTCCTTCTTCCTTACACACCTCTAGGGCTCCCACACCTCTAGGGCATAAACAGTAAATCTTCCCTCAAAGCTCTCTCCCTTAGGTCCCAACACCCAACTCAAACGCAGAGTTGGTGTTCACCTTACTCCTGTGCTCCACGCACTCCACAAATACATAAACGTACTCCAAGTAGATCCCACCTGATTCTGCTCTCTGTTGTGTTGTTGTCCTATCTGATCTTGCACACCTGCAAATCAATCTAGTTCTGCACACCTGTGAACCTTGACCTTGCACACACATACACCTGCAAATCAATGATCTTACTTACCATGCAGATCTCTTATCGTAGCCATGCTCACCTGATGACCAAGATCATACATACATGAAGAACCCTATTGATTCTTCAATCCAGCACCCACACTTTGTATTGTGGCACTAGGAGGAACACACCATTGCTCTCTTCTCTCTGAAGGAGCTTATTTGCTCTCTTACTCTCTAGCACAAGTTTACAATACAACCAATGAGTCTCTTAAATAGATCTCATGCAAACAATAATTAGACACCTAATTACAATAATTAGATCCGCAGCTCTCAGTCTAAAATTGGCTCTTGACATGCAAACACTTGGTTCGTTAGCTAACTGCCTGTAATACACGCAGTCCGAACCACACAGGTGACCGACATCGGTCCCTGTCTGCCTGGGGGGTGCCGACGCCGGTCGACTTCTGACCGACGTCGGTTGCTATCCTGTTTTATCCTGTCGACGTCGGTTGGCCTGACCGACACCGGCGTCTGTGACACTCCGCAACCCTTCGCAACCTCCTTCCCTGCTTGCATCAGTGAAGTTTTTAGCTCCACAACCTAACAGATTTTTTGAGATGTGAAAAATTAGAGGATTTGTGAAAGCCTAGAGACGATTCGCAAGCTTGGTTCGTACTAGGGCTTTGCAAGATTATGGAAGTTTCTTACAGATAAACAAACTTCCCAAGACTACAGAAGCTTTGCAAGCCTAAGTGAACTTCACAAGACTAGCGAGCTTCTTAAACCCATGAAGCTTCGCAAGCCTAGTGAAATTCAAAAAAATAAGTTGCTTCACAAGCCCAGTCACTTCACAAAGCCTATTTTCCACCTTTGCAAATTTCATAAACATCCTTTATGTCTTTTTGGTATAACAAGAAAAAATTTGTAGATGTGCATATTATGCATCAATTGAGGCATCGAAGAGGTGTGGACAGTAATGATTCAACATCAACATGGTTAATCCTCATTGCCTCAAGGAAAAACTACCAGCTTCATAGCATTTTTACACCTTGTGCAACACGTGTTATGGAACTTGTTCCGCTACGCAAGCCCATCTATAGAGAATCTTGTTGTGCAAGCTTGTAACTATAATCATTGTTAGGTGTAGAAACTAAATAAGAACAAAGCAATAATTGAACATAATCCACCACTTCTTGGTGTGTTCATAAGATGTGATCAACAACTCTTCAAAGAAGCATTGCTCCTAAGATCATAGAATATGTCAAAATTCTCAAAAATGATAGGGATCAAACGCCATGCAACGAGATTGGCAATTGTTGATAGAGTGCTTTTGAATTGCTATTATAGTGTGTAATTCACATTTTAATAGTCAGTTGAACCCCTTGGCATTATTAATTTTGTGTAATGCACCCAAACCTTTATATGGCATGTGTAAGACTATGTAAGGACCACCTTCATTATTGAGCCTATGTTCTACGACACAATTTTTCTAGAAGAGTATTGTAGTAGTGTTTTGTGGGTTCTTGTAGGGTACAATGTGCTTTTGTTCTGAAGTAATTAGGGTCGAGCATTGTAGCTGATAGTGGATAGAGGGAAAAGGGGTGAGATTGTAGAGGAGTGCATAGAAATAAGGTTGAATTGGCTAAGAAATACGAAAAATCTACTTGCAAGTTTTGTAGAGTAGGGTTGTGATTGTATGGGTATAATATTTCCATCATATATATTGATTAATGAATGAATGGAGGTTATTGTGTGCCAATCTTGTGTTATCCTATATCACTTCATTCTTTGATTTACTCTGGAGTTTTCAATTTCTTGTTTGACCCACAAACCACCTCACCATCACTCACACAAATCTTCTCATAGTTATTTTCGTTAAATGTGTCTTCTGTACATGCCCTCCGTGGAAACCATGAGAAATACTATTAACCCCCAATGATCATACCAATGTAGGAAAATTCAATGGAGAGGAATGGTTAGATTCAAAATTGGTGAGTAGCATCAAGAAAAATACATTAGAGGTAATTCCAAAAACTAAAATTACAGTAAAATGCACATTTTATGTCTATTTAAAAAAAGTGGAAGGATGTACAAATGCAAGGATGAGTTCCCTAATATAATAGATTAAAGTGGGTACTTCTAATTAAATTGTCTCAACAACTTTATTCATTGATTTAATTATATAAACTTAAATAAACGCATAGTATTAATGGGTAGGTAAAATAAAATATTTAATGTTTATTCAACTTCAAAGATATGAAAATTCTTTTCTGCTTTGTATTTCGCTTATAATTATTGTACGCTTTGTAATTCACTTGAAAATCAATTCCAACAAGCATTGGGTCTATTTCAATAATAAAAGTTACCCTGCGTCCTTGCCACTCTTCAATTTATTCTAATTCTTAAAAAATCATCTAAAATTATTACTTTTTCTACAAAAAATTCCATGGCAGATATACAAATAAAGAACACCTGAAATACTGTTCTATAATGTTTTCCAATCCAAATTATTAGTACTATTTGCTTTTAGTAAATATGTCCTGTGGTTTGTACATCCACGCATTACATTAGCAAAATCAAATTAAAAAAGTGTTTTTTTAACAAAGAGAGTAAGTATTATATATATTTTCAACTATTTTAATCAATAAATTCCCTTTGTCACACACAATTGTTTTCTTTAAAAAAATATCCATAGAAAATGGTGGTGCCAGATTTTCCTCTTGTTTTAACTTTTTAATTTGATCTAATAATAAATTACTTTATATATTTTAATAAGTGGGATTTATTAATAATTTGTATGTGATTTAAATTCCTTCCACTTTGATATGTATGGTTATTAATTTCAAACACGTTTTATCTCATGTGGCTCTTCCATATACTAGAATACTCATTGAATAGAGCCCTTTGGGTTGCAATGTTTCAAAGCCCTTGTATATATATCATTGTCTATATATGTTTCTAACATTTTACCCTTATATGATTTAGAAGTTTTACAAATATGTATTATTGTCACATTCATCACACAAAAAAATTGACTTTTTCGATATAATTGTTACGTGTATTTCATATTGGAATATATTTTTGTCATCTTTATTTGTAATTTTTGTAAGTTATTTGAATTGTTTTCCGTAGGAACATATTCATCAATTTTTAAGCAAACATCCTTTCTTCATAATACATGTGCTCATAGGGACATGTTCATCATTTTTGTACAAACATCCTTTCTTTCTAGTACATGTGCGTAACAAAACACCAACACATTTATTTTTGATTCAATGCATGCTAATATATTCATTTAGAAAATAAAAGTAGTTACATCCTTGATCAAAAAGGTTGGTAGAAAGATGCCATATCCCCGAATATCAAAGCAACAATAGAACCAAATCAGGTATAAAACATGAGTCCCATAGCTACCAAAAGTTAGTCAAATAAAATAAGGCGAGTGTCCACAACCACATGCTACTATCATACATTACTATAAAACATTTATAACATAAAAATTATGCAATGGGGGCAACCAAGCGCCCACTAGAGGAGATGGAGGCAACAAATTGTCTAGCTTGTCTCCCCAACCATCATTATCAGTGGTATGTGCACTATCAAGTATGGGAGCCCTTGTTGATTTTCATTTTTCTCTTCCTCTTCTTCCTCAAGGTGGGGTCATTGAGGAGAGAGGCAAATTCAGATAAAGAAATTTACTTCTAGTGCCACCCATCAAGGAGTGCCACACCCACCACCCTACAAGGAGGGCCACCCTCTATGTCCACCCATTGGTGAATATCAAAGGTGGGGAGTGGAAAATAGATAACCAATGCGAGACCTACACCAAATTCTACTGCATTCCCTTTATTCATGCTTGCACCCAAGGGAATCATATCTACAAGGGAATCATATCTACAAGACTTACGAAAAACTCTGTTAACCATGCAAGGGCCATTTCCCCAATGGCCAATTAAGGTTTCAAAGTGCCCCAACTCCAGGGCCATCTTCTCTACTTGTACATGAATTTGAAGCGTGGCATAACAATTAGATATAAAAAAAATCTTGTTAGTCTCTTTCTATATCTTCATATTAAAAACAACATAATTTTCGTTTGTCCAAAGTTGAAATAGAATAAGAAAAATATGTCAAATTTCCCTAAACTCTGTAGGAGGGAAGATAGAATTCCCAAGTGAGTCAATGTTCCAAGTGAAGAGCTTAGATCTGAAGCCTTCTTTGCCCTGATGAAATTGAACACAACCAAAAAATGTGTTTTAGAAACTCAATCAAAACTTACGTATGACATCTAGGTGTGTGAATATCCATGTGCAACAAGGCATCACCCACAAGAAGCCCTTGGTAAAGAAGACACCAAAGCAAATTAAGTTTTCTTAGGTTCAACAATAGTCGACCACAAAGAGAGAAATCTCCTAGACCAAGCAAAAGAGGAGGCATTAAGATTCCAACCTTTGTTCAACGTCTCATAAGGCTCCAACTTGAGAGACGATGGGTAAGTTAACTAGGTTGTTTGTATTAGAGCAAAGGAATAGCCACATTCTAATTCCAATCCCTCCACCACTAGGGAGGAGCTATAGGGCCACATGCTAAACATCATTAAGGACTGTTATTTGTATTTCACGAAGATCTTTGTTATTGAGAACATACTTGGCTTTGAGAACAACATTTATTTTGAATATTATATGACTACCAAAAATCCCCACTAATTGTGTCCTCTCACGTATTAGGGCTCTCAACACTTGCTCACAAATATTTTAAATCGATGTAAGCTATGAGTCATGAGTTTTGGAACCAATATAAGATAACCTACTTTCAATTCTTTTGTCTAATGCTTAATGGTTTATCCTTTATTTTTATGATTTTTTCATTACCCTTATTCTTCTACAAGACTCGAGTTGTACAACTAACTCCAAGTCTTTGTCTCCCTTCTGAGTGTTCTAAGTAGTCTTTTTTCTTTTAATTGTCGAACTTGGTGAACCACACACTTCTGTATCCTTTGAGATTGCAAGTAATATTGCCAATTGCAAAATTATTCATCAACTATATCCATATATTTCAAACTTGCCATTACCAATGCAAACACAACTAGGCGTCGCATGTGCTCCTTGCAGCAAAAATACATAAACTAGAACAAAAGCATGTATCGTGTAGAAAATGTGAAATGTAGAGTTCCATGTCAATTTGACTTAATATAACAATATGCCACGAGAATGAATAGCAATGATGCTTGATGACAACCATTCACCTCAATTGACTATATTACTGATTATTAACTATACCCATAATGGTCAGGCGATTCCAATTTAATGTGTGTGGGTTGAGAATCGAACCCTTAAATCAGTTATAATAAGCTCAAATCTGTAATTTTATTATTGATTACAATTTGCTATTATTTTATAAACTCTAGCTCAAATCTGCAATTTTATTATCGATTACAATTTGCTATTATTTTATCAAAACTATACACAGGGTTGGTAAAACTTAGGTGTTCAACTCTCGAACTCTCCTTTTTGGAGGGGGTACTTTGGGTGTTTGTGGGTTGGCAAGTTCAAGTTCACTAGTGAGCTTGGTCATTAAATCAAAACCGGAAGTACAAAATGTGTAAAATACAATTGAAGAGTGTGTAAGACAAATGGAAAAACAATCCCCTTATGGGCTTCGACAAGGGGTTATCATACACCAATTTGGTGTCGTGTTTGGCAGTGAATTAAAAAATTGCCTTTATATATTTTTGATTTCTATCCCCCACCATCCCCTCTATCGTGCCCTGGGGACTGGGGCAGGGGGGCTGCTAGATGCCCGCACCAATCTACTCATCCTGATATTTGGGGGTACATACAATATAAATATGTAACACCTATCCCCCACCATCCCCTCTATCATACCCTTGGGACCAGGGCAGGGGGCCTGCTAGATGCCCACATCAATCTACTCATCCTGATATTTTGGGGTACATACAATATAAATATGTAACTCTCACACATACACGATGCCTTCTCATAACACTTGTATACCACAGTATTACATAATTCATGGGTCATTACCTAAGTAGTTTGTATTGTCCAAACCAACCTTGTCCATTGATATTAGCAAGAGACTGTTTATACTACTATAGGAATCCAATTTTTGGTCATTTCTTGTTTACCCCATGCTAATTAAGAGGTGCCCACTATTATAAATCCTGCAGTAAATCTTATCATTTAATTGTAAAGTTAAGAAGTGAGCTCGGGATTTAGCTATAAGATCATCAATTGCACTCTGGTATTGCATGCTGCCACAAATGCCTATAGTAGAAACTTTAAAAGATGTTCTTTGGGGCAAGCAGCTCTCTCTCTCTCTCTCTTGCACGCACCCTTAAGGCAGCAGGTATTGCTACTACTCTTCAGAAAAGCACCCTTAAGGCAGCAGGTATTGCTACACTTAAAATATGGTAGCTGCAAAGTGTGGCTCTACTTCAGACATGCTAAGTAAGCAGAAACCCTAGGCTAAACAACACAAGTACCCTAAGCAATTTATTTTAAAAAAAAGCTAAGTAAACGACCCTCAAGAGTTACCAATTGATGTCCCAGAGCAAATGTCGCCAGTTTACAAGAAGGAAACTAGCCTAACCTAGTATTAAGATGAAATTGAGATGAATAATGCATTTGATGGTGGAGCTGCAGAATATTTTGACCAGTTGCCTCCAATACAGAGAACAAAGTACACAAAAACACGAATAAACTTTACATGATTATTTTGTCTTTACCTCTAGAATTGTTCTTGCAAATTAAAAATAGCTTGATGAATTATGAATTTATGGGAAACTACAAATAAAAAGCAATTCCCAGAAATAGGAAAAGTTAAACAACTTCCCTTCAATTTGAAACTGATTAAAATGATTGCAAATGGGGATGACATACCTTGAATTGTTTTGTGTTTGGATGGACTCTTGATGCTGTTTACTTTTGAATGAAGATCTGATATAATGTATGCTTCTGAACTTGAACTTATGCATTAGCTTTCAGCAGAATAAGCAATACCCATATCACATTGTATTTACATCCATTCAAATATTCTCAATAACAACACATTGTTCCCTAGTGTCTTGATTTGTAAGAGGTGGGCCCAAAGCCAATCAGAAAAATCACCCTAAATAATGAATAATCGGCAAACGCCAAAAATAATTTAAATTGTTACAATTACACTAATCTACATTAATCTAGATTATGACATCTTCTCATACACAATGGGTAAACATGATGTCTCGCTATTCACCAAGGGTAAAATAAACCAATTGCAAATTGTAGCATGAAAGCGTATCTCCGGAACAAACTAGCTGTGGTCTTGCTTAAGATCTCACGAGCTGCATGTTTCAACTATAAAGCTGCAGCCTTCCTCTTGGTTTTCGTTTTTTCCATCCCTGAATTAGCATACAAACAAATTTAAAAGGCAATTTAACACCATTGTTGAACCAAAATGTGCTGGACTTGCAACTGAGTACAACATAGCAAAACATCAGGAGTGAATAGGATTTCCCTGGACACTAGTAAGATGTACGGATACTTACAAAGGCCAAATAATACACCAGAGTAACGGCAGCCAAAACGATGAATACTATTTGGAAGACATTATACCTGTCAGCACATTAAAATCCAAACTATGAGACCTCTCCCATCACCTAATAAAAAAATGCAATCAATAGTACTCCTCATGCACAGATACACAAACATACAATATATTTCCTGTTTCGTATTTCCTAGTATTAATTCGCCCAAATCACTCTGCTGCAATGTTAATTCACTCTTCAACATCCCAAACAAAGAACAACATTGTTACCAAGTTCGGAAATTTCGATTTGTATGAGAGGAAAAACAAACAGGAATTTGGAAAAGATATGGAAAATCGGGTTCAGAAAAAAAGTGTGTATATATGTAAAAATATTGTAATATAAGCATGTAAAATTTCAATTGTTTGACTGAGCAGAACATGGCAGTTGGGACATGAGTTTGTAGACCAAAAAATATTGATTTGTATAAAATAAAAATCAATTAAAAATGCAAGGATTCGATCAGAGCACATCTGTAAGTCTGAAAAAATCTTATCCAACAGTGTTCGGGACAAATCCAACTGGATTTGGTAAAGAACAATACCACAAGGCATGGAAGATCAAGAGAGTCACACCACGTCATTTTTAAAATTGGCGACGCTACAACCGAGTAATTCGAACACAAAGGTGCACAATCAATTGGCAGCACTACAACTGACTAATTCAAAGACAAAGGTGCAGAATCATACTTGTAAAGGTACTTGATGCCACGCAAGGATTCCAGAGTGTGACCAAATATTTCCTGAGCAGCAGTTGCTTGTGCATAAACAGCAAAAGCTGTGGCGCAGAATTGGATAACACTGCAATCGAAGTTAACAAGCCAAGAAATTATTTTCCTCGATAGTTCATGTCTAATGACTGTAGGAAAATATATGATAAATACAGAACAAATTGTACCTGATTGAACAGAGAAGAATAAGTCCCACATTGAAAAGGAAAGAATTCATTAATGTTCCACCCCACCTGTAGCCACCCAACTAGAACTGTCTAAGAATCATTAGGGGCAGGAAAATAGAGTACAGATATGTTAGATATAAGTAAATACAGTACAGCTATAGTAAATGTGGGAATTGGACAGTGGAAACCAAAAAGGTCGTCAATACTTCATTGGGTGAATTGTTATAAAAACAAGCCTCAAACCAAGAACCATTGCCCCGGCTATTACTGCTAGGAGGAGGTAGAAGCAAAAGAACGCAAATGCCACGGTTCCAAGAAGCCCTGTGGTAGATAAAAGCACAAGCACATGATACCTTACAATGAGAAGTAAATATATCAATCAAAGCCAGTCTACATCAATTTTACAAAATAAAGATGCTTGTATACATACCCCATACATCATCGAGCTTGATGAACACCTCATTAAGGAATGGTGAAATAGGAGGGTTGATAAACATGTATATCACAATATGAGCGACCCAGGCAACAGAAACAACAAACCTGAAAGTAAAGGAAAGCAAATCACTAAACTTGCAAATTAAATAGATAATAGTTCACTCTAAAACTGAGTAAATAGATAATAGTTGAATAAACCAATTCTAGTTGATATGCCTACAGAATTTTGTGGTCAAACTACAAACATCCAACCATGTTCTATCCAAGACTAGTGCATCTCTGAAAAATTTAAAATTGTATCCATTAGTATCAAATTCTCACAAGTGTTCAGATTTTCTGAAATGTAAATGCCACAAAAGATCAGCATATATCGCTTAAAACAGGAGAAAATAAACAGAAACAAACTTCCTTCAGTAATTTGAATTTTTAACTTGTATATAAAATCAGTGTCCTTAGGACAGTTTACTCTTGCACTTATTAATACATTTGCTTTCATAATTTGTACAAATCTTCTCAAAGCTTAATTAGTTAAGTTAATAATGTCCAAGTAGGTGTTTCATCATAATGACCTATTAATACATTTGCTTTCATAATTTGTACAAATCTTCTCAAAGCTTAATTAGTTAAGTTAATAATGTCCAAGTAGGTGTTTCATCATAATGACCTTGAAATGATAAGTTAAACCAAAAGAACTGCTTGAGGCTTACACACCAGCCTGATATGTATATGTTGAAAACTACTAACCAACAGAAAAAGGCTTTATCACTTTGCATCAAGAACAAGCCAACCAAATCTATAATGTAGATATTGAAAACTACTAACCAACAGAAAAAGGTTTTATCACTTTGCATCAAGAACAAGCCAACCAAATCTATAACTTCCAGTCATCCAATCTTTAAAGTAGAATATTAGTTTAATACGAGCTAGGAGACACAAAGGATAGAAAAATTTAGCATGTGCTCGATCATTTTTAACTGTGTTATCAGTACACATGGAACAAACCAAGCAGCTATTCAAAAACATTATCAGACCACCAAGGTTCAGGACCCCTTTCTCTGCGAGCTCTAATTTAAAGAGCCTCAGCTTCTTTATAATTAAAATGAATGTGATTTGATGACATTACCATTCACTGACATGGTACTTTGAAACTAAGTACTTTACATTTGGGCCCTATACGTGAACAATGCCATTAACGAGCATACTAGAAAATGGTTGAAACCTTCTTATAGAACATCTACCCTTTCTGTCAATTTTAATATCCCCATAACAAGTATTCAAAAATACTTAACCGGGGTCAAAATATTCCTAGTAATATTGACGGCAGATAACAACATTACAACCAAAGCATTAAACATTCAATAGCGCGAGGAAAAACATGAAAACTCATAATGCATTGTCTAAGCCTAAGGTGGGGAGTTTCGGAGTTGATTTAATTTCCTCTACAAATCTACTGCAACTGTCATACAAATCTTCGATCTACTGCAACTGTCATACAAATCTTCGATCTACTGCAACTGTCACTGAAGTTCTATCTCCTTGGTAGTCTCAAAATCATAACACCGAATTGGAAATCTTTTGAATGTACTGAAGAGCTGGATGAGAAAAACAGTGCAAAATTGACAGACAGACGTTGATTACCTCAAGCTCTTTGAAAGTTCCCTCATTCATACTCTTCAGCTCACCAGTACCTGCCAAGGAACTGCTCTCTGGTAATTGCTGAGACAGAGATGCAAATCTCATGTCTAGAAGCTGCTTGATGTCTCATGCTGATAAAATTGCTTTGTATGCACTGAGATATAGACTCATAATAAGTTTGTACTCATGGTTCAGGGATCCTAAGTAAATGGAGGTGCATGCAGAACTGGAAGCACTGAATGAGAGGTTGTTGAGATCTTCACTCCAATTCATACACAAATCCCTGCAGATATAAATTTGATGCTGAGATTCTCTGGTATCTGCAATTATACTCTCTTGATTGCATGCTGCCTTGTTGTAAAAAAATATTAGAGATTTGTAGGTTTAGGCTAAAACTTTATGCTGATAATGATATTGCATAAAATGGGAAGATAACCAAAGGTGCTGTGATTATCACAGAGATAAACTAAGTTGTCCAGTAGTTCATAGCATTCTTTCATAGCTGGTGCCATTTATGGAATTAATTAAGCCCTTGCCTTAAAGAACAAGCATGAAGGTGGGAAGTAATGTAAATGTGGCAGTGATCCTGTCAGAGGAAAATCAGCAATGTTGGCAAGATGATCAGCCACATGGTTGGCATGGCGTTCCACGAGACAGTATTCAATGTTTTCAACATCACTCAAATTCTGCACCTTATCTGCAGAAGGTGCAGAATCCTTAAACTCTAGATTCTTATTCATTATTTTTGACACACCCTCAAATAGTGCATAGATGAGTTGTACCTGTAAAGTAAGTTTTGTTTAATTTCTCAAATTCAGCACTATTACTAACTGCAGTTCCAAAATTAGAAGCAAAGATGATCCTGCAAGGCTGCAACCCCTGGATTAAATTTCAAGGCATCATCCAAATTTAGATTTATGTAGTAGTTTATCGATTATAACTTATTCCCATAGCTGAGCTGGCAATACGGTCGAGCCTGAACTTCTACACAAGAAGCTAAGTTGCCTAAACAGCAACAAAGATATTTCTCATGGATCTAATGGATTATCTCTTTCATTCAAACATGTTGCAACAACCATAATTTGGTCTCTGACTGGAATATAAGAGTGTTTCCTCCTATCCAAATTCCCCTGCAGAGTCAAGAAGGCAGCATGTTCCACAGTTGAGTGAGGGAATTTGATTTACACAACTTCTTTGGTTATTGGTGATCAGATCTCAGAGTTAACCATGGCCGGGGGTCAATCAAACCAGCTATCAACCACTTTCCATTAGCTTTGGTTTACAAATAATATTAAAAATTAAATGTGAGCAATCATCTACAGCCTGCATACAGTGAACACAGCAAGATGATCTGTGCCATCCATTATTAAAGTTTCTGCCAAGATTTTGTTTGGATGGACAACCACAAAAGGCTTTAGCTTTTGAACAAGCTGAAGAATGCCAAATGTTTTCCACAAATCCTCCATAAGAGAAAGAACTTCCAAATAGCCTTGACAAATAGTGTAATCACCCTTATCCTGTGCACCCACCTTAGCGAATCCTGATGCTATGTTGTTTGGGTACGGGTACGGATACGGGGACGTCTCGGGTACGTGGGTACGTCATTTTTCAAAAACCTTGATTTGGATACGTCGTGGGTACGTCTGTATATATATTACTCATTTTTTTAGTAAAACACTTGAAACTACATAATATGAAAATATTTGTCTATAAATGATATAACACTTAAAAATATATAATATTCATTCATTCATTACTTCAAAGACAAGATGTACATTCAAATCTAGAATAAATCATCTCGACTGCCCACAAAATCATGAATGCCACTCCCATTATTTTTCAACTTTATCATTTACTGACACTTTCTCTCACAAGGGCTCATCGGTGCATTGAATCTCACGAGTGCATGCCTTATGGGGTGCACAGGGAATGGGGTGGGATCGGCTTGTGGCACTTTGCGAGAGATATTCTCATACTATTCTATCACGCATACATCCCTTCATGCAGCCTTCATACCTCCTATGATGTCTCCTTGAAATCTTGAAACCCTGAAATATGGCTAAGTCTGAAACCCTGAAACCCTGGAATCTGACTAACTCTGAAATATGATAGGATCCTCCAAAACCTAGAATTTGCATTATAGCTCCTAGCAGTCCAAAACCCCTCTCAAACACCCTGAAAGTATATAAATAAAATATAACTTAATTAAATGTTTATTTTATTTATATACTGTTGGGTTCGGACTGGATTTACATTTAGGGTTGCTTAGTTTTTAGGGTTTTTTTTTTAAGGATTTTCTGAGCTTTTTTAAAAAAAGTTTTTCGCTATTTTTCTGCCGGAATCCCTTGGGCACGTCCTGAGACGTCCCGGGTACTCCCGGAGGCATCCGTGACCTTGCCGGATGTTTCCGGCACAGCCACGGACGCCTCCGGGAGTACCCGGGACACCCCCGTGCCGGAGGTATCTCCGAACAGGAGGCGCCGGGGGGGAGGGCGTACCCCTGCAACATAGTCCTGATGAAGAAAAGTGCAGCTGATGTGATTCTACTTTCTAGCACAAGGATCAGATTTCAAACAGGCCGCAGAAGTTGCAGAACACTGATGGATCTAAACACCTATGGATCTAAACACCTATGGGTTCCAACTGCATTGAAGAAAGGATCTAAACCAAATCAAGATTATTAAGTCTGAAAACTCAATTAACCTTATAATATCCTTCAATAATAAACCTCTAGAGATGGTCCATTCTTATAAATACTTAGGTATTGATCTTAATTATAAACTAAAATGGAACCACAGTATTGAAAAAAGAATCTTTGCGGGTTGGAAGGCTTATTACCAGTGTGGAAAACCACTTGCAAAGATGCTGAACTTCGTCAATGGGATAAAAATAAAGCATTATTCTCTAGCCTCATAACACATGTAATCCTCTATGGTTGTGAAGTTTGAGGAAGAACATCTCAGGAAACATGAAAGAGCAAATCTAAAAAATAACGTCATTTATAACTTCAAGATTAAAATAAATGTATCTTACCCTATCCTTCTCATGGAAGCAATTATGTTGCCCATTGAAAGTGAAGCCTTAATACAATAAATGTTATACAAACACAAGTTGACTCGACTTCCCATCGCCCAACAATCGTGCCTAACCCATCTACATATAAAATGAGGTTGGAAAGAGGACTTTGATAAATGGTTAACATTTTGGTCCATCCACAATGATATAACTCTCAGATGACTAAGACTTGCAATTAAAAATTGAAAATAAGTATCTGAAAACCTTTGGAAAGATGGAAAATTCAAAGACAAAAGAATACTATGTCATTATAAGGACAAATCAACCCCAAAACTTAAACATTTGTCCTACCCATATAAGGTTGTAAACTTCAAGAATAAAATAATGATTGCAGAAATGAGAACTAACTCACATGAGCTACATATTAAAACCAGTAAACGGATGCTCACAACTTGGGAAAAAGAATTAGCAAAAAATGTGTAACTTAAATGAAATAGAAGAAGCACGTTTCCTTTTATCATGTCCATTATACAATGATATTAAATGTGAGTATGCAGATATTTTTAATCTCAACCTGGTTCACGAAATCCTAAATCAAGACAACCAGACAAAGTTCCGTGAATTTATTCTGAAACTAAACACCCATCAAAACAACTGTCTAAAAAAGTAAACAGCCAATGTTTTCTTTGGACCAATAGGGTGTTAAAAGCCATCTCTATTGCTTGGGCTTTTTTGTGTATAATCATTTATTATTTTACTTTGCTTAGAATCCATTACTTCCTTTCCGTGGCACCCCAGTTGGGAAGATTACAAAGATGGTGAAGGTTGATGTCAACAAAGACAACTCCAAGATCATGCTTTGCAGTGAGGATTTTAGTGAAATGCATTTTCTCTACGCTTTGATGGGTGCTACAGACCAGTTTTGTCTAGAACGTTAAAAACCATCATCATATTTTAGGTTAAACTTCATTGTCTTAAGAGCATAGAATCATACAAAATTCATACTAAACGACTACAAATGTAGTTGTAACTGAGACCATTAAATAGTAATAAATTTAGCTACATATCATTCCAAAACCAGGTCATTTTGCTATCATGTATTTTTACCATAAGGATTTTTCAATTCCTTAACACAATTTGATCCTTTTCCTGAGTGCAGCAATTGTTGGCAGAAAATATAAATGAATGATCGATACCACAATAATTTCTCTTTTGTAATCAAACTCCATAGAATTTGTAGATTATATACCAATCCCTAGGCAAGCAATGCTTCAAATCATAAACTGCCCTGCCTATGTTAAAAGCTCCTGCCTAGACTGGGAAAGCCACCTATTGTATTGTGCTAGAACTACCGCATCTAGGATCAACCTTCCATTTATAAAACCAAACTGAGGACCTAAAATAATTTGCTGCAAAATAGCCTGCTACCTACACATGAATATCTTTGATGTATATGATATGTTGCACTGCAGAGAGATAATGCACAAAATTGATCCAACACTTCAGCTTAACACAATTTAGGAATAAGTACAAAAGTATGAAGTTCATTTACATAAGTAATTGTTTCAACACATGATTGCTCTACAATCTCCAATAAATCCTTATAAAATATGTGCCAGAATTTTTTTTAAAGATACACAGGAAACCCATCTGGCTCGGCCACTCCGTCACATCATACAGAGAATGCAGCCATTTTCAACTCCAGATCTGTAATTGGCAACATTAGATTTCTGTTTTACTGCTCAAAAGTCCCAACCGGAATATTAGACAACTGGGTATTTTCAGGTTGCTGTCAAACAATGCCTTGAATTGTCAATACATTTCTAAAGTATTTCCCCATAGCCTCATATATCCCAAGTCAGAAGCAATGTCAATAATCCTTTCGTCGGGATAGATTTATGTGATTAAATGTTACTCCTCTGCATGTATGGTGTTTTTATGGAAAACCTTTTAAGTTGGAATCCCTGATTTGGATTCTGATTTGGATTCATATGGAAAACAATACTTCAGACACCAATACAACTCTTATGTTTTGCAAAATGACATCCAATAGAGCAGCCAGAGCCTGAAGATCAGGCCTCTTGCAAGTTCCAAAAACAGTTCTGCGTCCGTTTGAATTGTCTTCGAAATAATGTTTTTTTAAAGAAAGACATTTCCAAAACATGGAAAGTTACATTTTCTCAGTTTGTTACTAAGATATTTTACTTTTTGGAAACATCTGTGAATATGATAGCTTAATATTGTATCTCCTTCCATTCACCACTGTTCAATCACAATGAGCTGCGCAATATCTGTAATTTTTAACCACTAATATAAATTGACATAGTGCATGCAGGTTCACCTGAAATATCAAAGACTAATAAATCTGAAACCATGTGGAATAGCACTTGTAACTAATGTTTTCACCAGTCAGACAGACAAATATTCAGAGAATAAAGATCAATGTAGTTTTTCAGCTAAAAGGTGATCCCCTTGGTTCTGATTGAACCATGTAAAACTCCCTACACTGAAGGAAATGTCGCTTAACATGTAATCAGATATAAAAGTTGAGAGCAACCCATACTATCTGAAAAAATTGTACCTCCTTTTCTCTCCTATGGATACAACAATGTTGAAAACGCCTACCACAATTGAAGGAGGACCTCTTATGTTAATTTTCCAAAGAAGGATAGGACCCCCAGCAAGCAATATTTGGTAGCTAAATTTGGTGGTATGTAGATAGATACTATATACAGATCAATATTAGCAACTTAGCCACATCCCATTAAATTGGAGTATGCCAAATCTTCCTTCTGAGCTATATGTTCTTCAATGTTCTGTTGTCCACACCTCATTTACTGCAGTGTCAATTTGCTCTACAGCGAAGTGAGTTTTCTGTTAAGGAACTATCTCTAATTTCTATTGTATATCAAAAATGGTCTCCCCTTAGAAGGCGAATGTAAACCTCAAATGTTTCAAAACAGGAGATACATTTTGGCATAATTTTACATAAATGGCTTGATCTCATCCAGCCCTTGCTGGGAGGGAACACCATTTCCTGCATCTTCAAAGAATTGTCTCAAAGTCTGGATTTTCCCAACTCCTTATTTCTTCATTTTGATGTTCATGACAATTATTGCACTTAAAAGAGAAACTTTCAGAGTCTATTGGCTGCTCCCATGTACAATATCCACTAGCTCCAAGTATTATTTTTGTTGTCCCCCACACTTCCTTTCATTTTTGCAATCCAATTTGACAGTTTTTTGAGGTCATTACCACATGAATCAGCAGTAAAGATCTTTCTCCTTAAACTTATTATTTATATAATAAAGCTTGACAACTAAAATAGGTTGTATTTATATTAGTGCAGACAACTAATTTTGGTACAAGACCCTTTTTCACTGTGTATTTTTCATGCTTTATCACACTTTACCCATTTGTGTACATTTGGCTCTTTTTGGATGCTTTCCATCTACATCAGACCCTTCACAATCACATCATTGCGATATCCAGATTTCCTCATAAACCCCTCAAATCTGTCAGTTGTCAACACCAGCATCCATTTATCCGTCTTTTGTTGAGCTTGATGTTTGTTTTGAGCATTTTTGTCTGTCAGGTCATAATTGGCAGTTTATTGATTCTGTCTGAATCACAATCGGCACTCCGCCAATTTTGACCCTCTGCCTCTTGTGTGTCAGGATTCTAGTCATCATTCGCCAACAAAGCACCATACAGAGTTTCAGTTCCTAAAAAACAGCAGAGGTTACAATCATAGCACAATGTCACAATCGGTAACACATGGTCACAACCGAGGGACAATTCTGTCCCCGGTCACAATCAGCAGTCCACCGATTTTGACCCTCTTCCAGAAACACAGTCTGCTTCCTAGGGGATCTTTTGAGCCTGTTCCATATTTCGTTCCCAGCATCTCAGTCAGTTCCAGAACCCAGGTGTGTTTGTTTCAGTCACTTAGTCCTCTATCTCACCCTTTCTATTTGCTAGCTATCATTTATAGTTACATGGTAATTTCATTTCTTCTCTTTCAGCACTAGGCAGGTCTGAATTGTTGTAATTTACTACATTTAGCCTGATTTGCCTAGTGTCATAGTTTTACAAAGTTGTGCATAGTGTAATCCCCCCATGCACCAAATCAGTTAAACAAGTAGGCACTTTTCATTCAATTCTGGTGGCAGCTTGCTTAGCTCTAGAACATCTTCCCTCATTTTCTTGGAGTTCTCTTGTAGAAAAACAACTAATTCTTCCATGAAAGGGGCACTCACATCTTCTACTACAATATTACCGGAGTCCCCCATTGTTTCTGTTGACAAACATTAATACCTTTTTCTACACATACCACAGCAGTGGAAGAGTGAAGTTCACCATAGTTAGGCACCCTATGAGGTCAACTTAAAATATATTATACTTGCATCGTGGGAGATGTATTTTTCCATGAAACAAAGATTGGAGCTGGCTTGTCTTACAAATAAATTTGTTCACTCCATTCTTTTTATTCCAGCCATTTGGCAACCATGCTGTATGAAACTTATTTTTCACTGGCATAACTATCTATGCATATATTTATTTCTTCAAATTTAACTGGAAAGCAGTAAGATGCACAGAAAAAACAGGTGCAATACACAAGGCCGAAAAGCAATGAACTTAAACGTCATAATTTGACAAGATCTCAAGATCTCAAGGCTCAAGTAAATGCTAAAATACAAGAAAAACAAATAAATGTGCATTAAAATGTTTAATAATATATTCATATAAGAGATACATTGTGCATAAAATAAGCCTCTTCTAAAGCTGAACAAAATATTGCATAAATATACCAATATTATGATTATCAATGACAAAAAAAACTATCCTTTGATCTTCTTACCCGATAATTCCAAGTATCAGTCTTCCTACATAGCTAAGGACAGTCAAGGCCCATGATACCTCTGCCTGGAGAAGCCATAAATATAACAATGTCAACAACATATACAATACAATATAGTCATAGAATCAGTCATCCCATAACAAATGAAGTACAAACAAAGCATGAAACAAATGCTTTTGTTACTTACCTTTTCTCCCTGGGGATATATCTCCTCTAAAGCTTTGACATCTTCTTCTAAAAAAAGAAGCTCCTGCACTTTTAAATAAGTATTAGCATGAAACCAAACAATCGAATGCAGAAACCAATATCATTCGAACCTACCATATAGCTTAAAGACCACATAAATGAACACTGGAATATTATTCTGACTCCTGAGGACACTGATTTCCTAATATCATTCCCCAATAACTAGAACCAGAAAAGAATTAATTATAACACTCATTCATAAAATAATGCACAAAAGAAACATCAAAGAAATGAAAGAAAGATGCCGATTTGGACTTGGAAGATAATACAAAAAGACAAATAACCATACTACTCATGTATTGGATAATAGAATACATAATGTATCAACCCTACAAGATGCAGTCTAGAAAGGGAGTGGGATGTTGTTAACCTACCCGTTTTAAATTCTCTTCATAACATGATATAACACTAACCTGTGAATATTGTTAGCCTTTAAAAACATCATTTTTATCTGTATCATTTGTAGTCTAGTTAGAAGGAGTCCTAATTGAAGCTTAGCCTGAACTGACATCAGCATTGAATTTTGTCACTGCTGTTACTTATTGTCATCATCACTTTGTTGTCATGCAGTTTGTGTGTGTCACATTATGTCAAATTCATGTTTGAACAACATGTTAGGAAATCTCACCGATATAATTACTATCCAATTCCTCATAGCCAATTGTGGATAAACCAAATAAATATGGTACTCCCAACATAGAAAAGGAACCCTTCAAAACTTGAGTTGTTGTCACCCTCTTAGAAAGAAGCACATCAATCCAGTATAATAGGCTTCTTTTTTTACATGTCATCGTTCCTATTTGTTGCAAATACCCATCCGTTGATGAATTTTCATATACCGTTCTTTAATATTCTCTCCTTGTTACCAGTATAATAAGAACATGTGCATGCATCCTTGGTTTTTCAATGAAGTTTAAAGCTTGGAACTCTATGAATTCTAAAGGGATTCAAGCGCATGTAGTATGGCCAGACAAACTTTATATTAATATATTTATAAACATATTCAACAATAGAAACCCAATCACAAAAGATATCAAGCCATACATATGGCCTCAAGGGGATTGTTTTTCCATTTACCTTATATATTGTTCAACAAGGCATACATACCCTACACCTCTCCAGATTTGAACCTATGTCTCCATGCATTACACATACCTTCACCATCACCGCCAAGCAAAACACCAATTTGGAGTATTGAGTCCCCCCTTGTGGAAGCCCGCATGGGGATTGTTTTTCATTTACCTTACATACTTTTCAACAAGGCAAACATACCCTATGCCCCTCCAAACTCGAATCTGTGCCTCTATGGATTACACGTGCCTTTACCATCAGGCCCTCTCAGGCTGTACATCTCTATTCTGTTACTGAAATCAGTTATTAATTGAGATTTTTGCCAAGGCCAATTAACATTGACTTCACACAAAATGCACAAAACGGACATCTAAAAGTCAGTAAAGCCGAAGTTTCTTTTTAAGATTATTGCTATTTTTTTTTAATTTCCCACATTTTACCTTATTTTCCACAATTAATAGTTCATGGGACATGTCATCCCTGATTTTTTTCACCTGAAAGATTATCGTCTCTGCCCAATGGAAGACAAGGAAAGTCCAAAACAACAGTGGAAAGAAGCCTCGACAATGTTTACCTCCACATTTAAGATGTGTGGCTAGCTCTTAAAATATGGTACTTTTTGATATCTCCCATTTTTTAAACTGAAAGTGAGAAAAGTGAGGGTTGAAAAATTTTGGGAGTTTATTGGATTAAAAATAATGTTCACATCAAGATGAGAGAACCTTGCTAGAAGTGCCCAGGGAAACCGAATTGATTTCTTCGCCCACATTGAGACAAAATGATAGAATAATTCAAGGGACAAACAAAGATTGAAATTCCCAAAATTTCAAGGAAGCACATTGACCACTAAAATCTCAAGAAAAACACATTTTTCCCAAAGAGTTTTTGATAGATTTTGACAGGCAACAATATGCATACTTGAGTTTAAAAGAAGAGCAATCCACAGTTTTCCAAAACCAGTGAAACAAGACAACTTTTACTTAAAATTCCATCTCAATTTCGAAAACAAGTTAACGTGAGACAACTTCTCCACAATATAATAGAAGAGACAACAGTCAAAATAATTCTTTTAATACATGTAGCAGCACATGAAATCTGTGATGCTCTTCTTCGCAAGCCCTACTTGTATGACCGAGATGCTACCTACAAAGCTACGCCACAACGCTGGTCCGTCAAGGTCGACAATTGTCTCTATCACATTCCGAAGTTCCCTCTGAAGATGAACATCTCATTGGTAAATGTGAAACAATGTAGAAAACTCGACTCTCATGCAAAAAAAATTGTACTACTCATGGTCCGCCCAAAGTCAGTGTGAAATACTGCAAAGAAGCATACGCTCACAGCTCAATCCATTGAATTTGCAGCTCAACCACTTGACAACCTGACTCACAAATACGGAGATGCCTTTGAAGAGCCTAGAGGTATTCTAACACATTGCTCCATCAAGCATCAAATTGATCTTTTTATGGGATCTCCACTTCCGAAAAACCCTCTCTATCACACATCAGTTAGGAAGGCCGATAAGATTTCAAAACAAATACAAAAGCTCATCGACCAAGGGGCAATTCGGCGAAGTTCTTCACCTTCTGGGAGTTTGATCTTCCTTGCACCAAAGAAGAATCATTCATGGCGTCTTTGTACCAACTACTGTGTGCTCAACAAGATTACTATGAAAAACAAGTATCTTGTGCCTCGCAAAAATGGTCTTTTAGACCAGCTACGAGGTACACAATATTTCATTTACACTGATCTCAAGTCCAGTTATCACCAAGCCCCAGTCAACCCAGAAGACATCTAGAAGATTATGTTTAAGATAGAGGAAGGCTTGTACGAGCGGTTGGTAATACCTTTAGATCTAACCAACATGCTAGAGACCTTCATGCAGCTCATGAACAATATTCTACAACCTTTCACCAAGACCTTCATCATTGTGTACTTAGATGGCATCGTCATCTACAACGAGACTTGGGAAAAGCATAATGCACATGTTCAGAAGATTCTTGACACACTTCATAGACACACAAGTTGCAAGCCAACTTATGCATGTGTACCTTTGATGTTACTCAACTTCAATATTTGGGCTACATCATTGATTGTGAAGGTATTTGCGAGGATCCAACAAAGATCAAAATCATTCAAGATTGGCCAACTCCTTGCAGCCACACTTACCTGCAAAGTTTTCTTATGCTCACAAATTTCTATAGTTGGTTTGTGTTGGGATTCTCTCACATCACCTGGCTGCAAAACAAATCATGCAAGCCAAGAAAGCATTTCAGTGGACACTTGCAAAACATCAAGCATTTGAATAACTCAAAAGACAAACTTTGCTCTACACCCATCCTCGCAATGCCTAACATCAACCTTTCAAAATCATGGTCAATGTGTCTGATTTTGCACTCAGTACAGTACTCTTTCTGCATGGGCATCACGTTGCATGCCACTCAAAAACATTCAAGGACACCGTGTGAAGGTTCTCAACCTATGAGAAAGACCTTTGCGCAATTGTCGAAGTTGTGAAGCAATGGTGACAGTAACTCTAAAGTAAGGAGACCATCAGTCATTCTAGTCACAAGCCTCTTCAATTTTTTGCATACACAAAGCAAGTTCGAGAATGCAAGGCACATGAAGTAGATGACATATTTGCAAGAATTCAATCAAATGATCCAGTACAAGAAGGGGAAATATAATAAAGCAACTTGAGCCAACCTCTAGCTAGTCACATCGTAGCACACCATACTTGATACGTGAAGCCACAACACTAAGCATTGGGTTTCACAATACTCCACAGATCTAGAACTTAGCCCACCTACAACACCTTTTCTCAAGGACAACAAGTTGAGGATTTCTATCTACAAAACAAGCTACTCTGCAAGCTTGGCCACAATGAGTTCATTCTTTGTTGGACTTAAGCATGTAGAATCCAAATCTGATGGATGTTGAACTGCAAAAGGTTCAAGAAGAATTAGCGTGTATGGTTTAAGTATCTCAACATTGAATACAAAATGCATGCCCAAGTATGGAGGAAGATCTAGGATGAATGCATTCTCACCAGCAGTTCAGAATATGGAGTAAGGACCATATCACAGCGGTTTGATCCTCTGATGAGGACCTGGGAATCGCTCATTCTATAGATGCAACCAAACTTTGTCACCAATCTGAAAAGTGTGTGGTGTTTGATGCAAATCATGACGCTTCTTGTACTTTTGTTGTTGGCGAGTCATAATATGTTGAACCTAGTGATGCACTCGCTGAATGTGTTGAAGTAATTTCTCTCATTTGTCCAATTCCTTAGCATTCTCACTAGTTTATTGAAACCCCTAACATGTCTAGAATGGACTATACCCTGTAGAACTGTGAGTAGCTCTACTGTAGGCATGTTGGATGTACACTAGGTTATCATCCCATTTGCAAGGATGAGCACTATTGTTCTCTTGAGACTGTAGAAACTGTTATTAGCACTCGCCATGACACTCATCAGTTGCTTCAGAAGAAGGGGCAAGACGCAGATCAAGCTAAATTGTATGCTTTCCAGAAGCTACAGAACCGGTTTGAACATTTGACTGCCCACACAATGGAAACCATTGTTTTTCAAGAAAGGGTGCACGATCTAAGCACAATTAGGTTGGATTCATGGCCTCAAGAGAACTCCTTACAATACTCACAAGATATTAAAACTACCGCTTTGCAACTTGCGAGTAATACTATGAAGTGCATGCAATCCTAATATGTTCCACATGTACTTCTAGACAAAGTTGGGCACCGACAAAGCACTATTTTTCTGTAAACAACCTAGTGACATTTCAGTTTCCAGGCAAAGAAATGGCTGAGGTAACTAAAACAATTGGTACATCAATGGTTCTTGGAACTCAATTGTATTGTATAGCTCTCATCGTCTTGGTTCCTATTAAGAGATGGCTGACAGGCATTGATGGACATTGTACAAACTCCATATTTTGTAATATATTCTTGACGCCATATATTCTATGTCTAGATTCCCAATACAAGTTTTGATTTCTATGTCCAGCATTGTACATGCATGCATAATATCCTATTCTTTCTAAATAGAAGAACTATATTGGCTATCCCATGTGTATTTTGAATGCGTAACTGTGCCTCCGCATATGTTCTCTCTTTTCCATTGCATATTCAATATAGCTCACAAGTTAATTAGCTTCAATTGTCTATTGATCAGTCTGTTAGTTATACTCCGTGCCATCTCCTAGGCTTGGCATGGATCACAAACAGATCCCCACTTAACATGTTCCTCTTAATTGATTTGCTACTTATAACATGTAACTCTAAGACTCAAATATGGGAAATTCAAGGGACTTCCTTTATGGAATAAACAAAATTAAAGAAAACCAAAATTGTTATATACTGGAAAATTAAGGAATCGACTACAACTCCTTCCACAAACCCATTAACTTGGCAAGAAACATATGAGCCCTCCTGACCAATTTAAGACATCTACGGAGTAATTTCTAGCCCAAAATCAACAACAGTGAAAACTTTTGTTAGGATATGATAGGGGTGGAGTGTTATACCCACAAACCCAATAGCTCAGCAGGAAACAGAACCCTTGCTAATTTAAGACTCCTACAAATCAATTTATGGCCAAAAATAAACAAAAGCAAACACATTTTTTAATATATCGGTCGCCCTCATGTGGAAAGGTTTTAACCTCTCCTGCTATTTTTATATGAAAGGCTATATATAGAGACATCTATGATTGTTGAAAAGCAGAGAGAGATTAATGATGGATTACTCCTATCGAGTAAATTACGGTAGCATGTTTGGATCTTACAGAGGGGAGATATCTTGGACTGATTCTTTCCTTAAGGAATATTTTATGGAGTAAACTCACCTTAAGGGTATTTCTATTTCCATTTCCATTACTATTTATGAGTAAATTAAAGATTGGACCAAACTGGCCCATTCCACATCTCTTGTGCATGTATTTATATAAATGAGATCCTATGGGGTTTCATGATGTGAATAGAATGAGTAAAAGGGTTTTGGATTCATCAGGTTGGCTGATATCATTTGACATCCATCTGACGTTTCAAGTACATTATGTGTACCCATCCTCAGGGAGAAAGAGAACATGAAAATTGGGTCAAGAAAACTTACAACAATTTAATCTCATTAATAATCATTGATGGCTTCAATTGGCACACATACATGGTCAGCTTCCTTGTTTAATATATTTCAATGTTTAAAATTAACCAATTAAATAACTAGTCGAGATATCTTAAACACATTTATTTGAAATATGCTGAAAGATATTAATCTCAAGGTTTTTATCTTAAATTTTCCACATATTATATTGATTAATAACTTGATTACCTTCTCCTCCAATTTCCTACTAATTGGTGATATATGGCATCCATATAGCTACACCAATGTGTTGGGCTCAAAAAATTCTGAAAGAAAAAAAAGGGATTCCAAAGTCCACCATATGGCCAAGATATTATGATTTTTCAGTAAACTTCTCCAAGCAAAAAGAAAATTCTTGTGACACTCAAATGGACATCAGATTTAAAGTTGAAATTGCCATGTAACAGTCAAAGAGATGTCAAATTTAAGGTCAAAAATAGAAGTGAACAACTCACTACATTAAACTCCACCCTACCACTGCCATTGGAGAACATCTATCAGCGTAATTAATCCAAAAATTAACCTATTCAAGTTAATTTTATAGACTAATTACTTAAATAATTAATATTAGAGTCTAAAAACTTGTGTTTAAGCTAGCATTGTCTCTCCTCCTAATGTGATTTAAAATTGGTCTCCAAGAGTGTCCTATGCCAAGGCCATTGTATCTGTTAAGGTTTAGTGGTATCTTTTTATTTCAATGGTTTCCCATACTTTCCTCCACCAATAATGATCCTTGCCTTTTCTACACATACATGGTGTTTTGTCGAGTGTGAGTGCTCCGCTAGGGCTGATTCATCACGTCGTAAGCTAGTGATATTTTTAATATGCTCTTTAAGTCTAGAATGGAGAGACCTCACTGTCTCTCCTATGTGAGCCTTACTGCAAGAATGCGGGACTAAGTAAACTCTTTTTGTAAACTTGGATCCAATGGATCTTTTGTAGAGTCTGAAGTCGTGGCTTTGAGAGATTGACATTGAGAAGACCATTTAGAAGAACATAATGAACCCAGGGATTTCTGCATTTTGTTGACATGAAAATACTTAGGGAAACTTTCATAGTCTGATTCATTAATGTGCTTGGGAATACATGACTAGAAACAAACTGTAGATTCAAATTCAAAGAATTACATTGCAAAGAAGGAACTAGACTCGATGTCACAAAGTTTACTTTTTCTTGACTCTCCATTCAAATACGACTCTTGACAACTACAAGATAATGGCAAAATAAAAGAGAGATTTTAGCCATCATAAATGGATTGGCATGCGCTATCTTTGCTTGAAATGTCCAAATTTCATTCTTCATTTCCTGTCAAGCATAAAGCAAGACTGGGTAGCAATTTTTGGAGAGATTGCTCAACAATAATTTCTTCTTGAGTAAATATCCAACTCTCATAATTGATTCCTTCAAACAAGGCTACAACATCAAGTTTCTCGGACTTATAAGATATAGCACATTCCTGGATTTCTCGACAAGAAGCTATTTTGCACTAGCCTTGTGAAAATATGGGAAGGAAATCTCAGTACCTTCTTTTACAATAATCTCAAAATTATTGTGATTAACCATCTACTTAGCAGAAGAGGACACGTCAAGAATGACCACTACTGCAAAAGGTGATTCTTGGGAAATGTTATGCATACCTTTTTTCCAAGTTTTTTTTCCAATAAATTTTCTTCAAGACTTCCAGCAATTATCTAGGCCTGCTACTCAACATGCCATTTCATCAATTATTTATGGGAAGGAAAGGGCCGAAGAGAGACACTTCTCTGACTTTCGGAAGCTGCCCTTATAAATTCTACACCTCTGATTCTCTTCTATGAGCTTGAGGACAGACAGATCGTGGAAAGACTTTTCTGTTTTTTGTCCAGTAGTTTCCACTTGTTGCCAAGATTTTGATAAATCTCCATAATGCAAAAAATCATTAAACTGAACAATTTCGTCAAATGGGGCTAAGTGTAAATTAAAAAAATCTTCGCATCAGCTTGTTGCTTTTCTTCTCTTTTCTGGGATGTATTTGTTGGCTTTTCTCGAGCAATTTGAAGATTTTCATTCTTTTCTAACATTTATAATTCAAGAATCCTCCAAGAAAGCAGACAACCATACTGCGAGTGATTATCCCTGCATTATTTGAAAATAACATCCTCTAAGCTTGAATAGCTTGGAATTTTTCAGCTTCTTGATGGAACCAATTTCTTGTCTTTCTCAGTCTTTGTCTGCAATCTTAAGCTGCTACTACATTTTCGTATTTTCTCCGTGATATGGGAAGAGGCAGAAGGCTCTTCGTAGCAAATATTGACTGCAGTAGTGAAAAACATCAGGCGCTCCCATTCCCCAAAAGAGTCACCAATTTGTCATACCAAATTTTGGTTACTGAAAGATTATTGACTCGCCAATGTAAGACAACAAAAGCCAGGAACAACAATAGCAGGAAACCAAAACAAGGTTTCTCTCCGCATCTGAGAAGGATCATTCTTTCTTTATGCATTTTTAACCTAATGTATTAAACCCTTCTACCCCTTTGCCTAAACTTGGAGGGTGTTTTTTGTGTTCTTTGGTGTTTTTTGTGTTCTTTGGTGTTTTTTGTGTTCTTTTTCATGAGTTACTTAGTCTGAGAATGGAACGTCAACTATGAATGTCCTTTACAGAAACTTCTAGTCTTAGGATTACAAGCTTTTTGGAAATACGATGCGCCTTAAAATAGGCACACAGTATTTTCCAAAAGCTTGTAATCCTCATTTTTATGGACTGTGATTACAAGCTTTTTGGAAATACAGTGCACCTAAAAGCGGGCACACAGTAACTCCAAAAGCTTGTAATCCTCATTTTTTATGGACTGTGAAAGCATCAAATCTCTAAACTTCTTGTCTTTTTGTTACAAAATCTTCTCATCTTCCATGAGTTGTTTTGCAGGGAAATAGGCACATCATATTTCAAAAAGCTTGTAATCCTCATTTTTATAAACTGTGAAAGCATCAAATCTTTAAACTTCTTGTCTTTCTGTTACAAAATCTTCTCATCTTCCATGGGATGTTTTGCATGGGACTCCTCCCTATCAGCTTCAAGTTAGAAGAAATGCCCCAGTAAAAAATATGGCCCAGGAGATAGTATTCCCACAGTCCATGAAGTATTTACTATTTAATGAAGATTTTTGGAAAAACCATAAGAAAAAAAATTAAATCGACGTTTCGGATCACACTCTGTGAACCATCATCAAGGTGAGAGAATAATATGATTATTTTGCCGGCTTAGGTTTCCATTTATAGAAGTTAGATTTGAAGTGTTGTGATGTCGGGTAGTTGGGAGAATTAAATCTTAAATGAGGTAAATACATTAATTGTCTGTTAATAAAATACTAAATACTAATTTATTCTAATTTTATGTTGTTAATAAACTGCAACTACCTTCGAGAACGCAAGTAAAAAAAAATGACAAAATTCTAAAATTGTAGAATAATCAATTAAAAAAAATTTAAAAAAATTATATATATTTCTATTAAAATAGGAGGCAAAAAGATTTAATTTATATTTGATTCTAAAATAGAACATCTAAAATAATTGTTGAAGAGAAATTAGAATTTTAATTGAATAAACCTAAGGAAAGAGTTAGGCATATAGAAAAAACTTGATTTTAAAAATGACAAAAGCACGAAGAAGATGTAAAGGAGACAAGAAAGAACATAACCTGAAACACCCTGAGAACCAAGACAACACCACTTACTAGAGAACTAGGGAGAATATAAAAAAGAATGCTCATATTCAAGTCATCGTTTTGTAATTAAATTAATGATTGGTCCCCAAGATCGGTTTAACTCTAGACCATCATCCATGTTCAAGTTGTTATCAAACTTGCAAATTTAAATGGCTTCTTTTAGACGACGTTTGAAGTAATGGTCCTCTATGGCAAGAACCTTGGTATTCTCAGTATAGGTATGATAAAGAGTTTTGACAACATGTCCTGCTAAAGTTGATTTAATTGTTTTTTCTTTGTTTATATCTACAACATATTCATTGATGACATCCCAGAAGAGCAATCAATTTTGCACACTCCATTTCTAAGAGTTGGTTCTAAATAGTCTTTAGGCAACTTGACCAACCTTCTAAGTTTTCTATGAGGGAAAAAATTAGTATGGATGTTCTTACTCTCTAAAAAAATTACAACTTTATTATAAATTCCCTCAACATACGAGAGGAAAGATGTAGGTCTAGTAAGGTTGTTAGCTATAATTATAGGCCTAACATGTGCGTTCCTGGCTGATTTGAAGGCTCTAGCAATTTGTTTCTCTCTATAATCGTTCATCTCAAAAACTTCAATCAAATGTTTGATTTCATCCTCTAAATGATTATCATCACAAATTCTCAAAGCTCTCATGGCAAGGGTTTTAATGACCCCTGTTTTTTGAGAAGGATGATGATGAGAATTCGCATGTAGATAAAGATTATTGTGGGTAGATTTTCTATTAACTTGTCAGGAGAAAGACCCATCAGATTTTCTAGAGAGAAACGCATCTAGGAAGGGTAGTTTTCCTTCAGATTCCAATTCCTTTGTGAGCTTGATGGTTTCAACAATCTTATTTAAGTGGGTACGGAACTTTTCTAATTTTTGTAAACCATGTAGCTAGTTGACATGAGTGTCATCAACGTATCTTTTCCACCAATTAGGTTTCACAGGTAAGGAGTTTAGAGCTAAGTCTTCAAAATACTCTATAAACAAATTGGCTACAATGAGGGAAAGCAAGGATCCCATTGCAACGCCTTTTGTTTGCTCATAAATGACCCCTAAGAAAGAAAAGAAGGTGGGATTTAAACAAAGTGCTACTAGTGAAAGAGTCTCATCATCAACATGATTACCTACCACCTTGATTGTGTCGTCAATAAGCACCTTTATGAAAAGTGACACAACATCAAGGCTAACTCAAAACTCCTCACTTGATAAAGGAAGAAGTTTTGCCTACTAATGGTTTTAATTTGTGGCCAAGAAGGAGGCTAAAGCATAAGTAAGAGAATCAATGGTATCAATGATTGTCCTGATAGGGATCCATTCCTTGTATATTTTCAAGGCTCCATAAACTCTAGGAGTGATATCTTTTTTAGGAAGGAGATGTTTCTTAATGTTTTCATCTAAGGAGGATTGATTTATTGCTTTCTTAACGATTCTGGAGATTTTGGAAACTAGGTTAGAAGCTAGCACTCTATAGCTCCCACTACTTTGTAAGTGGTCAAGCATCTTCAAGTTGTAATCACTCTTGTTTGAAACAATTGTTGCATTACCTTTATTTGCTTTAGTGATAACAATGTTATCATTCATATTGTATTCTAAAAGGTATTACATTCCTCCCTAGAGATATTTGACCTTGGAGATTTGGCTTTCCTCAAAGCCACAACACACTCCTATCTAACTTCCTCAACTAACTCAATTGTTAAGACCTTCAACATGTTTTCAATCTCTACTAAGAATTCTTCTCGGGGAATATATTTGGGGGAGACCACGAATCCAAGCCCCTTTTATAAAAAATTGAAAGAGGGCCAATCTAAAAGAAAACTAGACAAATTTACTACTAGTTTGTTCTCCCAAATGTCTATAGCTCTATGTGTGATAGTGCTCACTCTATTATTAGAACTTGTAGAAAGAGTTTTCAAAGTTATAAAATGGTTGAGCAGGAAGGGATCCCTATCAGTTCTATCGTTGATACCAATGACAATCCTACTTATGCCTTAGCCTCCTTCTCAGCCAACAAATTAAAACCATTAGTAGGCAAAACTTTTTCCTTTATCAAAGACTCCACAGACTTTGTTGAATCAAGGTCTCTAGTGAGGAGTTTTTAGTTAGCTTTGATGTTTTGTCACTTTTCACAAAAGTGCCTATTGATGACACAATCAAGGTGGTAGGTAATCATGTTGATGAGGAGACTCCTTCAATGGTGGCACTTTTTTTAAAGTCCACCTTCTTTTCCTTCTTAGGGGTCAATTATGAGCAAATAGGTGTTGTAATGGGCTCCCCTCTTTCCCCTGTTGTAGCCAATTTGTTTATGGAGTATTTCGAAAACATAGCTCTAAACTACTCCCCTTTGAAACCTAATTGATGGAAATGATATGTTAATGACAATCATGTCAACTAGCCACGTGGTCTAGAAAAATTAGAAGAATTTCATACCCACTTAAATAAGGTTGTTGATACCATCAAGTTCACAAAGGAATTGGAATATGAAGAAAAACTTCCCTTCCTAGATGTCCTCCTCTCTGGAAAATTTGATGGGTCTTTCTCTTGAGACGTTTATAGAAAATCTGCCCACAATAATCTCTATCTACACAAGAATTCTCTCCATCATCCTTCTCAAAAAACAGGGGTCATTAATATCCTTGCCACAAGAGCTTCGAGGATTTGTGATGATGTTCATTTATAAGATGAAATCAAACATTTTACAGAAGTTTTTAAGATGAATGGTTATAAAGGAAAATTGATTGCTAGAGCCTTCAAGTCAGCCAAGAACGCACATGTTAGACCTATAACCTACAGTGTTCCTCCCATGTGTTGAGTGAATTTCTAAAAAAATTGCAAAAAGTTTGAAGTGTGAGAACATTCATACTACTTTTCTCCCTCATAGAAAACTTTGAAGGTTGGTCAAATCATCCAAAGACAATTGAGAACCAACTCTTAGAAGTTGAGTGTGCAAAATTGATTGCTCTTGCCGGATGTCATATATTGGGGAGACGGATCGCTCCATCAACAGGAGGGTCAACGAACATGTTGCAAACATAAACAAAGAAAGAGTAGTTAAGTCAACTTAAGCAGACATTCTATCAAAACTCGTCATCGTATTTGTACTAAGAATACCAAGGTTCTAGCCATAGAGGACGACTACTTCAAACATCGTCTAAAAGAAGCCATAAAAATTTGCAAGTTTGATAACAATTTGAACGTAGATGGTGGTCTAGAATTAAACCAATCTTGGGGACCAATCATTAATTTAATTAAAAAGTGGTGTCTTGAATTTGAGCATTCTCTTTTAAATTCTCCCCTGTTCTCCAATAAGTGTTGTTTTGGTTCTCAGGACATTTCAAGTCATGTCCCTTCTTGTTTCCTTCTCGTCTTCTTCGTGCTTGTGTCTTTCTTAATATCATGTTTTTTCTATATACCAAACTCTTTCCTTACATTTATTCAATTAAAATTCTAATTTCTCTTCAACAATTATTTTTATATATATTATTTTTTATTTTTTATTTTTTATTTTTTATTTTTATTTTTTTTCAAATTAATTAATAAAATTCTACAATTTTAGAATTTTGTCAATGTTTTTTATTTTTAACTTGCATTCTTGAAGATAGTTGCTTTTAGTTTATTAACAATAGCAAATTAGAAAAAAATTAGTATTTAGTATCTTATTAACAGACAATTAAGGAATTTACCTCATTTACGATTTAATTCTCCCAACTACCTGACAACATAGCACCTCGATGCTAACTTCTTTACATGGAAACCTAAGTCTACAAACTAATCATACTATTCTCTCAACCTGATGATGGTTCACAAAGCGTGATCCAAAATGTTGATTTAAAAAAAAAATCACACGGTTTTACCAGAAATTTTCCTCAAATAAAATGTCCAAATCGACATCAAGGTCCTCCTTGCCTTCTATGTCCCAATCTGCTCCAAAGTCCCAATCGATTCCAAGGTCCCAATCTGCTCCAAAGTCCCAGTCGATTTCAAGGTCCCAATCACCTTCAATCTTCTAATTGAAAATTGAGCTCACTCAAATGGGAAATGCAGCTATGTTGTCTACACCCTCTTGAGCTTGGTTGAATGAAATGACAATTGTGCTCAATCAAATGGAAAATGTGGTTGATGTCTACACCCTGAGTTTCTACTGAGCCCATCTGATCCCATTGTTTTTGCCAAGCCAACAGGCCCCACCAAATTTGATGTCCCCACCAGAAAATTTTTCCCTCAATTTTACCAGTCAACTGACCCCACCGGATTTTTTTCCATCCTATGGAAAATGTTGAAACTTTCAACACATATGGCAAACCTCTACCAATACGCACTCAATTGCATTGTCATATCAAAAGTGGAGTTTTATAAAACATCATTCCAATTGGAACAATATAACTCATCATATAGAAAATTAAAAAGATTATTCTTGTAAACTACAAAATTGAAACAACAAACTCAAAATCGTCAAGGATGATTACTGTCTCTAAAGGGGAAGAGATGTTGCAACCCTAAACCCTAAATGTCATACATCTTGACACCAACATTGAACAGCAGACGTGTGCTTGAAAAAATAGTTCTGCAAATAATAGTATTATTATTTATATTAGAAGAGTATTGAAATGATATTGGAATAATACGTAAATAAAATACTTATATTACTACTAAATAATATCAATCAAGAACATTATGTGGCAAGGCTTTTGCACAGACCCTATGCAATTGTCCTTAATTTTTGTATTTCGCTGCTTTCAAGTAACAATGAATCAAATGGGAATCGACAAAATAAATACAAATCCAAAATAAGAAGAATGTTTGGGAAATACAATTCAAAACCACAGAATTCCAGCTCCCTAAATGTTTTGTTCAGTTTAACAAAATTACTATTTTCCAGATCTGCTAAGTGAAGAGGTTACACGAAATGTATGTGCAAAATTTCCAAACGTGTGATGATATTTGCTTATCATTGAAAGCTCATCTTCTTTTTCCAATGTCACAATCAAATGTCAAGTGACCATAACATGCAAGTTACATAAATTGATGCAAAGGAAGAAGCACATTACAGCATAATAAATTTGTTTGCTCAATAAAGGCAACTAAATTCAAAAGCTTTTAAGAGATCGAACAAATTCATCTTGAGTGGAATTCATTGGTAAACGAAAGTTTGTAGAAGTTTCACTCAACAGTATCATATCAAATTGATGCAAAGAAGTGCATTAAGGCATAATAAATTTCTTTGCTCAATAAAGCCAAACCAAATTCAAAAGTTTTTAAGAGATTGAACAAATTCATCTTGAGAGAAATTCATTAGTAAATAAAAGGCTACAGAAGTTTCACTCAACAGTATCATATCAAATATATCAAAGCTGTTTCAGAAATTCATAGCATGTGCACATCTAAATTCAATCTATTCCCTCATCTCGAGTTGGGCATTCGTTTGTTCAATGGACAGGAATGCCAATAAAAGTGATAATAGAAAAGAAGAAAAATATCTGGAAGTGTGCCCAAGTATATGTCAGTGCAGATATGCACTCAAAAAAAAATGGGAAAAGAATGAAGCACTAGAAAAGTTAAAGGAATTAATCCTATGGGTAGTCCATGCGCACACTAGACCATTCCCGGAGCTTGTCCCCCTTCACTAGAAAAATTGGGGTCATATCCAGCCCCAACTATATCACCATGTTATCACATTGAAAGCAACACAAGAAGTTTAATATAAAACTGAGATTTAAAATGTTAATATTACCTTCTCAACTGCCTTAACATTTTTTCGCCACTTCCTTCCTTTATTGCCACTTCTCTCTTCCCGTTGAAGTGCCGCAGCTGCTTCTTTTATCTCTCTTGCTCGTTTCCCTAATTCAGTCGCCTCCTGCAAAAAACAAACTATTTTATACTCTGCCATTTTATGTTTATAATCCCTCGTTGTAAGCTATAAAATGAAAAATTAAAGATTGCCAATTCAACAGGGTGATAGGGATACGTGATCCAAAACTCAAACCAACCTTGATATATTGTGCACGAGTAATAATAGCTTTTGGCCGACGAAGGAAAGAAAATATAAGACCCAAAGGCAAACAAGTGATTCCTACTCCACCAAAGAACTATGGAATAAGCATGTAAACATCAAGTTAGTAACTGATCTCACAAAGTTATGATCATACAAAGAACAACCTAGCTATAGCCTAGTAATAATTAATATACATAATACAAAAAAGGCCAAGTTGCTAGAACACCAAAATTGTTCACTACCAAAATAAAGTTAAATAGAACATACTTTAATATTGCCCCTTCCTGAGAGCATGCATAGGAGACAGAAACTTTTGAAGATTTTTATATCCAACAACATAGATATCTGACATCGCATTAAAACACTAAAAAGGGGTATTCCTTTTTTAAAAACTTGGATACTTAGAACAGCTAAAAAATGAAAGGAAATATAGTTATACAAATACGATGTAATAACAAAAAAAACCATTTTGAAGTATAAACATTATCTTGTATTGAGGAAACTATGGCTGAGAAAGGAAAAATCGCAAACTGAATCAGCTTAAACAAGAGTAATCTACAAAAATTAATAATCTAATCAAATTTCTCATGGAAGCCTTCAATTACTTAACACAAATACATGATTGGGTTATAATTGGGTTAATCCCACATTGGTAAGAATTGTGAGACAAGGGTGACCTATAAGGCATTACATGCTCCAAAAGCTTTGCCAATGGGGAAAAAGCCCTGAGGGTGAGAAGCCCAAAGTGGGGGATTCCATTTATTGTTCCTTCCCCCCCACTAACAAATGTTCGCAATCCTTGTGTGCTAAGTGGGTCCCCTTGCCTTGTGATTATTACCAAAAATACATGAGAGCAAAATGTCATTAGGGTAATGACTACTCGTGAAGGTCATCTTGAGATGATTTAAATACACACAAGTAAAATGCAACAAAAATTAATAATGAAACATTTTCTTTGTCCCCCTTTCGTGCATAAACATTTTCCGTCAACCACAATAATCTTATAAATTTGTTCCACAACAAAGATTGCCCATCTTAACAAACAGATAATGAGCAACTAGACATTGCTTGTCAAGTCTTCCTCACTGGCATTTATCAAAAAAATGTAAAATGTAAATTTACATATGCATATTTTAAAATTGGTGTTATATAAGAGCCAAAGATAAAAAGTTAGCATCCTTGAGAAAGTGATTCCGCATATAGCTCCAGTCCCTTACATGATTTCAGGAGCATCATAACAGACAATGAATGAACACATAAATGAAAACAAAGCATACCGAAAATAGTACTGAACCAACAATTGTAGCAAGAGCAACAACATATTCTGGAAAGGTCGTCCTCATGGTCCAAGTACTCTCTGATGATGCACTAGCTTCGTAAGCAGCACACTGTATAAAACCAAAGAACAATTCAAATCATTGCACACAAGTATCAAAAAGACCCAAAGAGATCTTAGAAACTAGGAATGCCGAAGAAAAGTCTGGAGTAAAGAGGCCACAAGGCCTCTGATGATCACATCAAAGGCATTTGTGTTAAAGTTTGTAAATGAACATTAAAACATTAAAAGCATGGACCATACAGAAATTCAAATTCCTTCAATCAACACATCCGTAAAAAAGCCATAAACTTCAGAACACACATGTTTAAAATTTAAGTGACTCATCAAATGATTGGATAATTTTGAGAAGCTATTACCTGTACATTATTGTCAATACAAGGACGGTTTCTTGAAAAATCGGGCCAACTGCTCGGAAATTGACTTGTTGCAGAGGAAAGACGCCGTACAGTGAAATCAACTTTACCAACAAGGCCTAAGTTCATAAATCATGAGATCTGAATTAAGAATGAATGAGCAACAAAAAAACTAATTCCAAATTCAAACCATAAATGAGAAAAAGTAATAAATATGGAACAAATATTATGAAAGCATATTGCCATATTCAGATACTGAAACCACGTGTAAAACTTGGAGATACCGTCCCATGAATGACTATAGGAATGAATTGGATTGACATGTACACCAATGAAAGCCCAAAATAATGAATAGGATTGGCATGCACATACATGATAACATGGACAGTTTCTTGGGCAGTCCAACAAACTAAGATGTAAAATGCGATCCCCTGACTAAGATGTAAAATGTGATCCCCTGACTAAAATGTAAAATGTGATGTTCATTCAAATTAGTCCAACAAAGAACATAGTTTAAAACACTGTAGTGGCAAACTTCAACTTGGACCATATATCAGATGATGAGTATCATGCTAAAGAGATGGCCCGCTATGTGCTCACCTAATTACCTAGCAGTAGCACCCACTGCTTCCACCGAGTAATTTTACAAAATGCATTGCAATCTCATCTAAGGTAAGAACTACTACACCCACCAAATTCAATTTCTTAGAATATCGTTTTTCATCTGCTTCAATAGGGATGTAAATCCTTCCATTTTAGGTCAAACTATTACCCAGCCTAAAAAGAATCTATTAATGAGGCAGAGACCATTTCAAAATGTTTTGACTCCTAGTTGGTTCAGACAAGTCTACAAGGCTGCAATCTACAGAATTGTATTTACAAAATGTAGCCAGTGGACTATGTCTAGTAACTCGATAAACACACCTCCAACTAATAATCAGAATCAAAGGTTCTAAACTACCATGAAACATTGTATCATCCCTGTCCTCTGCATATGTCCATTAAAAAGAAGATAGCCATACATCATTGGTTCCTATATGATTTAAAGTCTAAAGAGATCCCCTAAAGTCTTTAAAAGAATAGTAACACGCACCTCTAATGTGACCAATGAAAACAGAATAGGCATTGGAAGAAGTCGTTCCTCTGTCTCAACCTTTAAAAAACATAATCTTATATATATATTATATATAAGTTGTTCCTCTGACTCAACCTTTAGAAAACATAATTGTGTGTGTGTGTGTGTGTGTGTGTTTATACACCATTAGTGTCCGAACTTTTTATTAAACAGCATTGTCTTCACACCATTATGTTTATAGTATATTATCTTTTAGTATATTCATGGTGATCCCCCAGCAATGTATATATCGTACTTTCTCCTTTGATTAGCTAGTCTATGGAAAAGAAAAATGTTCTACAAAAAGGCTAGTTTGGTCCTTACCATAAAGAATGCCAAGCACAAGCCCAACAACTACAGCTGTCATAATGACCCACATCAAAGCACTAAGTACCCTTTTCCCAATGCTCCTGCCAATTACCAAACATGAAACTTACCTGTCACATTAGCAACTGAATTTCATAAAATGAGTGTAACTCTCAGTACTCTCCTAGCAGGCCAAATTGCTTCAACTTACTATATAATGCAATCCTATGTCATCACCATAGGAATGATGTTACAATTTGGATGCTACCTTAAATAATGAAAATCCAGAGAAGATTCTGAGACAGAGAGAGGGAGAGAATGACTCACTTTTCTTGATCCCCTTCATAGTAAAACATGGCAAATGGTATGACAAAGAACACCAATATTGCATCTAAAATATATATCACCAACCACAGATCTTTCATAGGAAGTGTTAGATTACACGCCCCATTGTAAATTGCATGGCGACATGCATGTCGATTTGCAACATCTGCTGGCAACATCAGAATGGATATTTCGGCCACTGAAAGACCAAGAACCACCACCAGCTTTGGAAAATATGCTTGATTAAGGTCATCGGGATGTTGAAAATTAATAAGAAGGTAGATATTGAAAAGAAAAACAAGGACACACACTACTGCTGCTACAACAACCAAAGCCACATTGAAATCACCCATTTTTGTCCTTGCTTGTTAACTTTGCGAACGTTGATGATCAGACGTTCTTCTGGGTAGACATAAGAAAATGCTCTTTAGATGCAGATAAATTTGGTACCTCTCTGCCTCTGTCAGATAAACTAACTGCAAAAGAAAAGGTCGCATTCAATGTATACAATGTTAATCACATGCAGACAAAAGCACAGCTGCAAAATACAAACAGGATAGAAACAAAACGCAAGGGATACAACTCCAACCACCACATTAAACAGGAAAAGGTTGTGCAACATGGAGAAAAATTTTATATTCAATTTCGGGCATGAATCTTGTTCCAATATTTTTTTAAAGTAAAGTGTATTCAAGATTGTAGATTTTTTTTTCAATTTTGAGGTGATGAGGCTCAGGGCTCAAATGCTAACCCACACTTGTAAGGATGCAAAGTTTGTGCTGAACTGAAGAGAAGATCTCCAACAGGTATATGGACCATGTTATGAACCTTTATTGCAATTGTTACGATATTTAAAAGTGTGCACTTCAATCAGTGGGGCCCATTAGGATCTTTTTGTAAGTGCACCTTATGGGTCCATTGACATTGATTGGTGGGACCAGATTTGTAAGCCCATTAAAAACTTTCCCACATGCAAAGAACAAAAAGCTTCAGTGGGTAAAATGTTGTAAATAAACTCTTAGGTAGTAAAGAAGGATATGTTATGTTTTGAAGGAAATAAGCTCCTACGCACAAGTCTGATGACCATGTCTGGCCAAGACAGTGCCCATACTGCCCTGGATTTGGCCTGAGCTGACATCCACACCTTCTCAGAAGAATCATCTTTTTGTTATTCTTCAGTAATATTAAAGTTCTGATCTCTTTCCGCTTTCAAAAAAAAAAAAAGTTTCAAGCTTGAGTTTTTTCAGTTTTCCATAATTTTCAGTTTCATGGTATTATTCTCAGTGGTTAGGCCTTGCAGCAGATTCAAAAATATTTGATTCTAGCTTTCCACTTTAGTTTCTGAAGTTTCAGACCTAGCACTTATAGCAGAAAAATTGTAGAATTGTCAAAACTACAATTTTGTCTATTTTCAAACCTAGGATTTTTACCTAAGGCTTGCAGAAATGCGACCAACTGCAGCTGGGTTTATAACACACCACCTGAAGCAAGAGATCCTGTTGATCAGGGGTTCACACCTAATTCCAGAAGGAATCACCCGAGTCCTGGAACAGTTAAATGCCAAATTGTCTCACCTCTGCTTACACGGCAAGATAGTTTATCCTAACCAGTTGGGTGTAGGATTCAATTCCATGAACTGACAAAAAGTGCTCTGCATTTCCACAAGTTGAAGGAAATATTCCCACTGAAACAAAAAAAAGGCCCAATGACAAGATTATTTTATTTCAGTTTGTTCACAACTGCACATCCAATGGATGGTATTGAACAATAAATTGATAAGTAGGGCATTATCTTGCAGCCTTACAGGGATGCCCAAACAATAGTCAGTAAATCAAAAACCATGCAAGAAAAAAAATGCAAACTAACCATGTGGACGAAGAAATGCAAGTGGAAGACAAAGATGTTGACAGTCCAATAGAGAAATAATTCACACCAACTTAAACGCGAGACCAGTGGATGAGAAGAACCTAAGGAAGAGTGGAAGGAGAAAAGATGTCTGTTTTGTACCACAGATTCCAAAGTGGTGGAAACAGAACGGCATTTACTATAGAATGCTCAGCTTATAGCAACACTCGAGCAAGGTACACCTACACCTTGAGGGTTGAACCTTTACTTGCCCGCTTTGAAGAGTAGATATTAGCAAAGGCAGGTACCTTTTTTACCAAAACTAATTATAGAAAATCCACCCTTGAAAAAGAAGCAACGACATCTCAAATCAACCCTCCTAAAATTCTTTGTGTACACTCTCACTCTTATTAATCTGCATCAGAATGTAGCGCTGCCATGTGGTCCCGTATATTATTATGGTCGCGTGCACATTAAAACAATTGTCACTCTTTCTTTCTTCCACGAATATGGATTTGATACACGAATTCACAGGGTCGTGGATTGGGGAAGCTCAGCCAAATAGAATCCCTTTCCTCTGGTACGATTGGCATATGGGTGCAATGCAGCGAGCTATTTCTCTAAAAATCATACCAAAAAATACAGTAACATAGCCCATAAACAGATCTACCTACCATGTTAAATGTCTGTTATTTGGCCTCGTCCTTATGTGGAGTATCTAAAGAAGAGTGAAATATTTTTTCTTATCAAGACAAAATGCATTGCATTCATCTCCCAGGACTTCAGTGTAAGATTAAAATTTTGAGGCAAAAGTTCACCCTATCACAACTGACTGTCACGTATTCCAAATTTAAACCCTAATGGTGCAAAACAAACATTTTCGCTAACGTATTCTCAATTTAAGCCACATCTGTATAAATCATTATGGAAATTTAACTCGTATAAATCAAAGAGAGAAGCAGCAGAGATACCTGTTAAAATGGATCTCTTATCTAGCTGATCTGAAACAGGTTATAATGTAAAACTGCGGCTCTGAACTGCAGATCAGAAACTCAACCTTCTAAATTAGGAGGTCAATTTAGCAGGGAAAGGATTGGAGGGCTTTCGTTCCTTCCCAGACATCTGCGTGCGAGGCAACGGAGTTAAATAATTTGGTTGTTTTTAATTTCAAGACCTTTCTATTTAAATTTAAAATATGTCGCAGGTTGAGCTGGAAATGATGTATTTTGTCGCGTATGAAACGAGTAAGTTTTTGTATTTGTTTGGGTGAAACCCGATTAAAGTTCTACAATATATAGATGTTTTTTAACATCTAATTCCTTAATGTTAGTGTGGAAATTTCATCTTTTGTCAAATGAATGTGGATTATTTGGTGAGAAGTTCAACTTTAAACTAGCTTACCAATCTTTGTAGTATAATGATAAATACATTAATAATGAATTAAGTCAAGTACAAGTCATAAATGATTGTGATGGAATAGATATTTTTAATCATATATTTATAAAATTTTAAAAATAAAATTAACAAAAATAAAATGTGTTTTTATATAATTTTTTGTAATTAAGATTTAAATTGTAAAAGAAGTGGTATATTTATTTTATTTTATTTTTGTAATTAATAAGTTTGCAGTTTTTCATTTTAGATAATTATGAGATATTTACTTTATCAAGATTTTATATGGGTTTATCATTTATCGATGTCTCATTTTAATCGTTAAATTTAGTTTGATAGATTGAATTTTACTAAGGGGTGAGGTTGTATTATCAAATAATTAAAGGGCTTTTAGTGATTTAGGACTCAAAGATGGGCTTTTTACCTATCGGCGCCCATATCAACCAATCAATCTAGCCCAACAAAGTGGTATACATTATATTTAAGTATTAACTAGTATGAATGTCTTAAATATATTTATTTAAAAATCGTTGAGATGTCAATTTTGAGGTGCTTATCTTAGATTTTTCAAATGCCATACCGATTAACGACTCCATTATTTTCTTTACAAATTTATCATTGACTAGTGACAAATGACCTAAATTTAGCTACACCTTTGCATCGAGCTCATAAAAATATTTCTAGGAGAAAAAAAAGGCCTCCAAACTCCACCATATTCCTAAGATATCACAATTTTTTTATCGCCTTCTCTAAGCAAGAAGAAAAATTGTCATACAATGATGAAATGAACATCAAATATAAGGTCAAAACTACCATATGACAGTCAAATGGGTGTCAATTTTAAGTTCAACTATGTTTATTGACATCTCGCATTATTACACTTCGCCACCACCCCCAATTGCAATTATAAGTTATGAATATCAGTGTAATTATGGTAATAACAATTTTCTAGCAAAGGTCATATAGTTTACACTATATTCACTATTATCCCGCAACTGAACAGTCTACGTATTTTCACCCTATTCCAATTTCCTTTTGAATGCCCCATAATTTCCAACGTGCACAAAGTCAAAAACTAAGTTGCACTTAAAGTTATTTGTGTAGTTTGGGAGGCCACTTGGCTTTGTGATTAATTTTAATATAATTTTATTGTGTGAAAATATAAGTTTACTCTAGATACAAATATCCATAAACATTTAACTAGGCTAAATCACATGCATAAAACACTAATTAACTTGGTCAATTAGTTTTAAAGCTAAAGAAAAGATATGACATGTAAGGGTTAGAGATTTATCTTAAATATCATGAGATTTGGTGATAGTTAATAGGATATAATAGTGAGAATATGCATTTAAATGTGAGATATAGTTGACCTTGAATATTCATATCGAGTAAAGCATTGTTTATGGATCATATGGATCCTCTAGATAAATGGCTAAAAGGTCCAAACAATTTTTATGACCATGTTTGCCTAGTTATGGTCTTCAAAGACCTTTCTCAGATTCTTATACCTTCACTTCAATCACTATAGATGATATTTATGAATTATATAGCACCTCAATATTGTACACTTGGCAAACTCAAACTTTTGTTATTCCTCTCAGTTCTAAAGCTTTCTCGCTTTCAAAAGTCTCGCATCTATTCTATCTTGTGCCCCTTGACCTATCTCTTGGTCTAACCAATCTTATGGTGATGACCCAAACCTTCCATCTTTCCCAGAATGCTTAAATATTTATATCTTATGCCCCTGTAAGTTATAAGTGTTTACCTATTTTTTAATTACCAGGCCATAAGTGTTAGTCGCATACCCTTGCATCAACAATAGTGTCCTACCCTGACGTAGGTGTCCATTGCCCTAACCTCATCTAATTTACAAATGAAACGTATCCTAATGGTTGGCCTAAGTCCTTTAATGTGATTTATTTCTCGATAGGAGTGGTATATATTCACAATTACTCCTCATTCATTCCTCACCTAGAAACTTTTTACCTGTTCACTAGGCAACTTATAAAAGGCATTTAATAAAGCATTCAAGTGAGCAAAACTTCCCTATTTTCTCTTATTTCTATATCAATCATAAGGACAACACGTACATAGGTCTAAAATAAAAAAGGAATTGCCCAAGAATTATATTTACCAACAAGTTAGGTCATTATTGTACTTGTTTTCCACACATTGCATGATTCACACATAAACTAACACATAGAGGAGAACTACATAAGTCTGAGGCCCTCTTCATGGTATTGGTTATATAAGCACCATTCATTGATAAAGGGGTCTTTAGGGTAGCTCGACACCATGTGCACACTAACCCATTTTTTCCAGGGCATCATTCAAGGGCAAAGAAGATTGAAACTAGGGTTTTGTCATTTCATAAGAAGTGATAGTCCATGTCCCGAATCTGAATGCATGTTAGGTATTTTCTATCTCATTTTCCTCAAGATGTTAAAGTGTCTAGTCCCAACAAGCTTACGCACTGACTTTTCATGCAAGACTAAGCTCTTTCATGCTTACCCGAAGCATGCAATAAGAAACCAATTCTCATGGGTTATATTGCACAGCAACACACTTACCATATACTTGAGTTTATTCATATATCTAATTAGTGATTACACAGAAAAGGAAATACACGATTGTGGACCTTGTCTCATCAATGTAAACAAACAAGAACACGAAGATAACTACTATGAGGTTTAAAGTGTTGATTACACAAGCTCATATAATGCATATTCTATATATATCATAGTCAATTATAAGCCACATATTACTCAATGCAAACCCATTGTTACTCAATGTTTTAACTATCAATCAACTGAAGTATAACACTATAATTGATAGTAACTTCCGTAATTCTGCTATTACCATAAGGATTCGTTACATAATACCAATGTTCAATTACTCTTACACATCTCTACATAAGGGTATTTATACTTATTTTTCCCTAACCAAATAGTTACATTAGTAATGACAATTAGGTGACTGACCAATGATCTCTAGTAGCCTAAGAGTCATGGTAGTTATTTACTTGTTTTCTCTTAAGGACCTAGGCCTTCATGCCCCCTGTATTATTATTTGGTGCTAGATCCTTGATGTCAAATGTCCCTCTTTATATGGGTTAGTGCAAAACTAGTGTGATGATTAAAGTCTAGTTTATCCTTAAGAATCACTCCTTAGTCGTTTCCCACTTCCCTCATGTTTCCCAAGTCTTTTGTTGTTGTACTGAGTCTTATGCTCTCAAGTTTTCTATTAGTTATGTTTCATCTATAGCTAGGTCTTCTCGCATTGTTATCTTCTGCATCAGTGTCCTCTCGCACTGTGATGTTTTTATGCCATGGTTTTCCTATGCCATGCTCCCCTCACACTGTGTTGGATCTGCACCAAAATCTAAAATACTTAGTCAAAATTTGGGGTCCAACATCACCCCACACTATTCTCTTAGTCCATTCTAGACTAAGTACTGGTCACAGCCTCAGCCAAAAATTTAGGCTTCATTCATTCAATCTGCTTTCTGACACCATCCCAATGTGACAAGGTGTCAAGTAGCTTGGATGTTATTTTCTTGATCATTGCCTTCAACTTGTTCATCTCTTCGGGTTGATCAGGACACTCATTTGCCTTATTAACTACTTGGTCAAAGGATGTGGTAGCATCCTTTTGGACCTCTTCAAGTGTAGTGACTTCATTCACAACCTATCCTCATAAAGCTATAAAATTATAATTTATTTGTTGCCAATGTGCATTTATTATTTCTTCCATAGTCTCGACATCCTTAAATGCCTTAGCACACTCAATATAGTCTTTTATTAAAAGGATGACATCCACCAATTGCTGCCATTGAGATTCCTCTGACTTGAGCCGAACTTCCAAAATTTTATTAAGCCATGCTAATTTTTCAAAAATCTTATCCAAGATGGGGATCACTTCCCCAACCCTTTCGAGGGTGCATTTGCAGACTTCCAATGCTTTTGTAAATTTCTTAGCCACCCATAATGCTTCATTTATAGGTGTGGGTTGTTCTTTGCACTTCTTTAATAAAATATTTATAAGGGTTTCCAACTTATCAATGACTTTTCCCTCCAAAGGGACCCCATATGCCAATGTCAATTCCTGACCCAAAATAGTTTTACATAAGTTTAAAGTTTTTACTTTGGTTGTTGTGGCTTCTTTTATTTGTTTCTTAAGTGTGACCCCTTCTTCTTCAAGTGTCTTCTAAATGACAACTTCCTTATCATACATTGTCACCAAGTGGTCATGTTTCTTCTCTCTTTCACATGCATCAAACTCTGAAAGTATATTCTATCATGCAACTTCAAAGGACATTTTCAAAAATGCAGTGCTAGCATGTAGAGGAAAGATCTATTGGGGATCAACCCAAATTGGAGTGGGCAGTGTCATTGATTAAGAATCTAAAACTAGACTATCCTGAGGTTTTTCAAAATAGTGTTATTTGTTGTACATGTCAAAGAAAAAGCACATCTGACACCTAGCATCAACAGTTGCATCTTGTGGATGAAAATGAGAATATAACTATAACATCCAATATGGAATGCTTATTTGGTATTAAGCACATAATTTGGTGGTTGGATCAACCAAATATGGTTAAAATTTAGATCTAATTGGATGTTCCCCTTTGAGGGGATCCTACTTAAGTATCTTAACATCCACATCTAAGGTCGCTAAAGCATTGTTGATGTCCATGCCACTCATTTGTTTTATGTCAAAACCATTCTTCTCTTTGCCAAGTGTATTTTTCATGTCTAACTGTGCCTCTTCAAGGGTGGTCTCCTCCTCGTGTATTGGGGAGGGTGTTTTTTTTAGTCAGGCTCCTCCAACTCTTCTTTATGACCCATAGGCTCTTTTTGTTCTAATGGATTGGTTGGGAGTAATAGTGTTGAACCCTCCAGTTGTGATTTTGATGTGTCTTGTTTAGGTGAATTACTTAGTGGTGATGCCCTTTGTAGGGAGGCCCTTGGTAGTGAGACCCTTGGTGGCAGTGCCTAGGCAGTCCTTTGTCATTTTGGTGGTTCCATCTATGAGCTTGTGTTGGTATCATGCTCAAATTAGTTCTTTTTGTCAAGTGGTGGTATAGGTAGAAGCTTCTCTCTTGCATGTTTCATGCCTCCTGAAGCTTTCTTCGTAGGTCACAACATATAGAATAAATTATGAATAGTGTCACCAACCATGGTTTGCTTAACCTTGATGTCAATTTTCATAGTCTCATGCTTTTCCCTGTATGGTTTTTTGCTAGGATAACCATATATTTTTCAAAGAGTGTGAATCTCCAAGTCAATTTGATCTGCTTCTAGGGTGAGGGGCTTTGCATCATATATGTAGTTCACTGAGTTGACAAAGTACCACAATGTGAAGGCATAGGGCAACTTCAACCAAGCTGAAAGCTCTCCAAAGAGGGCCATCTTGATACGAGCTAGAGAAAAATGTTATTTAACAATGAATTGGGCTTGTTCACCAACCTAGATAGGTAAGTCCTTAGGAATGTGCCATTCATTTTTAAAGGATTCCTTCATGCCATCATACCACGACTTCATCTTGATTTTGAATATCAGAGTGATATAATTGGGGCATGTGAATGCCTTGTAGTGCTTTGTTGGGGACTTGTGCTCTAGTCGATACAACCATTTTAGCTCGCCAGAGGAGTAATTAGGTACACCAATTTCATTGAACACCATCAATAAAAGAAATACCACCCATGGGAATCTATGGTCAGGTATTTGATGGGTCCTCTCTGCATCTAGTATGATTTTTTTGGCAAAATAAAATTCCTAATTATACTTTAGCCCCTCGATTACCTAGTGGGTGATGAATAGGTGAGTCATGTCTACCTCTTTCCATTAATCAGTGCCACTGATCTTGGTCATAATGATGTGCACTACTACTTGGAGGGTAGGGTCTTGCAAGTTCTTAATGTACATAGCATGGCCCTGCAGTACTCTAATGCTATGGTGGTCTTTTCAATCTCCTCTAAGTCCTCCAAGTCAAATTCAACATCTACGCTAGAACATTGCAACCTGACACCTTGCTTATTCTTTCAGGTGTAATCTTCATGTGACACCTAATAAAATAGATATAGTCCTCATGAACACAAGAAAGCATAAATTTTATTGCTTCCACTAATTTTCTAAAATATGAAAGGTTAAGCCACTAGAAAAGGTCTACAAAGTCCAAGGCATTGAATATTTTTAAGTCATACACCAATTCACTCCTGGGGTTTTGGCACTCAACCTAGTAGTCATTATGTAGCTCAACCTCATTTCCTAGTTGGCGGTGGTTATAGTAAAAAATGGTACAATTGGGTACTTTTGATACCCAATTTTTTGTGCATAACATCATTTTTAGGTACTGCTTTTCTTCTATCATCAAAGGTAGAGGTGGAGGTATTTGTGCCTTCTTCTTTATCTATCACAGCATTCTAGATCCTTCACCTTCCATGCTCTACCTCTATTCCTTAGGTGTTTCTTCTTTGGATCAATACTGCTTCCCCCAACATATAGTTCTTCCTCCTCTAGAATGGCTGGTATTGGATCACTTCTTTGGGCCTTCTTTCTAAGCCAAATCACCCTTCATGGAGCTTGAAGGTTGAAGCACATCCATCCAACATTCCCAAACGAATACATGTTTGTTGTGGACATGACTTGGCTCTCTTATTTTAACATCTGTTAATGGCAGATGCCAATCTCTATAACCTACAACTATTAATTTTCCTCTACATGATTTAAGGTTAGATAATGTTTGCTTGATTACTTGGATAAGATCCTTCTTAATAGCCAAGAAACATGAATTTGATATTCTACACTTGTCCTGGAATCACCTAAACTTAGCTTGCTCTTCAGCTCTATAAAATCTCAAAGAAAGTAAAGGTAAAGTTTAAAATGAGCCCTTAAATTCTTTTTATAGACTCGATGGGGTAACTTGTATCTACTACCCCCCATCTCCTCGACCATCACTTCTCATAAGTAATGCATTATAACAGTCTCCTTTCTTAGATTGTTGCTTCTCATCATAAATGCATTTAGTTGATATCATCATGACTCAATGTTGGCATGCTTATCATAACCACTAACTCTTTATATTAATGACATGTCTTGTCCCACACTTTTTCTAGAGTGCATGATAGTTGTAAAAACCCTTTTGAATATTCATACCAATGGTGGGAATCTATCTTTAGACCTCTTTTCTTGTGCACACATCCCTATGGAATATTTTTCAATATATGTAACACCCCTTGCCCCACACTAAATGTGCATCATGGTCCTCCACAAAATCCTAAGTACTAAGTTACAAAAAGAACATAAAATAAAATAAAGGGATGTGTAACTAAGGCAGTGTTTTATTGAAAACAAGAAATGCTAAACTAATGGCATGCACCCTATTGAAACAAAAGGAAACTAAAATTTAAGTAGAAAAATACAGCCTTAGTTAGCTACCATTATAGTACCCAGGAAGAAATTGGCCATCCAATCTTTGTAAATGACAAGCACCAATAGGGTGAATGGTATGAACAATAAAAGGACCATCCAAGTGAACATGGAGCTTCCTAAAATGGCATGCAAACTTGGAGTCATAGAGCAAAACTTTCATTTTAGGGATAAATGTCTTATGTTTAAGGTGTCGATCATGCCATGCCTTTTATCTGTGTTTTTCCACATCTTGACTTTAATGAGCAAAGAAACGAGCTTCATCCAACCGCAATAAAACATCCAAATGTGATTTCAATGATGACTCATTATCTAATTATCCAATATGCATAATGTGAAGAGATGGTACCAAGAATTCAATTGGAATAACTCCTTCTATTAGGAACACCAAATTGAAGGTTGTACTCTTGTTGAGGCACTTATAATTTATTCAACAAACCCAAAGTACTTTAGACACTCTATCATCCTAGTCAGTGTAGCCAATATTACAAATCTTTATGAGTGTTGTTCCTAAGATTTTGTTGAATGCCTTAATAGTTCTATTGGACTGAGGATGATATTGATCCAAAACTAGAAAGTCTTGGTTGAATAATATTTCAAGAACACATAAATAATAATGCTATCTCTAAGAAGAGATGTTTTATTGCTCAAAATTGTAGATACAACATATGCCTATCTCTCGAAAGAGATGTTTGTTTTCCTTTTTAGGCTACATATCTATTTATACCTATTTTTGAAGGTAGGAGGAGGATGTGGAAGGTCACCAATCTCGAGGGAGATGAAATGGTTTGACTTCCATGAATTACAACACTTCAAAATTTGAGAAATCACTATTTTTAGAAACTTACTACTTTTAAACTGCACTACTAAAATTGAAATTTGGGGCACTTCCATTTGGTTTTCAAGGGTCAAAACCCACTAAGCAAAGCTCTATGCCATCTCACAGTGTTCCCCTCATTCTTAGCTTTCCAACAGTTTAAATGGGAGTCGAACGGAGCTATGGTGCAAAAGTTATGGCCCCCAAAAGTTTTGCCGCCAATTGGGGTAGGACCGTTGCCCAAATTATCACCTGAAGTGTTGCCTGAATCATTCCTTGAAGTGTTATCCAGATCAGATATGGTGGTGTCTTATGATGGGAAATCATGAAGTCAATGAGTAATATTTAGATACTCTCATTGAGGAAATGTGTACGCAATCACTAGTAAAACTCAATGGTTAGCCAAAAAGGGTTATGACATGTTCCCATATGAAGCATGTGGCAATGGCTATAGTAAATCCCTTATTAGTGTGGGCTTAGCCTAGTGCATGAGATAATCAATTATTGTTATGATATATTGGGAACCTGTACATCATCTAGCTGGGTTGATGGGGTCGATAAAATCATTGGCCCATTTCTCAAATGGTTCTTGAGATAAAATAGGCCATAATGGCATGGAATCCCAATGATTTGGTTTTCTCTTGAATTGGTAAATATCACACTATTTAACATATAGAATGACATCATGAAAAAGGGTAGGCCACCATAGTTCATCTAGTAGTACTTTGTGTATAGTAGCCTCACTAGCACAGTGTTTGCCAGCAATTCCTTCATGAACCTCATGAAGTATTGCAAGATGCTCATGTTTCATGACACGTTATCAAAAGATTTAATCTCATCTAAGCTTATAGATGTCTCCTCCAATGAGCTAAAATAGGGCAACATGGATAACTAATTGCTTTTTAGACTACAAACTCAAATAATTTGGTACTGCGCCAGTAGTTAAAAAAGTTGTTATATATTATAACTCCTCAGGTACACGTGAAACACAAAACAAATATACATTAGGTAGGTCATCTTCAATGGTGCATGCATGGTTCTCCAGAATCAATTCAGGAGAGATGGTTAGGACCACAATTAGTCTTTCCTGGTTTGACCATGATAAAGAATTAGAATTCATGGAAAAATACAATCCAGTGATAGATGCGGCTATGTAACACTAATTTATTAACCAGATATTTTAAAGGTTCGTGGTATATATTGAACACAAAAGGAGTTGCCAATAGGTACTATCGAAACTTTTATAAAACATAAACCATGAAAAGTGCTTTATACTCTTTTGTGGTGTAATTCCTCTTAGTCAGAGTAAGCTTTCTACTAGCAAAATAGATGGGGTAGTCAAGGTGACCTTTACCAGGGTGTGAAAATGATGGCCATTCTAGAAGCATCAATATGGACATTGAATGGTTTTATCCAATCAAGAAATTGGAGAAACAGTGCAGTGACGAGTTTATCTTTTAAAGTTGTTATCAATTAAATTTTGCACCTACTTTGTGTAATAGTATAGTATGTGGGAAATCTAATGATATAATGGAATCACCTCTAAGCTTTGAGACATTAGAAAATTGAGGTGAACCTCTAGAGAAGGTTGACTCCCTTTCACTAAGCTTAGTGCAATTGATATATGACTAGTTCACTTCATACTATAGCTTTCTGAGTGATCTTTCTCCTAACCAGTGTTTTACCTTGCGAGGAAAAGAGTTAAGGAGTTTTTTAAATTGGAAAATGGTGATGCACCAAAGGGTTATAGTGAAAATTGATGCTTACATTGATTTAACATAGTTGAACAGTGATATATTGAAATTTATTTAAGCACAATCTTACGCAAGTATGATATCAAAGGTAATATTGGGTATTTTATCAAACAAGGAACAACTTTCTTGATTTTTTGTCAATAATATTTCAAAAGTGTAAGATAAATACCGAAAATGATTCTTATATAACTGAAATAAGACTTAGATTATTCACAAATTTAATAAAATTCATACATACACAAAAATAACACAAAACAAGGAAGGTAAAACTTCAGTCTATTAAAGGCCTCAAAATCTTCTTGGCAAGAGCGAGTCCAAATAAAGTATTATTGTGTTTCAAAAGTTCATCTAAGGGCATGCAAATCTTTGCATAACATCAAATTAATTTTTTATAGTACTTTATATATCCTAGAAAGCTACAAACCATGTACTAGGATGTCGATGCTGGTAGATGAAGAATCATAGCTACCTTAACAGGGTCTACTAAAAGTCCATCTTTGCAGATATTATGACCTAGAAGAACACTGAATGGTGTAGCAAAAAGACATTTATTTAGATTAAGTGAAATTTGAAGCACTCAACAATGCTCAAGCATAAGCCTTAAATTAAAACAATGGTCCTTCACTAGGCCATAGACTGTCCAATCATCCAAATAAACCTGAAGGAATTTATGGATGAAGTATTTAAAGGCCTCAATAGTTATATGAGAGAATACAGTAGGTAAATTTGTCAACCCAAATGGCATAACAATATATGTGAAAGATCCCCATTTGATAGCAAATATAGTCTTAAGTCGATCCTCCTCGATGATCTGGATCCGATGGTAGCTAGATAATCCATTTATAAAAGTGTAAATTTCACAACCAATGATGCCTTAAAGGATTTTTTATGTGAATGGCATTAGAAAAGGATTAGTAATGCAAGATGCATTAAGTATTCAGTAGTCAATGCAAATATTCTAATGTGCCAATCTTTCATTATACTTATGACCATGGGGTTGACCCACTCAGACTCATTAATTGGGATTATCTCTCCAACATGCAACATACTTTCAATTTCCTCTCTCACCCGTGCACATAAATTTGGATTCATCATATATGGCTAATTCCCTAACTAGTTAAGCACCTTCAACTAGTTTGATATGCATTTTGCCTAAGGACAAATGAACACCTTTCATGTCATTATAACTCCTTGGAAAAACATCTTGGCATTATTTTAATAACTCAAATATTTTTGAAATCTCTGTATCAGACCAGTAGTTACACATAGTAGCTATATGTGGTTCTTCCTTTGTGCCAATATTATGCTAGTAGTTTGAAGAGGTTCTGAGTATGGGTGGTCTACATCAGGACCAATATTTTAAATAGTTCAAGAGCCATAATCTATAGGGATATTCAAGTGATTTAACTATGGATCAAGGGGGTCAGACCCTTCACCTTCATCAACATGAAACATAAGTTTTTGTTTCCCCTTGTGAATCTCTTCATAACATGCTTGATTAAGGACCGGTTTTGATGTAGGGACAGACTGCTTAGATGGATCATTAAATGTAACCAAGCCTTCTTTTGGTACATGATGTATATGTTATAGCCAATCTTCGATAGGACTAGGGTCACCAACAACTGCTTCATGTATGGCTTGGAAAGTGAACCGTAAATACATCCTTGGAGATGAGCAAGACAACACTGAGATCGTGTTTTTTTCAATACATGCCAAAAGCAGGTACCTAAATGTCATTCTTCATGAACATACCATGCTCTAGCCCAAGTACATAAGGTGTCATAAAAAGCATGTACCCATGGGTACTTTAGTAAGGATTCTTCAACCCTCCACATAGTTTCACAAGCTTCTATGTGTGGTTCTAGTGCTCAGATTCCACTATAGTTGATTGTACCCCAGATGTGGTTATCATGATGAAACTAGTGATGTAAAGTAGAGTGTACTTGATCTAATAAATAAGTCATTTGTTATGGATTTTCCACCACCTTGTGGTCATGCCATCAAAAAGTTAAACTAGTGAATGCATATGATCAACATTAGATTCATAGAAGGCTTTGAGTCATTAGATATAGTTGTGAACTTCCATTTACCCATGAAATTGAGGAGCTTCATCAAGTCTTTCTAGTGGTGTAGCCATAACTAGTCCTCGCATGACTTGTCCAATAATAAGGCAAATAAATCTATGGCATTTATGGTATGGGCACAAAATGCTCTCACAACTGCCAATGGTACCACACACTCTTCTAGTGAGGCCATAGTCATTGTGGGCCCAATAATTACAAGCATTACTTGTGATATCAGAAATAAACTATGTGTACATCCATTATAGGATGCCATCAGGAGTAGGATCATGATGCTCACCATCTCTGGTTATGATGTTGTAGATGTGACTAATATATTCATTCATGTTAGCAAGTTATACATATGAGGGCCCATGTGCTTGATCTAATGGGATAACGAATCATTGATCAACATTTTCAAAAATGATATAACACTTTTTGAAACTTAAGTCTGCATTATTTGCATAGCTCTAAGGTTGACCCAATAGAGTTGGGAAATCATTAACTTCAACCAACTTGAGAACTTCAAAATTAACTTTGAAAAACACCCCAAGGATATCGACAATTACATTCTTAAGAATGACAATTGGTAGAGCACATGTTTTATTAGCCATAAACAACATGTGAGGCAATGGTTGTAATGTTGGGCTAGCCATTTTGTGTTATGCATCCTTTGTGAGGACATTAAACTCAGTGCCAGTGTTGACCAAAATATCTCTAATTACCCAATCATTGATGGCAATATTCACTAGTATTTCCTTATCCTCTTGAAGGCTAAGAAGAATAGGAGTATCTTGCCATTGATCATGATTTAATCGATGATCTTTAGTTGGCCTTGACAAATAAGGTCAATTATCAATTGGTCTTGGCACCTGATTTTTAAGCCAATTACTCAATTATGGGATAATGTCTTCATCTAATAGATGCTTTCAAATTTCTTATAAATTATCTTTGCCACATTTTGAGATTCTATGGCCTTTTGTAGATCAACATATTGGGAAACTTCTCGATCCTTAAGAAACTAAATTTTCCCTTGTAGTTCTTATACCAAGGTCATAGTATCCTAAAGCACATCTTTCTATTACTGGGCATTAAGATACTTTATTACACAAGGTTATTTGTGTTGTATCTTATCAATAGGTGGAATAGATGTAGACTAAGACTGTTCTCAACTACATGTGGTGATATTAACCTATTGGGCTGTTGGAGTGCTAGAGTGTGGTTGCCAAGGTTTCTCTATATGAATCATACTAATACCTATTTCATTTATTTCCTTAGTGATGGTTGTGTATAAATCAGGGCATTCCTCCAATCGATGCTCCTTTTTACAAAAAACACATGTTGGATAGATTAGATAATCTCGCTAATAGTGATCTAGAGATCTACACGTATGATATGTTTATGGTGGAAAATGACCACCTCCTCATTCCCATTCTCAACCTTGTCCATGATATCCATCATTATCTTGATTATTTGAGATAGAGGTTTGATGCATACCATGCATGTGTGCCTCATATATATCACTAATCAGTCAACAATCATTTATGTCACAGGTATAGGCATCACATATATTTTAGTATTCAAATACTTTAGAATGTGTAGCCCATTATAAGAAAGGACAATAGCATACATCATGCTCTTCATGGAAAATCTCACATGACTATTTTATTACAATGTAGATGTTCTTGTAAGGGCAGTTTCTTCTATTATGACCTTCAAACTCATAATCGATATACCAAAGACCATTATGAGTATTGTACGCATTGTTTGTAGTCAGCTTCTCTAATTATGATGCCATGGAAGCTATTTGAGCTTCCATAAAAGGATTGATCCCAGTGTAAAATCTATTGACAACTTCAACATAGAGGGAAACTTCTAAGACCTTGCATGGGTTGGTAAAGGTCCTTTGAGATAGTATTCATCTAAAGGGAAATAATAAACTTCCCACGAAGCATTAGGCATGCTGAGCAACACTAATCTTGAATGAGATCTTAGACAAGAGTGTTTTGAATCATGCATCATACTCATATACACTTTCAATGAGCTATTGTTTTATATTTTTTAGTGCAACAATACTTTGTTATCAAATTCTTGAAGAAATGTCATATTGAGATAATAATAGTCAATTACCAATTATTGAGGGTTAAACTTCCTATACCACTTGTGTGCTCTTTTGAAAAGTGTGGTTGTAAATTGTGTGTCCTTTCACTCAGAAGAAGTTATACCACATGCCCTCCAAATGAGTTCACACTTATGAACATGCTCTACAACATTCTCCACACCCCAATATTTAGGTAAATGAAGCGTCATTTCATAATACACTATCAGCAGTGAGGTGCTTGTGATGGTGGCTATTGAGAACCCCCAGGTCCTATTCTTGGAGGTGGAAGTCCACCACTTTCATATGTGTCACCTCCTAGTCCTCTTCCCATGCCTACAACAACAACACCTGAGACATTAAACATAGTAGTAGGTTTATTTATAATATTTGTATCAGTACTCTACCCACTATTAATGTTGGGTCCACCAGGCATATCAAGTTGGGCCATGAAATTTCCTTGAAAAGGAAGAGAAAGTGTCAATTCACTATGAGTTAAAGTTAGCTCAGCTATAATTTCTCTTATAGGATCAATTTTTGACTCTAAACTATCAGTATCCTAGTTATATATGATTAAATCATCTGGCTCAAAATCATGAGTGTGCATAATGGTTGGGGAACTGGGTAGGTTCAATTGTGGTTCTTCAATCTCTTTTATCCAGCTAGTTTTTCCCTCATATGATAAAACTAACATTGGTCATGGTTCAAAAGTTGGTGATTCCTCCTTGTACCCTTCTACTTCCATGTGGATCCTAACAATACTTCTTGAGCCCTCCCATCCCCTTCCTACTCTGCCTCCACCTATAATCCTCTGTTGAGCTTCATCATATTTATGCTTTTGTAACACCCACTAACTGGATACCATTTTGAACCAAAAATTCTTTACCAACACCTCTACATTCCCTTCCCAACTGTGTGGCTCATGCAATGGTGGATTTATCCCTCCATAGGTAAAGTTTATAGTCTTGAATCAATAAATAACTTCTTTACTTCTAGTGGGAAGTGTCTAATATACCGACCTCATGGCTCTTGGAGAACCTAGAACTTGGCTTTTTCATGACAAGAGTAAGTGGTTACAACATATTCCAAGATGTGGCTATTCAACACCCCTTTCTACTAGATATTAACAACCCATATCCATGGTGTTCCTAAATGTACTAAAGACCTATGGCGTTCTATCATCCAAGCTTGCCTCCTTCCAAAATTTCATGACCGGCCTTAATCATAGGCAAAGAGCCAAACATGCAAATGAATAAGGACTTTGACAAAGAAGGTTTCATATGAGCTGTATAGATGTTATTCAACCCATTCATGGGCAGAAACTCTTAGTTCAAGATAGGGAATCATAAAATTATCCTCGACCTTAGTAATCTATTATTTGATACTTTCAAGGGATAAATGTTCAAGCATTTTCCATTACTATATAACAAGTGCAACGGGTCCCAATAATAGAACTAGAATGTTGGGTGTTTTCTATCACATTTTCCTTAAGGTGATAAAGTGTCTAATCCCAACAAGATTATGCACTGAATTTTCATGCAAAACTAAGATCTTGTGCACCCACTCGAAGTACGTAATCAGAAACCAGTTCCCATGGGTTATGTTGTGTAGTAACACACTTGCCATATACTTGATTTTGTTCATATATCTAATTAGTGATTACACAGAAAAGGAAATACATGAATATGGAACTTTTCTCATCAATGAAAATAAACAAGACCATGAAGATAACTACCATGAAGTTCAAAGTGTTGAATACGAAAGCTCATACAATGCATATTCTATATATATCATAGTCAATTATAACCCACATATTACTCAATGCAAACCCATTATTACTCAATGTTTTAAATATCAATAAATTGAAGTATAACACCATAATTGATAGTAACTTTCATAATTATGCTATTACCATAAAGATTCGTTACATAATACCAATGTTCAATTACTCTTACACATCTCTACATATGGCTATTTATACTTGTTTTTCCCTGACTAAGTAGTTTCTTTAGTAATGATAATTAATGGACCATCCAATGATCTTCAATAGACTAAGAGTCATGGTAGTTATTTACTTATTTTCTCCTAGGGACCTGGGCCTTTGTGGCCCCTATATTCTTGTTCGATGCTAGATCCTTGCTGCCCCTTGTCCTTTGTGCAAACTAGTGCAAAACTGGTGTGATTATTAAAGTCTAGTTTGTCCTTGAGAATTGCTCCTCAACCATTTCCCAATTCCCTCACACTCCCCAAGTATTTCATTATTGTATTGAGTCCTGTGTTCTTGGGTTATATGTTAGTTATGTTTCATCTTTGACTGGGTCTTTTTGCACTATTATCTTCCATGTCATTATCCTCTCATATTGTGTTATTTCCATGCCATGGTCTTCTTGTGCCATGCTCCTCTCACGTCGTGCTGGATCTGTGCCAAAATCCAAAATATTTAGTCAAAAATTGGCATCCAACAATGCATTAGAATGAAGGTGAAGACAAGTCCATAAACATCCAAGTGGTCGCATCCTTTTCTAGCAGGTATTTCATATAGGACCTCTGTATTCAATCCAAACAATAGTGTTGACACTAACGTACAAGGTTGACACTAATGTCCAAGGCTTTAGAGGCACTCAATCCATAATTTGATGACTATTCTAGAATCCTCTTCTAGTCTATTCCCTACCTGTTTCAGATCCAAATTTGTGTTAGTATCAGAACTAAGTACATTATTTCTTTGTCATTGCCATATATATCATATTTGTACTTACCTTTTTTAACCTATCTCAGTTTAATGAATTTAACATATGTAGTATATGAGTTTAGTATTTAATTATCGTGTTGTAGATCTAATTATCACCCTTATGTATTGTCATTTCTATATTCTTAACCCCATCTACCCAAGTAGGATCCACATCCAATTTAGGGTTAAATATTTGGTGAACTTGATATTTGAACATCATACTTACCTAAGCATTATTGGGCCCTAAATCCATCTAAGTATAGATCATCACTAACATAGCAGACCCTTGGGCACGAGACAATCAGTTGCCATGATTGATGTTCTGTCATCTTATGGTGTTAGCTAGTGGATGACTACCTAACTCCCTCCTAGCTTAATCATCATTAGGAAGCAGGCACATAGGACAACCATGGTTCATTAGAATTAGGATAGTGGAGCCAGTGTAATGATTACATTTAGTGCTAGCTCAACAATAGGCATGCTATATTCACCATGGCACTAAGATACCCCGAAACACTATAAATCCAAGCTGAGTCTAGTCAATGAGGAGGAGGAGATGGATGTAGCAAAGCCTTGCAGGAATGGTTTCAGATGTTGTGTTCACCATTAGAGCTTATATTTTAGTTTGGGATGCCTATGAGGCTCCCCAATATAATGCCCAAGCTCGCCTATTAGCCTTTGGACCTTTAGCAATTGTAAGAGGAGCATTTGCTCAGTTTTCATTGGTATATATATATATATATATATATATATATATATATATATTATGTGTTTGAACCCTGTTAATGATGGATCATGTTGCACCTAATGAATGTTAATTTTGTTTATGTAGCTATAACCATAGGTTTAGAATAGGAATGGTTTGCACAATGTTTTAATAGATTGAATGCTTAGATCTATATTGTGTATGTTGAGCTCCTATAATCCTTCAACCTAACCCATTTATGGCATTTTTGTAGTGTATGATGGCATCAACACCCTAGATAGAAAATGCTTTTAGTATAGGAAAGACCCCACGCCTCGTACTGATGCCTACATCAAAGTGCGAGCCCAAGCGCGCGCGTGTGTGTGTGTGTGTGTATATACACACACACACACATACATACATACATATACATATACATATATATATATATGTATATATATATATATATATATATGTATATATATATATATGTATGTATGTATGTATGTATGTGTATATATATGTATGTATATATATATATATAAAATGTATGTGTATATATATGTATGTATGTGTGTGTGTATACATACATACATATATACATATATATATGTGTGTGTGTACACACACACACACACACACACACACACACACACACACACACACACACACATGTTTGAACCCTGTTAATGATGGATAGTGTTGTGCTTAATGAATGTTAATCTAGTTTACGTGGCTATAACCATAGGTTTAGAATGGGAACGGTTTGCACAATGTTTTAATAGATTGAATGCTTATATCTATATTATGTATGTTGAGCTCCTATAAGCCTTCAACCTAGCCCATTTATGAAATTTTTGTAGTGTATGATGGCATCAACACCCTAGATAGAAAATGCTCTAAGTATAGGAAAGACCCCACGCCTCGCACTGATGCCTATACCAAAGTGTGAGCACAAGCCTAACTCCTTCATCTAAATACCCCTTTGAACTCACCAAGTGCCTAAGTGGCAATAAATTAATGAAACTAAAGGTTTGCGCCCATGAATGCACCACCACCATTGTACTAACCAAAGTCCCTAGAGGATAGAGTTATTCCATGACATAACTAGCCCAACATGGGTCCTAGTCCTTATATATATATATATATATATATATATATATATATATATATATAGTGTGTGTGTGTGTGTGTGTGTGTGTGTGTGTGTGTGTGTGTGTGTGTATGTGTCTATATATATATACATACATACATACACACACATACATATATATACATATATATATATGTGTATATACACACACACATATACATACATATATACATACATACATACATATATATATATATATATATATATTATATATTTGAACCCTGTTAATGATGGATAGTGTTGCGCCTAATGAATGTTAATCTGGTTTACGTGGCTATAACCATAGGTTTAGAATGGGAATGGTTTGCACAATGTTGTAATAGATTGAATGCTTATATCTATATTATGTATGTTGAGCTCCTATAAGCCTTCAACCTAGCCCATTTATGGCATTTTTGTAATGTATGATGGCATCAACACCCTAGATAGAAAATGCTCTAAGTATAGGAAAGACCCCACGACTCGCACTAATGCCTATACCAAAGTGCGAGCCCAAGCCTAACTCCTTCATCTAAATACCCCTTTGAACTCCCCAAGTGCCTGAGTGGCACTAAATTAAGGAAACTAAAGGTTTGTGCCCATGATTGCACCACCACCATTGTACTAACCAAAGTCCCTAGAGGAGAGAGTTATTCCATGACATAACTAGCCTAACACGGGTCCTAGTCCTTTCTTCACTGTGCTTCGGGTGAACGCATAAGGCTTGCACCTTATATGAAGTGATGCCAATGCAATCGAGTGATAAATATTGAGCACTACAGGATTAGTCAAGTCTTGCACCACATTGTAACAAGTCTAGATCTGACTTGGACAACTAGATCAGTGCCTAACAAGGCCAATGACTAAGACCCCTACTTTTCTACAACATTTTGGTTCCGTTGTCAAGATGTGTTGAATTTTGTTATTATAATGGTGCACCAGAATGATGCTCTGACTCTCCCTCAAGAACATCAAGCACTGGCTAGAATAAGTGGAAGATAGCTTTACACTAAGGCATCTGACTTGTAGATGATATAAACCAAGGAAGTGGGTCTAGACCCACCTGTATGATGCCTTGTATGAGGTTTTATTTTATGAACTACCAGAGTAGGTGTATCGATGGTTGGATACTTATGTGACACACATATATTAAAGCTATGGATAGTGCCTCGAGTGGATAAAAGAGTGCCTAAAAAGACTTGAGAACTTAGACACCACTTGGACTAGAACTATAGATAAATGGTGGCAAGGGGTGTTGAACAACTACATTCTTGAATTTGTAGTATCGACATACTCCTTCCCTAAAGAAGCATAATATCAGTTCTTACGTGAACCTAAAGGCATGTTTATGAGAGAGTTTGGCACCGAACTCAAGAAGCTGATGGTGGACTATGGCTTTGAAACCATGAGGATGGAAGGATAAAGTCCTCTTGCATATGAACAGTGCAATGGGGAAGAAGGGGATGTGTAGGTGAGGCATAATGGAAGGGGATGAGTAGTTTAACACTTGAGAGCTCAGGAAATAGGATTATAATAAGAGGAGGTGCAGGTTGATGGAAGATCTACAACCTAGAAGTGTTTAGGGGACCCATAGTGAGTGGGAAGGGCATGGGAAGGATATCTTAAATGGAAGCAATGCCCAGAGGAGGAAAACCTTGAATCCATATAACAAGCTCCATAGTTGATAGGTGAAGAATACTTACAATCCCTATATAATTTTATTGTTGGAGATACATCGAATGCACCTACCCCCTTTAGACCTATAATGTGAGCTCATATGTCGGATCCCTCATAGAAATATAGAAGATTGATAACTTAGCCCATTATTAACCTAGAATTTGACCATTTTATAGACTTAAACCATAATTTTGTGATTGAATATGTTGTTCCTTATGAGGAGCTAAGTGAGGATACCTCTAGATCTTAGGGCACTAGCCTAACTAGATAAACGAAGAGTGCAAATATTCTAGTCCAACCAATATCAACTATGTAGTGTTGGGATAAATAACGAAAGCACACAATTGATTACCAAGCGACTTAACATGCGGAAATTAACCAGAATACACAAGTAACTAGAATTCAAAAATAACACATGATATGAGAGACAATACACAACTTGTATTAAAACTCTTTCAGAAGGAAATACAACAAAGAAGGCTGCCACAGTTCTTCTTCCTTACACACCTCTAGGGCTCCTACACCTCTAGGGCATAAACAATAAATCTTCCCTCAAAGCTCTCTCTCTTAGGTCCCAATACCCAACTCAAACACAAAGTTGGTGTTCACCTTACACCTGTGCTCCATGCACTCCACAAGTGCTCCACGCACTCCAAAAGTACACAAATGTACTTCAAGTAGATCTCCCCTGAACCTGCAACAACCTACACCTCAATCGACCTTACTTATAGAAGGATCTTCCTTGCCTTCCTCTTTGCTCTATCTGAGTACACACTGTACTCCAAGTAGATCCCACCTGATTCTACTCCCTGTTGTGTTGCTGTCCTATCTGATCTTGCACACCTGCAAATCAATCTGGTTCTGCACACCTATGAACCTTGACCTTGCACACACATACACCTGCAAATCAATGATCTTACTTACCATGTAGATCTCCTATCGTAGCCATGCTCACCTGATGACCAAGATCATACATACATGAAGAACCCTGCTGATTCTCCAATCCAACACCCACACTTGGTACTGTGGCACTAGGAGGAACACACCATGCTCACCTCACACACTGAAGGAGCTTATATTATTGCTCTCTTACTATCTAGCACAAGTTTACAATACAACCAATGAGTCTCTTAAATAGATCTCATGCAAACAATAATTAGACACCTAATTACAATAATTAGATCCACAACTTCTAGTCTAAAATTGGCTCTTGACATGCAAACACTTGGTTCGTTAGCTAACTGCCCGTAATACACGTAGCTCAAACCACACAGGTGACTGACATCGGTCCCTATCTGTCTGGGGGGTGCCGACGCTGACCGACGTCAGTTGCCTTCTTGTCTGATCCTGCCGACATCAATTGGCCTGACTGACGTCGGTGTCTGTGACACTCCGCAACCCTTCGCAACCTCCTTCCCTACTTGCATCAGTGAAGCTTTTAGCTCCACAACCTAACAATCTCCCACTTAGAGATAAATAGCTGCACTGTACCTATACCTGTACTCCATCTAATTTGTTTCTTGGCTTGTATCCCTCTTCAAGCTCAATCCTGAAGACAACCCACCACACAACCTGTGGTGCACCTCCTGTCATCTGAGTACCCTGCCACATCCGAACCTACAACTCCATGTAGTGAAGTCCTAACTCTGAATAACATGAATCCCTGCTACTGGTCCCTCTCACATCCTTGAGAACCCACTTCTCTGAATTGGCTCCTAACTCTCTGACAACACCCACTGCTTGGGAATACTCAGGTCTATACTAGACCTCATGTGATTTCAGACACTGAATTGTCTAGCCCTTGGTGTGGTCCGATTCTACATCCTGAACCTCGCCAACACTTGATTCACATCAGCTCCCACTGGAGACAAAATCAACCTATGATCTCCCATGTCCCCCATGCCAAAGAATTTTGTTGTTCCAAATTCTTCATAACAAACCACTAAACTAATCTTACCCTTAGCTCAGCAAAACCCTGTATGTACAAACCTGCTAGCAAACATACCATCCACATACAGTAACAGAATAATGTCATGACCATCATCTCCCTGGTAAGACAAACCATAGTAGTTACCCTGACATTGACTAAAGTCATGCTTTGTCATCCACCTATCAAAACTTGTACCACTATCCTACAGCTTCCTCAAGACCATATGCCCTAGTCTTCCATCTCACGTGTCCATTTTCTCTATTCTTCAACTAAGGTGTCCATTCATCTCTATGCTTTCATACCTACTGGCAACCCTACCAAGTCTCTGCTTAGTTCTGCATCCTATTCTTGCCATGCTCCCACTGTTTCCTGGATCCTTCCTGCTCTGCACTCAGCAACTAGTATAAAGAAGAGGAATAATGAATTTGAGGCTTACTTACCACCTTCAGTCCTCCATATGGGCATTTGAGACTCCTTGACAGCTTGTTGTCTACCCAAAATTAGTTGCAGTGACTGACCTCGGTCACCACACAGTCTGCATCCAAACGACGTCGATTCCTGCACCTATCCTAACTACCAACTCTGCTGACGTAGGTGTCTCCTGTTGCCGACGTCGGTCCTCTTGACCGACGTCGATCTTACCTACTGTCTACATTGGTTTTCCTACCGATGTCGGTACCTGTGTTCGCCTGTGAGTGATGACTTTTTACCCGCGAGTTCCTTTGAATCAATCCCATGTCCAAACTGCCCTGCTCAGAAGTATCCAGCACCATCCACTGGTCTCTGTCTGCCATCTCCTCCATAAACACCAAGGCTTTCCAGTTCCTAAGCCTTTCAAATATATCAGTCTTCCTCTTAAGAACATGCATCTCCTTCTTGCTCATGTGACCAAGCCTACAAAGCCACGTCTCTGCAACAGAAGAAGAATCAGTAATATAAACAAGTAGATAAAGAGTACATGTTTTCTTACCACCAGCTAATTCAAGTGCATCTGCTGTGAGAGTTCTTGTGCATCTCTCATCACCCAACTTTTCTAAATAAATTAGCCACATCTCTAAACCTGGGACTTGCATGACCTCCTTCAACACCCATGTGTTGTCCACCTGCAATTTCAGCTTCACTTCCCCTTTGCTAATTCTTTGACAAGGCTCACCAGCTCCTCTCCCTGGGGCTGCATGGAAAGAGGCAACATAATCTATTATCCAAGATTTAACTTTATCCAAGAAACCTCCCAAAGCATCCTGTGCAACAACATTTGCAACATCTGCATCTTCAGTTCCTTCATGCTGATCTGCTACCAACCAACAATATTCTTTTACCTGCTCTTTCTTTCCATAAGACCGTAAGTGATCATCTGTGCTTTTCAACTCCTCTATTCTTAGCTTACTTTCATCTGCCATTGCTCTACTCCCACTCAATCAAAAACCCCTGAGAGTGACCTATAACCAAACACAAAACCTGCTCCTTGTAACCTTAGCTCTGATACCACGTGTTGGGATAAATAACGGAAGCACACAATTGATTACCAAGCAACTTAACATGAGGAAATTAACCAGAATACACAAGTAACTAGAATTCAAAAATAACACATGATATGAGAGACAATACACAACTTGTATTAAAACTCTTTCAGAAGGAAATACAACAAAGAAGGCTGCCACAGTTCTTCTTCCTTACACACCTCTAGGGCTCCCACACCTCTAGGGCATAAACAATAAATCTTCCCTCAAAGCTCTCTCTCTTAGGTCCCAACACCCAACTCAAACACAGAGTTGGTGTTCACCTTACACCTGTGCTCCATGCACTCCACAAGTGCTCCACGCACTCCACAAGTACACAAACGTACTTCAAGTAGATCTCCCCTGAACCTGTAACAACCTGCACCTCAATCGACCTTACTTATGGAAGGATCTTCCTTGCCTTCCTCTTTGCTCTATCTGAGTACACACTGTACTCCAAGTAGATCCCACCTGATTCTGCTCTCTGTTGTGTTGCTGTCCTATCTGATCTTACACACCTGCAAATCAATCTGGTTCTACACACCTGTGAACCTTGACCTTGCACACACATACACCTGCAAATCAATGATCTTACTTACCATGCAGATCTCCTATCGTAGCCATGCTCACCTGATGACCAAGATCATACATACATGAAGAACCCTGCTGATTCTCCAATCCAGCACCCACACTTGGTACTGTGGCACTAGGAGGAACACACCATGCTCACCTCACACACAGAAGGAGCTTATATTATTGCTCTCTTACTCTCTAGCACAAGTTTACAATACAACCAATGAGTCTCTTAAATAGATCTCATGCAAACAATAATTAGACACCTAATTACAATAATTAGATCCACAGCTTCTAGTCTAAAATTGGCTCTTGACATGCAAACACTTGGTTCGTTAGCTAACTGCCCATAATACACGTAGCTCAAACCACACATGTGACCGATGTCGGTCCCTGTTTGCCTGGGGGTGCTGATGCTAGCCGACTTCTGACTGACGTCAGTTGCCTTCTTGTCTGATCCTGTCGATGTCGGTTGGCCTGACTGACGTCGGTGTTTGTGACACTCTGCAACCCTTTGCAACCTCCTTCCCTGCTTGCATCAGTGAAGCTTTTAGCTCCACAACCTAGCATGTAGCTTAGGTTATAGCCTAGAGGTAGTGGTCCCATGCCACTAGTCGGTAGCACAATGCTATCATCTTCTATGATGCTAGTGAAAATGATAGGATTGGTGCCTAACCTAATGGTTGGAGGCACTGGAGGACCACCACTAGGATAAGTACCATGGGGACAAGTGCTTCAAATACCAACTTCTCTCCCACCCTAGATTTATTATGAGATGGCCATACATCTGCCTAAGTTTCGAGGTGTAGAGAATGCTTCAGAGCATGTGCTCAAGTGTGAACTACAATGGTGTGCTTGAGGTATAACCCAGTCCTAAAACAAGGCAAACCAATTCATTATAACTTTGATTGATCACACCTATACTTGGTATAGGAATCTTGATCTTAACAAGGCTATGGTTGACTACGACAACCTGAAGGAAGCCATCTTGAAAGAATTTGATATACCTAAGTTTGAGCAATAGAGCATTGCCGCACTCAAGGAGATTAACCAAGGATTATCAGAGAGTGTGCACTTATACAATGTTAGATCTAAGACTCTTATTTCTAAGCTCCCTCATGATATTCACCCCTCTCAGTATGTGCAATGGTTCATTGGGGGATTGATAGTACCATTCATAAGGGTGCTATCCATGAAAACATTCATAGACCCTCAAGAAGCATTTAAAGCCATGCTTAGAGCTAAGGTAATTGGGAATGCTAAAACAAGAATTAGCCCTTTCATTGAGGTGTAGATTAAGTCTAAGGCCTCATAACTACAATAGTTGATCACCAGTTCATCATAAGATGTTCAAAGCAAGTTATGGTGCATTGACCGAGAGATAAAAGGAATATGTGTACATTGCTTCTCAACTATGAAGTTTGTCATGAGACATATGATGTTCATAACTACCCTTTGTTACAGTGTGCTAGTCAGGTCAGCATAACCACCTATTATGGGTTATGCAATGCCTATACTCATATCATAATTAACTGTTGCATAATTGATGAAAAACATGAGAATATGGGGAGAGGCATACAATAGGCAATGGTAGTAGTAGGAGGGTAGGGAACCTAAAGAAATGAGGGTTATGACTAGCATAACGTAGGCTATGGGATGCAAAGAGGTGCCCAAGGGTGAGGAGGTAGACTTGGTGGAGGAAGGTTCCCACCATGATAATGTTACAAGTGTGGTTCAACTGAGCACTATCAATACGACTGCTCTATGCATCCAACGTGTGGTTATTATCGAGGAACACATAAGGTCAATGAATGTCATGATTTGTACAAAAAATTGATCCAAGGTAGGTTTAACATAGATAAATGTGTAGAGATGATTATGTGTGAGCCTAAGGTAAATAAATGGACTCTAAAGGTGTAACTAGTATGCATGAAGCTAATCAAAGTGCAAACAATTACTCAGAGAGGACTCAACATTCAACCATCAGTTGTATCAGTACCAGAGTTACACCTAGAATATGAGGAGTCAAATAACACTAAGTGCATAATGCATCCTAAACCCAAAGTTGTACCTTATCCAAACCCTGTATGCCAAAAATATGTATTACAACAAGCTATGAGTGTGATCCAGAACTTACAAGGAGAGTTTCAACTAACACGAGATATATAGGTGTAGGTTGACACATCTCGTTAGAAGTAGGATGGTCATGAGGTTGAAGTACAAGAATTAACAAAAATCTTGTGCCTCTTACAAATAGAAGGGATGTTGCCCCTATTAAAGAATTTGCTTTTAGAATATGTATGGAAATAGTTAGTTGAAGTTGTCACACTATGCATGGAAAGGGTGTGAGAGGTCAGGCATACCTAGAATATGGAGTATGACCAAGAACTCTTGGTGAATGCCACCATCGAGGGATGGTCTGTCTATGAGATCCTTTTTGACATAGGTGCGAAGGTCAATATCTTGACCAAGAATGCATGGGAAAAGATGGGTAAGCTAGCCTTGAGGCCTTCTCCCCATGTACTTTTTATGGCCAACAAGACCCAAGCACAACCGATCAAAATTCTAAAGAGTGCCATTGTAGATATTATGAGCACTGAATTCTATGTTGACTTTGAGGTAATCAAGTTGGCAAAACAAGATAACTATCCATCACTTTTAGGAAGGTCATGGTGTTATACAAACAATGTTGATATGCACTTCAAGAAGTAATATATGATATTTTAAAATGGAAAGGAAAGGGTAGTGATTCCCCTCTCAAGTGACCAAGGACCCCTTATGTGGAGAGCATTGATCTTGAGGATGAGATCAACCATATATATAAGTTCATGATGTAAGGCATTGAGAATCTCAACCCCATTGAACAAAGATTGCTCTTTTGGGAATATGGGTAATCAGCCCCAGACACCATCGATGTTGTTTATGATTGATGGGATGAAAAGGCTTATGAGGCCACTAGTTGTAGATGTCGCCTAGTGCACATAAAGGTGCCAAAGCTTATGAGGACTGACTAGGTCTAGATTGATCACACTCTAAAATGATGGGTCCCTTATGACGAGAAAAAAGGAAAGAAGGTACTCTACCTGAGCAAAGGTAATCTTGTAGTACTCCCAAAATTTGAAGGGAACAACCTAATGGAAAAGTATGTCCATGATCTCGAATCATGAATCCCTAAAGAAATAATTAAAATAGGTGCATCAGTGTATACCTTGAGAAGCACTACCATGCATTGGTGAACAACACAAAAGTCTAACTTACCAACCTAACAAGAGGTGAAAGCAACCATTTGCACTAGATTCAAGATAAGTAACAAAGACTTGGATATATCAGCATACTTTGAAGACTCTGATCTCATAGCGCATATGCGCCTATGCGAAGAAACATGGACTGACTATGATGTGACTGCCCCAAATAACTTATTGGTGTGTGCCTTTTATATAACTCTAAAGACATGGACATGAGCATAGTATGTGGTCAATGAAACACACCATGAAATAATAAACTATAATGCCAAAAAGGAGAAGTTTGTACACACCTTTTCCTCATAGAACTTAGGATCGATTGAGCCACTATAAGTAATTTCGAGGGCAGTGTTCAAGGACACCATAATCCTCGAAGAGCACTTCAAAGACATGTTCAAGGAGAAAGGGTTAGTACTGCCGAATTTCTTTAAAGACCAAATGCTCAACAATGACTCAAACAAAGAAGATGATGAAACTTGGAAGGAGTAGTACTGGAAAATCCTAACAGACAAAAGGAAACTCATATGCTAAGTAGATGATAGTGCTTCTAGCGAAGAAGACCCCACCCATCTTTGAATAAAGACAACTGAGGGAACTTGGCAAGTCAAAGACTCGCACCAGACAAAGAATGAATCCTACTACACACCTCTAAAGACCATCAAGGTAGACATCAATGTAGAAGGAAAGCTAAAGATGGATACTTTGAGATCCAATTGGTCTAACGTAGAACTGACATGCATTATAGATCTCTTGAATGAATTTCAAGACTTGTTCCCTAGGAATTATTAGGATATGAATGGTACCCACCCATCCCTTGAGAAAATGATAATAAAGCTAATCAACAGTGCAAGAACAGTCAAGAAGTGCCCCTATAGGATGAATCCCAACCTCCACACCAAGGTTGAGATGGAGATCAATGTAATGCTAGCTATAGGGGTCATTTATCTTATTTAGGAGTCTGAGTGGGTAAGCCCAATGGTGATAAGCATCAATAAGGATGGGTGTATTTGAATTTTCATCAATTATAGGATGTTGAATATTGTCTGCATCATTGATCACTTCTTGACTCTATTCATAGACAAATTCTTGGATAATGCCATAGGTTGTGAAATCTACACCTTCACTAATGGGTTATTTGGATGAAGTCCAGATTGAGGAGGAGGACAAGCCCAAAATAACCTTTGCAATTGAGTGGGGATATTTTGCTTATAATGCGATGCCCTTTGGACTCAAGAACATGCCAACCATGTTCTCTAGAGTGGTGATCACCATGTTTTAAAACTTCATCCATAAATTCTTCCAGTTGTACTTATATGACTAGACAGTGTATGGCCTCATGAAGGACCATTGTGATAACCTATGCCTAATGTTTGAAATGTGTAGACAGATTAAGATATCCTTGATCCTAACAAAGTGCATCTTCATGACACCATTTAGAACCCTACTCAGGCACATCATCTATAAAGATGGTTTGCTTATCAATCCCATGAAGATTAAAATAATCATTTAGCTCCATCTCCTTCCACATAGAAATACGTTCGCACCTTTCTTGGCCACTATGGATATTATATAAAGTTTATAAGGAGCTACATGAAGATTGTGGTGTTGTTGGAGGGTCTTTTATGCAAATATGACCCATTCTATTAGGGCATAGTGCAAGAGGATGTATTTGAAACTTTGAAGCTCAAGTTAGTTAGTGCACCTATTTTATAATTTCTTAACTTGGTGACCCTATTCCACATCAATGTCGATACATCTGCTCTACGATTGGCACAATCTTAACACAGTGCAAAATGGATAACCCCATCTCCTTCACCAGTAAAAAATTGATGAAGGTAGAGTAAAACTATACCACAACTGAGCATGAGGCACTCACCATAGTCTATGCCCTATAAAAATTTAGACAATACTTATTGGCAACCCCATTCATCTTCTTCACATACTAGGAGGCACTTAAGTACCTCATGAATAAGCCTATTCTCCATGGGTGCATTTGTAGATGGAACATTCTATTCCAAGAATTCTAGTTCTCAGTTATCATCAAGCCTAGAAAATAAAACTTGGGCCTATACTTTTTGTCCCATATAGACTCTGACGATGAAACAATGCTTATTGAGGATGATATTCCAGATGCATAACTTTACAAAATCCAACACGCCCTTGAGGACTTGGTAGAGATAGCCACTTTCCTAATATATAGATATGTTCCCCAAATAATGACCACCAAAGAAAAGAAACAACTCGATGTTCATGATGCCCCTTTTTAGTTCATTAGCAAGGAACTATACAAACTAGGTTGAGATGAAGTCTTATGTTGATGTATCTTTAAACATGAAAGGGACTCCATCTTACATGAGGTGCATGAGTGGGTAATAAGAGGCCACTATGTAAGAGGTGCAATTATGTGTAGAATATTGTAATGAGACTTGTGGTGACTAAGACTATTTCAAGATGCAAAAGATTGTGCCAAGGTATATGACAATTTTAGTGCATAAATAAGCCTATCCAATAGGACGAGATGCCTCTCATCCCAATTCTTGCCTAGGTGCCATTCAATAAATGGGCCATTGACTTTGTGGACTGATTACTCCCGCAACATGGTACATAGGCACACATTACATTCTAGTAGCCTGTAGACATTGGAAAACTACACACTATAGTTCCAAGTTTTGAAAGACCCCCAGACCACCTCCATACCCCCCTGGGCCTAACCTTGACCTTTTACCAATAACCAAACCAAATCTAGTCAGCTTGACCTACTAGTTGAACCCACCTTTTTAACCCAACTTGACCTTGACCCTTGATCACCAATGATCACCCTAATTGTCGATGGTCACCATGACCATCGATGGTCAGGTTCCTCCATTTGAACCACCAACTTCAACTTCAACTCTACCTTGATTTTTTATAATTAGATTGTTTAATTCATCTGTGATCCCATGCATGTCAAAGTTAAAATTAGACAACAAGTTGAACCTCTTGTTAACGTATTGTTTCACCTCTCCTTCCTTCCTATAAGAAGAGAGGGGTAGGAGGTGAAAATGGATCCACAACTATTAAGAGTTTTTGTATCCAAAGTTTCTTTTGTAGGTGTTCTTCTAGTAATCCAGTCTTCTAACCATCATGACAAAGAGTTGAAGTGTTGTCATCCATTGGCCAACAACTAAGTACCATTATTCTTCTTGAATTACTTAAGGCTCCACCACCTCAATCATTCATCTGATCAACTGCCAACAAGCTAATTATCTATTTTAATTATTCATTCACTTTGTTTATACTTCACAATCAACATAGGCCAAGCCAATCTCTCAGAATCCCATTATATAACCTTGTCCAAACAACCTTTTATTACCTAGACCCAACCCACAGTAACCACTGATGGTCACCCTAACCATCGACGATCTGTACCAATAGTTGATGGTCTATCCCAACCATCAATGGTTACCCTAATCATCAATGGTTACCCTAACCACTGATGGTCACCTCAAATTCTAATGGTCATTGTGGCACAAAATAATAATAAGATATTTTCACCCACTCACCCTCAACCAAATCCAACTTTCTTTTCCTCGACCTGATCACATAACCTTGCCCTTTTTTGAACCATACTTGACCTATTTACCATTAGTATTGACTCACTTATTGCTATAATTAGTCAATTTCATCTATTCTTTTATCAAGCACTTCTTGTACTTAATTTCATTATCTTCTATGATTTATGCAAGTACATCATCTTTTGATTTTTGAACTTAATTGTTTAAGAATCATGGATTGATAGCCCCTGAGGAAGCTCTTTCTTCTGGGATCTAGCTAGAACTAGGCAATCCACCCAACTATCTATCTAACCAACCATTTGCTTCAGTGTTATCTTATCTGTAGGTCACTCCTCCCAAGCCAAAGAGGAGCTCTCTACAATCATCTGATTTAACGTGTGCACAACCAAACATGTTTTTATTCCATACTCATATCTAGTTTTTTTCTTCATTTCTTGGAACACAAGCTAAAATTCTCTAAAACATTTTGGCATGCCCAGTGGGACTGTTGAGTCTCTACTTGGGTTTCTTTTATTTACATCTACATGCTCTTCTCCCTATTATGTGCTCTTAAATTAAATCAAAATTTCTTTTGGGTTTAGAATCAATTATATACATTGGTTGCTTGCAAGTTTAGCTCACTTAGTTAAATTAAAGCAAAGTAATTTGATCATAACATCACTTATATGACACACATAAACCAAACCACCTATGTAATTCAAATATTAAAACAACTTAACATAAGGCTCGACTAGGATTTCATCACTTAGTGGTCACCTTACCTTTCCTGACAATCCTACTTGGAGGTCATTACCAAGGGGAGAACCAACTCAGCTCTCGAGTTGAGTATAAACTTTGGAAATTGGTATATACTGGCTAAGTACTTGACACCCTTATCACTATGGTGTGTAAAGTGAGGGGGTAGGCCCCAATACCAAGCCACGTATTGATTTCTAATACATATGCTTTTTGAGAGCTTGAACAACCTGAAACCATCCATATATTTCTTTTCTATTACATGTCCTATCAACCCAAGTAAAGTCACATAATTTCCTACAAAGCTTAAGGCATAAGCCAAAATAGAGACTAAAAATAACTTTAGGACTTAATGTATTTTTTTAGTGTGTGTTTGATTTCCTTTCTCATTTCTTGTCTTCTCTCTATTTGAGTGGCGAGATTTTTTTTTATTCTCTCTCCCTTATCTTATATAGTTCTAACTCACTAACAATGAAAGAACTAGTATAACAAAACCCATCACTAAACCAATCAACCTCTTCTACCTCCTCATCCATGGAGTACGTCTTTGAACCAAAAAACTCTCATATTTTAGGAAGCCTTTCTTTCCCTCTAGTATTTGCCCAAGGGGATACAGACTTCACCACCTTCTTAGATAACAATCCTATGGCCCTCCAATATTATCTTAACACCTCATCTTACCATATATTTATTTTAGTTCCATATGTGGATCCTCTTTATGACTTGCCTTCCATCCTTAAGGGGAACACTTCTACTATCATAGTCACCACCCAACCATTGACTACCTAAGCATCTTCATCTACCTATAATCCCTTTGATACTACTGTGGAAAACCAACCTACCAACACCCTTATGCCTTCTACCCCCACCAACAACTCCTTTACCCTAGGAGCAACCCAACCATCAATCACCTATATTCCACTCACCATGTGAGTAACTACTTCTAGTATTGCCAACCTTCCTTCGGCTACCCCTAATCTACTAATCACTACCCCACTTCATAACCTTGTGGTGTCTATACCTCTTACCCTACCACCAATTAGTACCAAGGTCAATACCTACCCTTTGGTTTCGAACCCAACCATAGTTCCTACCCAACCCACCTTGAGCCCTTAATAGGTGCCCATTATACCAAACTCAGGCTACATCCCTAATCGACAAGGGCATGTACCTCTACCTATTGCCCAACTACCTGCATCCACCTACCCCTTCATAACATCTACCCAACCACCTATGTCTACATATCAATACGTGACATCTACCCAACCACCTGTGTCCACATACCAATATGTGATAGCTTATCAACCTCCTACCAATTGCCAATATGTCAACCAACCACAACAACAATATGGACCTTATAACCTTTTAGGTGCACAACCCCAAATAGATCTAATGAAAATGCTAATGGATAAAATGACAATTCTAGAATCATCTATGTCTGGAACTCACAACGATTTATCATATGACCAAATATGTAATGAACCCATTCACCCATCTGTCCCTATCAGACCATACCCTCCTTAGAGGGAGCTTCCAAAATTTTAGAGCAAGGAGGACCCTCAACATCACCTCAGGGCATTTAGGCATTCATGTTATTTGATTGCCTACGATGATGCTCTCCTTCTCCACACCTTCCCTATGTCTTTATTAGGGCTAACATTAGATTGGTATAGTGCCATAACCAAACATTCTCTCTTCTCTTTGACCTAGCTAGCCCAAAATTTCTTGGATCACTTTTCAATAAACATCTCCAAAAAAATTTCTATCACTGACCTTTACCCTATCTAGTAATTTGATAATGAATCTATTATTGATTTTATAGCCCACTAGAGAAGCTTAATCAATCAACTTTCCTTCTCTTTACCCCAACCCAAACTAATTGAACTTTTTGCTTGAGCATGTGCCAAGCACATCTTTTCTACATTGGGTGTTTAAAGCTTCAGAACCTTTGACAAAGCTTTTACCATGGCATGTAAACTAGAGAATAGGGCCATTGATGAAGGAAAGTTAAAATTGAGAAACAAAAACTCTACCTTCAAATCAAATGAGGCCTCTTCCTCTAAACCAAGCAACCAAACCAATATAGGGACCAATAACAAGGGAACTACGAATGCGATTATCATTGAGACTATTTTTTCACCATCTGTCAATCAACCAAACTCTTCTAACTCCTCAAATAAAAACATGAGGAACCAAAAATGAAACAATCATAAGTAATTTACTCCACTTCGAGAATCTTATGCTTCAATCTTGGAGAAGTTGCTGAAAGCTAATATCATACATGTTCTTTCCATAAAACCTCCTCAATAATTTGATTGTTCTCGTCCTGCACCTAGCTGGTATAACAAGAATAACCTTTGTGCTTTCCATCAAGTAGTTGGGCATGACGTTTGTAGGTGTAATACCTTCAAAAACATTGTCTAAACCCTCATTGATAAAGGGGAACTTGTGTTGGACAACCCAAATGCACCTCTAAACCAATCCTTTTCCCAATCATGCACCTACCAAAAATGAGAGCAACAAAGCTGAGTCTTCTCATGATGCCCATACCATCAATATGGTTCTTGACACATTCATTTTTGAAGAATCTACCACCCAATCTACCTATTCTTCACCCTCTCCACTTATTGAGATAGTTTAATTACCTTCTCTTCCTTTGGAGACTTAAACCATGGAAGTAACTTTTTCACCTCCTCCACTTATTGAGGTAGTGGAGTCATCAAACCCTCCTTCAACTGACATACCAAAGCAAGCAACCATCACCATTTTACCTCTTCCTTCAACCACCAAATAATTCACTTCCCCTTTGGAGATCATTCCCAAGGAAGAAACCACCATATTTGCATCTCCCATAGAGGAACCACCCGTCCAAACCTTGCATCCTTTAATTGAGGATAAGGTTACCATTCCACTTTCTCAACCTTTGGGTTTATCTTTTGAGTCCACTACCTAGGGAGCAAGACCAATCTATAAACCATTCTCTAGACTAATTAAGAGATTATAAATTGTATCCAAACTTGACATGGATTGAGCCAACTTTTGGAAACAATTAGGGCCCCCTTATATCACCAAACAAGAACTTGTATGATCCAAACTACTATCATATCAACTAAACCAATAAAAACCTCTACCAACCCAACCATTTCTCAACCATCCAAAGCAACCAAATCCTAAATAACCAAATCATCCTCTATCACTTCAACCAAACCAACCAAAAACCTTGGTATCTTTCCTATGAAGAGCCTTAATCATTCATCCTTGAAATTGGAGCTAACCTCACTAGACACACCAACCAAGCAACAAACCAAATCAACCAAGGAGGTAAAGTCACCAAAAGGCCAGAAGTCCAAAGTTATGCCTCCCTCAACCTTGCCCTCTATTTTGGGGCCTCACACCTCTACTTTGATTAGGAATCCAACTATCTCAACTAAAACCCAACCACCATTTTTAGCTATGCCATCACCTACTTTCTAACACAACCATCTTCACCAAACCATCTATAACCATCCTAGCTACCTTGACAACTTCTACCTCCAACTGATCAATTTCCTTACCTAAACCAAAATCATCAATTAAGAACATTGCCTTACCCAAGACCTCTACCACCAAGCCTGTTTCCAAAATGACTTCCATCTTACCAACCAAGGCCAAAACCTTTAGACCCTCGCCACATTTAGTTGAGTCTTACATAACTATTTTCCAAAGGTTACTACAAGCTTCTTGCTTGACCTTACCTCCTATCATACCATTTTACCCTCTTGGATAAAAACTAGTCTAGTATAACAACCACCAAGTATGCTCCTATCATAAGACACATGTGCATGACATGGAGAACTACAAAGCTCTCTAAACCATAATCCATCAGGTCTATGATGAGGATGATTTAGTATCAGATAAACCTCCCATAAGCCAACTACCAATCCAACAAATAACAACCAGATGATAACTCCTTGATCAAATAATTTGAACCTTGTCCCCACTTAGTGCGAGTGCACAAGTATTTTATTAATTTTCAAAAAACCAAGTACATAAGGGTGTCTTTACTCCGTTAACCCTTTTACATTGCAAACATTGATTTTATAGATTTTACCCATGACCGGTAAAACCAACTAATCCTATAACCAACTCTTTACGAGAAATCAACCCGTAAGGTAGTTCTAATTATTTAACTCAAAACATATAAACTACCTAAAACTAAAACTAAGTAATATTTATTTTATGGGGGTGTCTTTATTAAAAAGATGCATGCCCCATTAACAATAATTATTTATTTAACCTACCAAAAAAATTAACCTAATGTTAAGACTTTGGAACAAGTCCTAACAAACCCCCTTATGATCCAAAGTCATGTCTTTGGACACATACCAAGCATTTTTTCTAAATTTTTCAAATTTGATTCTGTCAAGGGGTTTTGTGAAGATGTCAGCTGTTTGATCGACAGTTGGGAAATATATTAGATCAAGAGATTTCTTTGCCACTAGCATTCACAGATAATGGTATTTGACATCCATATGTTTTGTTTTGGCATGAAACATATGATTTTTGGATATCTTGATTGCACTTTGATTATCAATGTATAACTGTGTAAGAACAAATTGAGAAAACTGAAGATCTTCAAGAATACGACATAGGTAAACAATTTCTCTGGAAGCATCCCATGATACAATATACTCTGATTCTACTGATTAATTTGCCACTATATCCTTTTTCTTACAACACCAAGTAATGGCAGTTGAACCCATATGCATAGTGTATCCTATGGTTGACACTCTTTCATCCACACATCTACCAAAATCTGCATCAAAATATCCAACAAGTTTGAAGTTCTTATTGTGGTGGTATTTAAGGCCATATGTTTTCATTCCTTGAAGGTAAAAAGTACTCATTTTTCCACATGCCAATGAATTTCTCTAGGCTCATGCATAAACCTAGATAAACTTCCAACTAAAAATGAAATATCGGGCTTGGTAGTCATCAAGTATATCAAACCTCCCACCAATTATCTATATGTGGTGCCATCAAAAAAGGCACTGTTATCATCCTTAGACAATTTCAAGTTACTTTCCATGGGAGTGAGGGTAGGTTTGCAATCACTCATGCCAAACCTATCTAATAACTCAGAAATATACTTAGTTTGTGAAATGAAAATACTATGCTCTTTCTGAGTTACCTCTATGCCTAGATAGTAGTGAAGAAATCCAAGCTTTGTCATCTCAAACCCATCTTTTAATTCCTTCTTCATAGACTTGTTATGGTTTTCATCATTACCTGTGATAAACAAGTCATCGACATAGAGAACAAGTATCACCATTTTTTTACCCTGCACTCAAAAATAGAGAGTATCATTAGATTCACTACAATTAAAACTAATGGATTTCAAGTATGAATCCATTTTCTCATACCAAGCCCTGGGTACCTATTTGAGCCCATACAAAGCTTTTATCAATTTACACACTTGGTGTTCGGCACCCACCTGTTCAAAACCCTAAGGTTGTTTCATAGATACTTCTTGTAAATCACCATTTAAAAAAGCACTTTTAACATCTAATTGATGTACTTTCCAACCATTTTGTGCTCTTAAGGCAAGTACCATATGAATAGTGTGCCATTTGGCATTTGGTGCAAATGTTTCCTCATAGTCAATACCTTCTTGTTGCGCATATCCTTTTGCAACAAGTCTTGCCTTATGTTTATCAATGGAGCCATCTGATTTATACTTAGTCCTATAACCCATTTACATCCTATGGGTTTAACATGTGGAGGAGGATCAACTAAAATGCATGTATTATTGCTAAGTATGGAATCATACTCACTTTTCATTGCGTATTGCCAAACATGTTCAATAGATGCTGCCTCAAAAGCTGATGAGGAAGAAGTAGTAACAACCATAACATAGTTTACTGATTTTCGAGAATTCTTGGGCCCGATTAAATCAACTTCATCTGCTTTCAAGTCAAAAAAAGAACTTTGAGCCCATTTTAGATACTTAGTCAAATTATTCAAATCATGGACTCCAAAATTCTCACCATGTGTATCATTCGAAGGGGGACTTAGAGAATTTTCAACAATTTCTAAGTCATCAACCTGTGAACTTGTAGATGAAGGAGAGGAAAGTAAAGGAATTTGAGTCTCATACCACAACTTTGAAGAGTTATCCCCATTATTCAAACCCTTATCTCTTTTTGTATTTTTCATCTCTAATCTATTGAGTTGAGAATCAATCTCTTTAGTGTTCATAGTCCCAAACTCATCAAATATTACATCTCGACTCACTATGAATTTGCTTGTATCATATGCAAGTAAATGAAACCCCTTTTTATCTTTAGAATAACTAAGAAAGGTGCATTTTTGAATTCATGGTTCTAACTTAGTTCTGTGTTTAATAGGAACAAAAGCAAAACAAAGACATCCAAACACTTTCAAGTGTTTAACTTTTGGTTTAAACCCATACCATGCCTCATATGGAGTTTGTCCCAAAATTGCAACTGTGGGGGACCTATTTCTCAAATACACTGTAGTACCAATGGCTTCTATCCAAAACTTATCATCAAGCTGTTTATAGTGCAACATGGCACGTGTTGTGCCCTCTAAAGTTCTGTTCATCCATTCAGATACTCCATTTTTTTATGGAGTATAAGCATTACTTTATTGTTGATGAATGCCATGTTCTTGACAATAATCTAAAAATTCATTTGAGGTATACTCACCTCCATTATCTGAACGAAGACTGACCAAATGTGAACCTGTTTCTTTTTTGACTTAGTATAACCAATCAACAAACTTAGCAAACACTTCAGATTTGTTTTTCATAAAAAATACCCAAGTCATCTGAGAAAAGTCATCAATAAACAAAAAAAAGTATCTACACCCACCAATGGATGAATTTTTCATGTCAAATACATCACTATGAACTAACTACAAACACCTGTTAGCTCTCCAGAATGACTGTTTAGGAAAATTTTCTTGATTTTGTTTGCCCAAAACATGACTCACAAAGAATACTATCTTTGCAAAAAGTGGGCAACCCACTCACCATACCATATCTCTACAAATACACTAAACAGTGGATATTCAAATCTCCATAGCAGAGATGCCATAACCACTATGTAGACATAGTACTTGTACCTGTGTCAACAACTGCTGCAAGTTCTATAGTTGGAGGAAGCACTTTGCAATGAAATCTAACCAAGTTTCCATCTTCATATCCTGTATACATTATTTTATAATCATCCTTCTCTAAATTAATGTAAATGAGCCCATTTTCAAGCACAATTTGATAACCTTTCTTTCAAATAGTTACCAAAGAAAGTAAGTGTTTCTTCAATGTGGGAACATACCAAACATCCTCCAAGTATTTTATAGACCCATTAGGAAGAAGAATCCAAATAGATCCAAGTCCTAGTGGTGTATGCATAGACTTATCTGTCAAGGCAACTGGAGAGAGAGAAGATTCCTTGAAAGACCAAAATAAATCTCTCCTAAATTTCATGTGTTTGGTTGATCCTGTGTCTAAAACCCATACATTTGTGAGCTCATCTCTAGCCTCATAATCGATATAATCAATGTGTCCCAAAGTAGTGAATGCAAATTCATGGGAAACATTACTGGAATCATCATAGTCATGATCAACATACTGAGTAGAGTTAGACTTAGTCACTTTTTTTGGCCTCTAAATTTTATCAAAAGGAATCCTACATTGTGAGGCAATGTGACCAAATTTTCCACATCTATGACACTAAATGTCTGATCTACCTCAACCTCTGCCCCTATATGAGTTGTGACCACGTCCTTGATCACTTGTATCATGTGAATGTGTTTGGTTAGATTGGTGGTTATTTGAATAACCCCTACCTCTGTTTTGATATCTGCCTCCTCTGTAACCTTGACCCCCTCTATAACTATTTCCTCTATTGTTTTGATGCCCAAATGAATATGAACTAGGATTTGACTCTAAAACATGGGATTCTTTAGTTTTCTTGGATTTTTTGGGTAGAGAGAGGTCATGTTGGATGAGAAACTTAGCTAACTTATCAAAGGTGATGCCTATGATCTTTTCAGAGACATGCAACATTTCAACAAAATTCCTATAGGACCTAGGTAGTCCTTTCAAAGCAGCAGTGACTATGAGGTCATCATCTAGTTTTCCAAACCCAGCTTTAGTGTACTCAGTAGTGATATTTTTCAACTTAGAAATATATTCTCCCATATCCCCATCTTCATCTAATGACAAAGTAAACAACTGCATATAAATATCTATCTTTTTATGCTTAGGTTTCTTGTCATACAAATCTGACAATGTTTTCCATGCAGTGTAACTATGAGGAAAATTTTCAATATGAACATAAGTATCATGAGTACAACAACATTTAATGAGAGATAAGGCCTTAGAATCATACAAATTGAATGCATTTAATTTAACTCATTTTGTTGGCAATGTGGGATTTTCATTCTTGACAATATCCCATAAATTATTAAAAAACTAGTGAAGCCTCCATCAATCGTTTCCAATCAAAATAATTGGAAATTGTAAATCTATCACCATCTAAAAGCAAGTTTTGAATCTTCAACATCTTGAAATAAAATTAAGTGCAATAAAGAAAAGTGTGACAAAATGCAAAATAGATGAAACAAATATCACACTCACTGCACAAGACACTGCTTCTACGGGGTTTTTCACTTAACCTCTGTGTAGAGCAAAAAAGAAAAAAAAGAATTTTTGATGGGTTTTTCACTTAACCTCACCAAAAATCAATTTATTACACCCTTATTTTACCAAATTACTTCCTTATTCCACGAATTACACCCTTATGCCACCACAACAATGCAAAAGAAATAGAATTTAATTCCCCTTTTTTGATTTTTAAAACAACACTATAAAATAAGTATGCTTTTCACAACTTTCAAGGCATACAAAAAGCAAATTAAAAGGGAATATTATTTTTACAAAAAGTATATTCTAAAGCAATTTCTTCCAAAAATAAGGGATTTGAACCCTTGACCTCCTCCTTGCAAGCTTCTTACAAAATAACTTTAACCAATTGCTCTAAGAGCACTTTCAAAATATAATATGCAAAAACTTGTACTTATGCTAGATTTTGTCTATGAGGGAAAATAAAATAAATTTTTTTACATGTATGTAAATAAATCCAAGCTTTTTCCCTTTTTAACCTTCAGCCAAGCTTCTCACGCGGGACCCATCTAAGGCAAATTTTTGATATCTAAACTTTAGAAACATAAAAAATATTGGCCTGAGTTTTATTTCAGTGCCATTTTTGCTTGGGATGCCATGGCAGCTCCTGCAACCTTTCTCTGCACCTACTCGCACTCCCTGTGGCCATACAAATCTATACAGGGAGTATAAAACTAATTTTGGCTGAGTTTAGCAAAATTTTAAGGTATTTTTTATTGAAAATGATTTCAAATTTCAGCCAGGGCATTGGAAGGCCGTACCATTGGCCGTACAAATTAAAAAATTTCCATATTTTCCTTTGAAGATTGAAAATAGGGGTTTTAACTAGATTTATAGGTGTTTTTGGATTCAAAAGCACTGAAAATGAATGCAATCAACAATGACAGCCATGGATGAAAATTATAGAGGTTTTCAATATGCAAACAAGCCATACAATTTTATTTTTGCCAAAAAATTAATGAATTTAATAACATTTAAACACTAATAAATTCATTTTTAATGCCAGATGAGAAATTTGAATACAATTTAATGGAGCTTGAATGGCCAAAATGACCAGATGGTCGTATAAGAGAAATACTCAGGATTAAATGCAAAAATATTTGAAAAATTAAAATAATTTAATGATTTTTCAAACTTTTGACATTACATTTAAACCAATGAAATATTTTCTTGATATGGCATACCTTATTTCATGTCATTTGATTTCTCATGATTTTAACTTTTCACCTTGCCCTCTTTCAAATTCACCAAGCTCCCAAAATTCATCGTGCTAGACAAACCAAGCTTTGATACCACTGATAACTCCTTGATCAAATAATTTGAACCTTATCCCCGCTTAGTGCGAGTGCAGAAGTATTTTATTAATTTTCAAAAATCCAAGTACATAAGGGTGCCTTTACTCCGTTAACCCTTTTGCATTACAATCATTGATTTTATAGATTTTACCCATGACTGGTAAAGCCAACTAATCCTATAACCAACTCTTTACGGGAAATCAACCCATAAGGCAGTTCTAATTATTTAACTCAAAACATATAAACTACCTAAAACTAAAACTAAGTAACCTTTATTTTATGGGGGTGTCTTTATTAAAAAGATGCATGCCCCATTGATAATAATTATTTATTTAACCTACCAAAAAATATAACCTAATGTGAAGACTTTGGAACAAGTCCTAACACCAGAACCCAACACCTACCTACTCACCCACTCTCACCTCAGAGTGATAGGGAACCAAACCACTCTCCTACCCCAACTCTTCCCTCTATCCATACTATCCATGTGGTCACATGATCACATGCTTAGCAAAAGGATAAGGGGAAGGCGAAAGTGTCCATCCCATGGACATACCCATATTTCACCTCCCAATAAGGTCAAATTCAAGCATCTTCACCTTCAACCAAACCCAAGGTATTTATCTTGGGTACCTCTCAATCCAACCCCTCTGAATCAATCGAAAGAGTGGTTCTTAAACAACTTCACCAAACCTTGACAAAGATGAGCCTATATGAATTGATTTCTACCTTGTCTCATCATTGCCAAGCAATGATAGAGGCACTATAATTAATAGAGGTCCAACTTGAAGACCCTCAACCGATGGTGTCCTTTGTTGGTGCTCTCTAAATTTCCAACCTTGTCACATTCAAGGATTTGGAAATACCTTATATCCATCCTGATGACCCAGATCCCCCTCTTTTCATCACTACCTACATCAACCAAACCTGCATCAAATAGGTTATGATTAATGGAGGAGTCATTATTAATATCATCTTCTCCCATGCCTATGATCAACTTAAACTACCAAAGAATGTAATGTCCAAAACTTTGGCCATATTTTGATATTTTAATGACACCATGACCACTAATCTTGGAACTGTTGTCCTTCACATTCATTTAGGACCTCGCACACTCCTAGAGCTCTTCTATGTAGTGGAAGGTGGATTCTACTATAATGTTTTGTTGGGACAACCTTGGATCTACTGCATGGGTTGTGTACTCTCTCCCTTCATTCTTACATCAAATTTGAACACAAAGGTTAGGTTGTCACTATATAAGCTAATCTAATTCCCATTTCATTAATTAACATGACTTATTGACCTAATGATATCCTCTTACCTCCATCTAGAACACCCTCATTAGCTTAAGACAAGCCTTTAACCATAAAAGATGAAGCCATATCTTCTTCTACCAATGAGGCATCTACTAGCTCATCAATCCCTTCAGATCAAATCCCCACCACAGGCCACTTGAATCAACATTTTGATGTATTTCAATTCAGGAATATCACCTCTTGACCCTTGACACCTTCCCTACTCCCCATGAGTATGGGAAACTTGACCACCAACCTGGTTATGACCCCAATATCAGAACCATTATTCCTTTTAGACCCTCAACTTATCAAACCAATTTCATCTATGGGGGACTTGATAAACCCCTTGACACTTGCACCTTCTCTTTTTCACCTCAACCATTCACCTCTAGCTTCTCCTATCTAGACAATCTAGAATTTTCCAAGATATAACTCTATCAGTGTGCCTAGAAAAGATTTGGCCTAGGTCAGTATGAACACAAGCTGCATGAGTTGTTTCCAATCAAAACCCAAAAACCTCATAAAAGGCATAGCCTTGGTTTCATACCACCTCAAAAATAAACTAACCTACCTCCCGTTATCATCATTGATGAGGACATCCCATCCTCACCCTCTACTCCACCATTGACAACTAAAGATTTCAAAATCATCCCCCCTAACTTTTTTTTCATCAACATGATCAGCCTCAGACCCATGACTTATCAAAATGATAGGGTGACCATAACCATCCCTATGACCCATCTTTAGATGGTAGGAGATGACTCTCCCACCATTAATATCATTTAGTTTCAAGATGATTATTCCATTCTCACCTACCTTAGTGCACCAGATTCTTCCACCCATAAATCTCTTCCTCCTAAGATTTTGACCATGTTGGATGAATCTACCATGGATATCAACTTGGGCACTCTGGGCAACCCCCGCATTATCAAAATTGGCTAATCACTAAATTATGATGAACTTCAAGACTTCCCATCCTTCCTACAAGATCAAAACATAACATTTACTTAGTCTTATAACAATATGCCAAGAATCAACCTCTCCATTGCTACCCACAACATAGTCACCAACCATGATACCAAACTCGTTAGGCATAAACTTCAATGAATGCACCCTCGCATAGCCTTTCTTGTCAAAAAAGAGCTTTAATGTCTCCTATCCATTAATTTCATCCAACCCATTGACTATCCCCAATGGGTCTCGAATGCCATGCATGTCACTAAAGTCATAAGGGGACTACGCATTTATGTGGACTTTCATGACCTCAACCTTGCTTACCCAAAAGATGACTTTTCTCTACCAAGCATCGTCTAACTAGTTGATCTTACATCCGGCCATGAGATGTTATCTCTCATAAAAAGATTCTTAGGTTACAATTAGATCCTAATTGCCCTTGAAGATGAACACAAAACTACCTTTATCACCCCATGGGGGACCTTTTGCTATAGGGTCATGCCTTTTGGACTAAAGAACATTGGTGCAACCTGCCAATGTGTTATGACCTACATCTTCCATGACCTTATCCATAAAATCATCAAGGACTATGTGGATGATCTTCTTAGGAAATCCAAATATTGTAAGGATCATTTGGTCATTCTCAATATTATCTTTGAGTGACTCATCTATTACCATATTTGCCTTAACCCCAAGAAGTGAATCTTTGGGGTCTTGTTTGGAAAGCTCCTTGGTTTTATCATTTCCCTTCGGGATATCGAAGTCAATCTAGCCAAAATCAAATCCATCCTCAATATGCTTCCTCTAATCAACCTCAAGAAACTTTGTAGTTTGTAAGGGAAGCTCTAATCCATTCATTACTTTATTTTTCAGCTCTTAGACTGATGCCAACCCTTCCATCACCTCCTAAAAAATGATGTCTCTTTCAAGTGGAAAGATGACTATCAAAAGGCCTTTGATTCACTTAAAAAGTACCTTTTATTTCCACCTATCCTCACCCCTCCCAAAGATGATCAACCCTTATAATTTTATATCTCTGCCACCAACCACTCCTTAGTGGCCATGCTCACTCATCAAGATGAACAACACAAAGAGCAAGTCATCTACTACATCAGTCACACACTTGTAGAATATGAGACTCGATATACCCATACTGAGAAACTTTTCTTAGATTTAGTCTTCGTGGCTACCAAACTTCACCACTACCTTCTCAACCACAAGACTTATGTCATAACCAATACCAAGCCACTCAAGCATATGCACTCCAAGCCATACCAAAACCAATGTATGGCCAAGTGGATCATGCTTTTAGCTAAGTTTGATCTTTATTTTCTTCAACAAAAGTTAATTAAAGGGAAAATCATTACTAACCAACTAGCCCATGCACCATTAATAGATAATCAACCTCCTCTCCTCCAGTCCATCGCGACCCCCTCTTAGGTAGAATATACCTCTCAAGTGACCATGTTCTTTGATGGATAAAATTTTCAACATGGTAGGGGAGCTAGCATTATCCTTATTCCCCTTCATGATGAACCTCTTAATTTATCTTTAGAGCTAGATTTTAAATGTACCAATAATATGGCTAAATACAAAGCCCTAGTCATAGGCCTTCAAACTATGTTAGCCTTGGGAGTCAAAATAGTCAACATCTTTGGTGACTCTTAGCTAGTGGTCAATCAAATCAATGGCTCTTAACATTGTAAGAATAATGTTTTGTAATAATATAAACAACTAGTTGATAAACTCTTAACATCATTTAAACATTACCATATCCAAACTGCCCTATGATCTATGAACAAGTTTGCTGACACCATAGCTTCCCTCACCTCTCAAATCCCATCTGCACCCTCTAACTCTAAGCTATCTATCATTTTCCATAGACTTACCAACCCTCTTATGTCAAACTAGTTTATCCCACCATGTTTAATGTGAAGGAATCCCAACCTAATCTTTGGTATCAGTAGACCTTCAACTATCTTCACCTTTCTATCATTCTTTTTGGTCTTTCTAAGAATGCCCAAAGAGCATTTATCCATAGTACCTCATGTTATACCATTATGAGGGGAATTATTTATAAATTCAGCTTTGATGGTTTCTTCTTCCACTGCTTACGTAGTCATGAAGCCTCTCATGCTATTAAGGAAACACATGATGGGATCTATGGGGGATACTTTAGTGGCCTCGCCATGGCTAAACACATCTTTCACCTTGGCTATTACTAGCCTACCCCTAACTAATATTATTTTGATTATGTGAAAAGGTGTGTTAAGTGCCAACAACATGCCAATCTACATCATGCACCTAGCCATAGTCTTCACGTATCCATAGATTTTTGGCCCTTCTCACAATGGGGTCTAGACCTTATTGGTGAAATTAACCCCCATTATTCACAACAACATCATTCTATAATCATTGAGACCGATTATTTTACCAAATGGGTAGAGGCTACTCCTCTAGTCTCAACCAAAGTTGAAAAGATTGTCGACTTCATCCATCATCACATTATCTACCATTTCAGTCTTCCTCACAAAATCATCATAGATAATGGTAAATCTTCTAAAAACAAACAAGTCTAATCTCTTTGTGATGCATTCAACATCAAGTTAAGTTTCTCTTTACCCTATCATCCACAAGCTAATGGACAAGCTGAAGCCTCTAACAAAACTCTTAACAACATGCTAACTAAAATGGTTAATGCATCTGGTTGGGATTGGCATTTGCACATCTCTTTCACCTTATGGGCATATTGTACTAGCATCCAAACCCATAAGGGTACTACCCCATTCTTTCTTATGTTGGGAGTGGAGGTTGTTTTACCTCTTGAAGTCCAAATTCATTTGCTTTGCATATCCCCATAGGATATCATTTTTTAAGATGATTATCATCAACATTGTTTAGCCCAGCTTGAGCTACTTGACAAGCATCACTTAGCCACCTTTACCCATCTTCATGTCTATTAAAAGTGCATGCATAAAATGAGCTTATAAAAAACACCTTAAATTATGAGAATTCAACATCAGAGACCTCATCCTAAAAAAAAATCAACATGTCACCAATATGGAGAAAAAAAAGTGAGGCAAATTTGCTTTCAATTGGCTTGGACCTTATATCATAATGTAAAAGTATGTATCAGGAGCTTACTGGTTATCTTCTCTTGATGGATACCTAAAACCTAAGCCCCTCAATACTTCACATCTATGTCCTTTTTAAAAAAAAGAGGATCAAACTCACCTTTTATCTAACTTGAGCTCATCCCTTACTTTCAAACCACATTCATCTCCCTAATTTAAGGGCAACCGATTAAAACTGAATCATGTGATTATCTATCATAATCATAGCATACTCTTGAATAATGGGTACCATAGCTCTACCCATGGCATGATTATCATGGTCATTTCTTCCCCTATTACATGATGGATTCCCATGATCTTTGTTACCTAAACCTCTTTACACCTAATCAATCTTCTTTTGCTTTTAGTTTTGCCTTCATAAAGGTCAACCTTTAAGCCTATATAAACAAGTCTATGTCAAGCAAAAAATCAAAGCAAATTCATAACCAAAAAAAATCATGGGTCATTCATAGCATTTATAGGCTACTCCCTTGAATGACAACTGCTAGAAACATATCAAAATTACTCAAAATAAGGTAGACTGCTCCTTTGAAGGATAACTATCAAAATCATTAAGTAAATCACACAAAATTAGACCACTCCCTTGACGGATGGATGAGTACAACATTTGTCAAAGCATAGCAATCTATTAGAAGCTTCCCACATCGATCAACTTCCCTAACCCTCCCAAGCAACAACAAAATAAGCAAAAGACCCATTATCAAACACTAAAAAAAGTAAAATAATTTTGAAAGCCACAATCGGCTCTCATAAGCATAATAATTTTGAAATCCGCAATCAACTCTCATAAATAGACTTCCCACATCGATTAGTCTACATATCATATGACATAGACTTATTTATACTAACTCTTTGGTAATATCCAAAAGAGTCATGCTAGTCTCACGAGAAGGTCCCATTTTCATCCATCTTCCCTTTATGCATTATAATCAAGAGATTTTTGAGCTCACTTAACATCATGTGCACAAGACACCTTTCTAACCAACTAACGAACGCTAATGCAAAGCATTCAAAGGGCTTATGTTCCTTAAGCCAATCCAACTTCAGTTTTTGTTTTAGTTCTTACTAAATAAGAAGCATTGTGCCCTCTTCTTATCCTTTCATAACTGGTTGATATATTCACTTAGACATTTGTCTCTTGATTATCTTCTCTTTCTCATATCTAATGTTGTTATTCAACTTACTTTATGTGTTTTACCTTAAGAAAAATCACCATAACCATAACCACATCACATCATGTCATCATCATATCATGAAAAATATCAAACATTGTTAGCATAAACCATATCCATGAATATAATCAACATCATAGCATCCATGAATAGTAAAAAAATAAACCACTTTCAACACATGTCTAAATCTAAATGGGGAAGTATATTCTCATTAAAACTTAGAATCAACATCATCATCATATCAATAGTCATATCAAAACATGAAATTAGAATCATCACATCCATCTAAGGCATCATCATAAATAATAAAAAACAAACCATAAATAATAAATCCATGTGATTAACACCATCACATTATCCATCCATCACACAAACCATTAGCATATCGAAACATACCAAATATGACCATCATATCAACATCATCCAAATCCATAACCAAACATCATCATCAATATAAATAAAAATCTATCACATGCCTAGCTAGGTGAGTCCATATCATAACCATAATCCATAAACATAACCACCATGAAAAATAAACAATATGCAAAGAACATGAGTCTATAATCATAAATAACCACATAATCATCATGTATACAACAAATATATATGTATCTCTCTCAAAATATACATCTCACCGCATTGGCTCATAGGCCGGTATCAAAATGATATACAACAAAATATAATATCTCATAAACCATATCAAGACTATGCCATTGGGGCACTGCTACGTCCTAGTGCCTATCCTCCTGAGGGCCCTGCCTATCCTCCCACAGATGCATCCCACTGACCTGGTGTCACCATGCTAGCGGCACCTACCAAACTAGCTCTATACTCACCCCATTGGGGCTCATCAAGACAACATCTCAAGATTATTACCTCATAATAGTGGAGTTCTTCCATTATGTCTATATACTATGCCATGGAAATAGTGCTCGGTGGTCCTATACGTGTTGTGGATCCTCTTTCAGCCTATCTCAAGGAGTCTCTCTCTTGAGTAACCAAGGATAATGTAGCTCTAACCTAGTCCCTCTAACCTATAACTATAGCCACCTGACCCTATGTCACTACCAACTAACCCTATAGTATTGCCATAGTAGCTTGTACCATGACTAGTGCCACTCGAGCCTAATCTCTCTCCACAATCACTACTTGTACATCTAGGGCAACCCTTGTGACAGTGCCTATTAACCACCTCTATTACCTGATTCCACATCTATCACCTGCTACCCACTATCATCACCACCAAATTAGTTATCACATAGAGTGCCTAGCACCATATTGGGTACCTATTTACAAAACTTGCATCATCTCAACCTTAGCCAATAGCTCTTCATGATTAATGAAAACCTGTATAGGTTGTGGCTTAGGAAGTATAAACTCTGCCTCCTCCTACCTATATCTTAGGAATATACTTGGGATACCCTATACCAAGATAAACTATCATCAAATCCTATTAAAAGGAATGGGCTCTATCTCACCTTCTCTCATGCCAAAAATCCACATGTAGCTTTACAGGTTTAATGTATGCCTCCTATAATGATCCCACTCTAGAAAACTAATGTATGGCCTTCAAATTATGTCACCAACAACCAACACATCCAGTGCACCTTGGAACCAATTAATGTCATGAACCCTTCTACCTAGTCCTAAAAAGGAAAAAACATCTCTCCACCACATGAATCCAAATCTAAACTCCATTTGTGCATACCCCTCCCATGATAGCCCCATCGACCTCAACACTTGGATGTGCTCATAATCCCAATAGTGTAAAACAAATTCTATGTTAGTACTATACCTCTTGTGAGCTCTAAAACCCCATAACTCCTTGTATATATGGACTAAAAGCATATAAACACAACTGAACATTATGTAACCTAGTAACATCTCAACTAATACCCCCATCAATAGATACTAGAACCTCCCACTTCTTGAATTTGGTACAACAAAAAATGAGACTACCATCATCATCATAGTCATTAGCCTCCTCTCATCTTTGGCCCTTTGATATAGTAGAGTGCATCTAAAACCTCCAACATGTCACATAGCAAAATCATGGTCATCTCCTTACAATATCTCCATGAACTCATCTCTCTCTCCTCCCTCTTAATGTGATAAATTAGCTCACCCTAAATGGGTAGCTATGTAATCTTATGAACATCCTCAGGTAAGATCATCATCTCACTAGTGGGTAGTAGGAAGGTGTTAGTGGCCACATCCCATCTCTTGATGAGGGCTACTATCATTGTCACATCTCATGGCATGTGCTAGTAATATAACATTGCACTAAGCCCCACCTCCTCCATGTGTTCCCAGTCAATAGTAGTCATACCTCAATGAATTTTAATGAAGATCCAAGCCACTTGATCTCGTATTTGAATCTACTCCCATGCCTATAATGTTCATTAGCAAACAACCTTAGTTCACTACCATACTTTACCTATGAACTATATCACCGTACCCTACTTTTCCCATTTGACCATTGTCTATTATCTTACAACTCTGCCTTTGACCTCATCCATAACTATAACCTTAAACTACTACTTAAAGTTTACACTTGATCATCAAAATTTTAAACATATAAACACTTTTTCACCTTAGTTGACCATTGACAGTCATGGTGACCGCCAATGGTTAGGGGATTAATCACCAATGGTAATTGACCATTGATAGTTGGGTATGTCATCGATGGTCACTATGTGTGATCACTGGTAGAATATGCCTAACTACCCACCCTACAACACACCCAAACACCACAACTAAAGCACAAATTTAACTCACACCTATTTTACCCTCCCCTAATCCTACCCTACCTTTCCAATTTTAAATTTTACCCATAAAATTCACTTAAACAACTAAAAACCCTAAAAACTAGGTCACACCCAATTTACATCCACCAAATAATGACAAAATAACTGAATTCAACTTATAATGCATTTGCAAAATCAAAACTACATTATCAATCAAAAGTAACCCCTTCCTCATTCTTTGACTATTGTCAAGGAGGAATCCTAAGATCTGTTGCCTAACTATGTCCTCATCCACCTTGTATCCTAGCTTGGTTAACCCTCAAATGCTCCAACCCACTCAATCCCACTGATCCCCTCAACAATCACCATTAGACTTTTTGCACAAAATGCCAACCATATAGATAACCATGTCACCTTGCTACTGGCCATATTGGCTTGACTCTTGCATGTTTTATGATGACCTTGCCTTGGTATTTTTGATCACACCAACAACAATTTCCATGTTGAAATATTTTAAACTTGCACTACCTTACACACACCTTACCAACTTGTGCCTTTTTGAAAATACATTCTACCTCAGATACTTATGACTACACCAGAACAATCTATGTTTTTCTTGGGAATACCTGCTACCTTAGATACCCATGAAAACATAGACCTTTCCTTGGATACTTTCGTTCATGAGTGTTCCTAATCACCATGCCTAAATATGGTCATGTTGTCTACCTATTATTTGTCCTTCTAACACTGACCTTAATTTTTACCAACTATGACAATCTAGTCAATACACGATCTTGGCTATCATACTTTTGTCACACTTTGTGTACATGTTCATGCTTCAATGCCCCACCTATCACCCACCTTTTATCATCACCTTCACCACTTATCAAACCCATACCTGATTCTCTTTTACCTTATCACTTCTCGATTTGAGGGGGAACACCTCCTCCCATGCTCAAGGCAACCAAACCTTTGACCGCACTCCATTTTTTGTTTTGCCATTTATTGATACAAACTATATAATAAAAAATGGGAAAATGTAGACATTGAAAAACCACACACTACAATTTTAAGTGTCGAAACACCCCTAAACCACCTTAGGACCCCCATGGGCCCAACCTTGACCTTTTGACCGACAACTAGACCTAACTCTAATCAGCTTGACCTACTGGTTGAACCAACCTTTTTAACCCAACTTGACCTTGACCCTTGATCATCAATGATCACCTTGACCATGTATGGTTAGGTTTCACCATTTGAACCACTAACACCAAATTTAATTCTACCTTGTTTTTTTATAATTATATTGTCTAATTTGTGTGTGAGCCCATGCATGTCAAAGTTAAAATTAGACAATAAGTTGGACCTCTTGTTAATGTATTATTATACCTCTCCTTCCTTATTATAAGAAGAGAGGGGCAAGAGGTGAAAAGGGATCCACAACTATCAAGATCTTTTTATCCAAAGTTTCTTTTGTAGGTGTTCTTCCAGCAATCCAATAATCTAGCCATCATGATAGAGAGCCAAGGTGATATCATCCATCGACCAATAACCAAGTACCATTACTCTATCAAAATTACTCTAGGATCTACCACCTCAACCATTCATCCAATCAACCACTGATAAGCCAAGTATTTATTTTAATTATTTAGTCATTTTGTTTGTAATTCACAATCAACCTAGCCCAAGCCAATCTCTCAAGTTCTCATTCTGTAACCCCATCCAAATAACCTTTTATTACCCACCAACCCAAAATAACCATCAACAATTACCCTAATCATTGATGGTCTATCCCAATCATCGATGGTTATCCTGATTGTTGATGGTTACCCTAATCACCCATGGTCACCTCAACCACTGACAATCACTATGGCACAAAATAATAACAAGCTATTTTCACCCACTTACCCTTAAACAAATCAAACTTTCTTTTCCTCAACCTGATCATAGAACCCTACCCTATTTTTTTGATCCATACCTAGCCTATTTAGCATTAGTATTGACTTGCTTATTATTATAATTCATAAATTTTGTCTATTCTTTTATCAATTACTTCTTGTAATTAATTTCAATATCTTTCATGATTTATTTAAGTACTTCATCTTTTGATTTTTGAACTCAATTGTTTAAAAAGCATGGATTGATAGCCCCAGAGGAAGCTCTTGCTTCTGGGATCTAGCTAGCACTAGGTAATACACCCAATAATCTATCTAACTAACCATTTGCTATAATGTTATCTTATTTATAAGTCATTCCTCCCAAACCAAAGATAAACTCTCTATAATCATCTGATTCAACATGTGCACAACCAAAAAAGTTTTTCTACCATACCCGTATCTAGTTTCTTTTTTCTTCCTTTCTTAGAACATAAGCTAAAATTCTCTAAAACGTGAGCACTGACTATTTCATCAAGTGGGTCAAGGTCACACTAACTAAAATTACACACCCAATATAGCTATAAGGTTTATATGGGAGAATATCATAAGCCACTATGGGTGCCCACTTAGCTTGACCAGCAAAGGGGCACATACTTCATTAATGAAACTGTGTGGATCCTACTAATAGAATACATGGTGGTACATCATAAGACAATGCCTTATCATCCCTAATTGAATGGAATAACTGAGGAATTCAATAGGATCATAAGGATGTGCCTCACAAAGATATAAGATGTTGGTCATAAAGATTGAGATGATCGAGTATTGATAGTGCTATGGGCATATCACACAACCTACAAGCACCTGAACAAGGCTATACCATTTTAATTGATGTTTGGTGTTGAGGTAATTCTACCAATGGAGTTCTTGGTGCCATCATTGTGTATCACATGAATTAGTCAATTGGATGACCAAGAATCATTAAATGCAATACTGGAAGACTTGGAGCACTTAGATGAGGTACGTGCCCAAGCTAGGTAGAGCTAGCAGATAGAGAAGGCACACTAGAAGCTTTGGCATGAGAAGCATATAAAGCATAAGGTGATAACAGAAGGGGCATTGATTTTTATATACAAATCTAAGTATATCAAGAACCCATGCAAATTACATATAAGGTGGATTGGTCCATATGTCATTCATAATATATTAGAAACTGACACATACAAGCTACACATGTTGTTAGGTGAAATGCTTCCTGGGCATTTCTACAATAATCGATTAAAGCTATATTGACAATAGGGTAGCACTTGTGTCATCAGACACTGACTTCCTTATCATGAGTCAATTATGTTTTGTTAGCCTGAATAAAGTTTGACACAAGCCAAACAAGTTCCTTATTTGTGTTGTTTTGTATTTTTGATGTGGGAAGTGAATAAGCGATGCATTGAGGCTATAATTAAAATTATTTTGGTGCTTTCACACATAATTCCAATTAGGTGAGTCAAGCACGGATGCTCTCCAAGCACATGAGGCTAGACACCTAAGTTATGGGCATGTGAAGTTTTCCAGATTTAGACATAAGGCATACCAAATCTTCATACACAAGATTTAGGAAATGAGGCATTATTAGACCAGTAGAAGGGCTAGTTTGACACTTCTAATCCTAATATCAGTCAGGTGAGTCAAGTGAGGTTACTTTCTAAGCACCTAAAACTAGACACCTAAGTTTTTGGGCACATGGAACTCACCAAAATTACAACATATGTGAACTCAAAGAGGCACATAAGATACAAGTATGCAAAAGATAGAGTGAAGATGCACAACATGATCGTGCATATGAGATCAAATGAGAATGCTATGATAGAGGGCCAACATACTTGAAATAGAAACATAATAAGAAGAGAAAATGGGACTGAGGAGGTTGAATCATGTGTATGTGAGGTGTTGTACCTAGGTTTCCATATTAGAGGTGAAGGTCACGCTAAGTAAATAAAGCATAGAAGAAGATCATCAAGACAAGCTGATATCCACCCAAAGTGAGGCGGGAAGTGACCATTTGAACTACACATCACTTTACTAAAAAACTATTAGAAGAATTTAATGAGGTGAAGGTCAAGGCACAAATATCTGCATTGAATGCATATAAGATATTAAAATTTCATGGATTTTATGGGTCATAGTGAATACCAAGGAATATAGGTGTCGTCACACCATTAATCAACTGTAATTAAGGTGGTAGATGAGAGTAGAGGTATAAAACAGTGAAAAATTGATTGCTTCTGGTTACAAACCTTATGATAATTTGAATTTAAAATAGAAAACTAGAGTAAAACTAGCAAACCAGAAAGCTAAAGTAAGGAAACCATACTATAGAGAGACCTTGAGTATCACTAAACATTGAAAGTGAATAGTTAAATAGAGAATAAAATTGCCTTCTCTGTGAGATTGGAGTAGAGAATCAAGGGGCATGAATTGTGTATTAACTAGGTAGCAAAAAGGTTAGAGTGATGTCAAGGCCACCATTTTATTGGAGAGTTGTCAATGATGTCATGTAGGTATCTAGGTGAGTGGATGTCGTTCCTTGGTAGTCTAAGTGATAATGACAAAGTGTGCAATATTATCCTAGTATGCTTAAAGTAGGCTTGGTTTATCTTCAAATTTTATTCATTTAGAGATGATTAGGGATGAGTATGAAGTATTGAACATGTGCAAGAGGTTTTATCAAAGGTCAAGGATGATTAGAGAACTTGTGTGCATAAGTGGAATTCATTTGGTAGTCCATAGTTTTCATCTAGACATTTTAGGTCCAATGGTAGAAAATATGAGTAGACAGTTTGATGATGTCATAATTATCATGTATAGATGAGTCAGGGGGATTTGGTCATATGGTTGCGATCACATTAGTCCTAAGTTATTATGGTCCAAGTATAAAGTCATGAAATTAAGCAAATCAAAGATATGTGGGGTGAAAAGTTAGACTCTCAAGCATTTTGATAGTGTTTTCTATGTTCAAATAAAATCAAGTAAGCATGTTGATGATGTCATCATTCAAACACATGGAGGTGTTAGGAGGAAATGGTCACATGGGTTTGTTTAGTATTATTCCTAGTTATTATGCATTAAATTTTAGGTCATGCAATGAAGCATGACAAAAGATGAGTAAGTGCAAAGTTGGGCTCCTAAGTAGTTTGACAGTGTTTTCCCATACTTAGCCAAATTTTCTTGTAGCAAGAAAAGCTAAGTAGGAATTTTGATGTAGTCATATTTTACACGTGTGGAAATTTTAAGAGAAGTTTATCATATGGGTTTGTTTAGTTTGTGATTAATTGATATGCACTAAATTTTAGGTCATGCGATGAAGTGCATTAAAATATATGCATGTGCAAAGTTGGCCTTCTAAGTAGTTCTAGACATAGTTGGCTCTATGGAAAATTTTTTAGAGTGAGCATATTAATGGTGTTATATCTCACACGTGAAAAAGTTTTAGGTGATAATTAATACATGGTTAGATTCCTCTTTGAAAAGAGAACATATGGTCAAAATTTTAGAACATGAATTTGAGTGAAGCAAAAGATATGAAAGTGCAAAATTGACCTTACAAACAGATTATAAAGGTTCCCATATTTAGTCAAATTTGCACAAGGTAAATCTCAAATAACTCTCAAAGAAATCGATGAAGCGCATTTAATCCAAGATGTTAGGAAGAAATGAGATGAGGACAAGGGTTTGAAGTTTAACATTGAGCAAAGGTAAAGGATAAGGATCTAATGGTTTGCATTTAATCATGCGATTAAGATCGATGGCACGAGTGGAGTCAAAGTGGTCAACCTATTTGAAGTTTAACATTATTAAAGAACAAGATACTTAAAATAAAACCAATGGTGTATGATTAATCTAAGTAGTGAAGATACAAGATGATATCATAGTGTTTAAGGTTTAGCTGTGACAATTTGAATTCAAATATTTGATTTTTTGCAAAGGTAAAAATCATTGCTTTGTATTTTATCCATAACTTTTGATATAGGATGAATTTGATATAGCTATAAAATGAAAACTTATAGAGGACTCCATGGCACATCCAAAGAACCTAGTTTGAAGGTCTGAGTGTTTATATAGTCAAATATATTGAGCACCAAAGTTGATTATGTGTTTGATTATATTCTACAAGTGAACTAAGAAGGATGTTTGTGCTTGTTTTGATGATGTTTCGATGTTTCATGATGAATTATCTATTATAAAGTGTTTTAGACTCTATGAGGATCATCTATATGGATTTTATAGGTGTGATCAATCTATCTTGAGTATAAAAAATGCTTAAAAAGTTGACTGTCTATTCGTTCATGGTGTTCCTGTGTACAAGGTCATTGTTTGAGTTGATTGAACATACGCAGTGGTGAGTAAAGTTGACTATTATCATTTGAAGAAGTTGAAGGGGTTATGTGAAGGGGTCTTGTTTTGCTTGATAAATTTTTAAATGGGTGAGTAGGTCTCCATGAGACCTATAAGAGCTACAAGGGCCTAATTGAAAGGTTTAGTTGCTTAAGGGTGACCCATATATGTTATAGATGATCTATGAAGATTTTTTTGAGTTGTGTCTTGATGTGAGATAAGCCTTAAGGTTTAAGGGAAATATCATGGATGACTAAGAAGCTATTTATCATGAATATTCTATATATAGTAAAATCAAGAAGATGATTTCTATGGGCTTGAGTGAGAGGAATTTTCATTGAAGTGAAGAAGACAAGAGAGTGAGTGTGCCCAATAATTGGGGTGATGTGTAGAGAAAATTGAGGACTGTGTGTATGACTTGTAGGTCATATTTATTATGTCATAATAGTGATCTTGTAGGTTGAGGATGAGCAAAAATGTCTAGGCTTATCCAAAAGGATGTTTTGGATGTCTTAAGAATGAGCGGAGGATAGACAGTGTCTGTGTGAGCTTGGTGGCTGATCTGAGAGGTAGATCAGAGTATGGACTATGTGTATGACCATCTGGTCATGTTATTATTGTGGTGACAAAGTTATTTTTGAGGAGTGAAGAAGGATTTAAAAGGTGGATTTGTATGCATTAAGCGTGCAGAGTTGATGCTATGCCCTTAACCTTTGGTGTGTATAAGGATATGTGTGGCCAACTTGTGGCTTACATACCTCTTTTATGTTCTTGTTAAATTTATCTATGTTATAAGTTAGGTCATCCTATGAAATAACCATGGATAAGTAGAATATATATGAGAGGTAATCGTTAGTCTTTGATCATCATGTTACGTATTTTGCTCTTAGTGTATTATTGTGGAGGTTGCCCCCTTAAAGTGGCTTTGCTATATTATCTAGTATTCTTCTCTGCTATCAATTATGGTTATGTGATCTCTCATATTTACTTATTTTGTATGATATATCATCATTCTATACAAACATCTAAGTAATTTCATTACAAGTGGTATCAGAGCTTCAATTTGGGTAAGTTTTATGTGGTGTTTTTTTTTAGATTTGGTAAGGTGCGAATTTTGAGAGAGGAAGGAGCGAAAAACCATAACTTGTAATCCAAGAAGAATTAATTTTTTCTATCAGTGTAGTATTATTTGAAACATTTTTTGAAAAAAAAGAGTCTAGAAAAAAAAATTCACTTTACACAATTGTAGTCATTGGATTCATCTCGATGAGATGATCGCAATGGTATATTCTATTGGTATACTTTTTTGGTGTCAAATTTTTTATCTTAGTACAAAAAAGTAGTTGTTAGATTCATCTTGGTGAGGTGATCATAATGGTACCATCTCCTGGTACACTTTTTTAAGGTGAAAACCTACCTAGGGTTTATATATGGCTGGTCCTTTTACACGAGGAAGAAAAGGGGGGCAAGAAACTCTTAAGACTCCTATCGGTGACATGAAATCTGGAACTTCAGATCCATTGATTTCTCAACTTTAGGTTGACATAAAGGGCTTGGTATAACATGATGACTTTGTTGTAGTTCAAACTAATGTTTCAAGGATGTGTGGAGAGATTAATAGAGTTCACACTCAATTGAGTTTTATCACTACTCAATTGGCTACCCTTTCATCTTAGTTACAGTCAAACAACCTTCCACTTCATCATTTGGGTCCTTCTCTACTCAACACTAACAAATCCAATTCTAGGGTGAAATTGATGTTACCAAAAGTAGACATGCGTAAGTTTGATGGTAAAGATCCTTTCACTTGGATTACAAAAATTGATAATTTATTTGAACTGTATCAAACTCCTAGTTCTTAGAAGGTGATAGTGGTGTCTTTGTATCTAGAACTTGAGCAATTCATTTGGTGTCATTGGTTATGTACTCGAAATAAAAATAATGGTGCTCCTATTACATGGTTTATTTTCATTGATGAGTTGTTGGCTCATTATTAAAATAATGTCTCTGAGAACTAGTTTAGTCAATTAGCCAAATTGTGACAAACAAGAATTGTGAAGGATTATATTCATCAATTTTAGAATCTATCCTTATAGGTTGAAGACATCACTAGGAAAATTTGACTAATCTATTTTTGAGTGGTCTCAAAGATAACATCCAATTAGAGGTTTGGATGTTTAACCCATCATCTATATCAGAAGATATCCCACAAGCACGCATGACAAAGGAAAAAAAGATGATCAAATAGAAAACCTTCATTATTGTTCGTGATCACACCTTTTTAGCACCATCATATCCTCAACCCACTAGATTGACACCTTGACAAATTGAGAAGTGATCCAAAGGGTTGTGACAATAAATGGAGCAAAGACCATCATTGTGCTAAAAAAAATTTGTTTTACATCGAAGGTGATAATGAATATGATGATGCTGAGGAGGTAATTGGTGAGGATGAAGAAGGTCCTAAGGAGAAATCTGAAGACTCTCAGCCTACTATTTCTTGTCATGCCCTTTTAGGTATTATTACTTCCCAAACTCTTAAGGTGGTGGGTTTCTTAAATTAATAGAAGGTCACTATATTGATTGATTCTAGGAGCACACACAACTTCATCAATAGTAAGTTAGCTGCTCATTTAAATTGTTTCATTTATCCTACTTTAGAATTTTAGGTCATGATTGAAGATGGTAGAAGTATTAGCTGCTTAGGAAAATGCCATAGTATTATGTTGGCCATGGGATACTACTTGTTGGATTCTCTTATGTTTGATATTCCCATGGGGGGAGCTAACATTGTTATGGGAGTATAGTAGTTTTCTATTTTGAGCACTTTTGAGATGAATTTCCAAGAATTATTCATGCATTTTAAATTTGAGGGTAGTACATTTGAGCTAAAGGGATTAAGGGCTAAATCTTCACAGCTTGTTAGCTTCCATCAAATGACAAAAATTCTTTGAAAAAGTGCTAAAGGATTTGTAGCTCATTTGTTTTCCATGGAACTTTATCCAACTCAACCATCTACACCTCTTGATCTACAACAAGTGATGAATGCCCATTTGGTTATTTTTTGTGACATACGGAAAGGACTTCCACTTAGCCGCACACATGATCATATTATCAAACTTATTCTTGGTAGTACACCACCCACCATCAAGCCATATAGGTATCCCTATGCCCACAAAAGTGAAATTGAAAATATGGTACAAGAGATGTTATATGTATAATCATTCACCATAGCCAAAGTAAATATTCTTCACCAGTTATCATGGTGAGAAAGAAAGATGACAATTGAAGGATGTGCCATGATTACATAGAACTCAACAAGTACACTATCAAATATAAGTTTTTAATTCCTATCATTTATGATTTCTTAGATGAATTAAATAGTGCTCTTTATTTTACCAAGTTAGATCTGCATTTTGGGTATCATCAAATCTAGATCCGTGATGAAGATATACCCAAAACTACTTTCAAGACTCATGAGGACCATTATAAGTTTTTGGTTATACCTTTTGGGCTAACAAATGCACCATCCACCTTTCAGAGTTTGATGAATACTATTTTTAGGCCATTTTTGAGGAAATTTGTTTTGGTATTTTTTGATGACATCCTCATTTACAATAAAAATTGCGAAGACCATTTACACCATGTGAAACATGTAATCTCAATTCTGAAACAACATCAATTATATGCCAAACTTTCTAAATGTAATTTTGGAGCTTGTGAGGTTGAGTATTTGGGTCATCTAGTTTCACATACAAGAGTGAAAGGGGATCCTAAAAAAATCCAAACAATGGTGGACTAGCTGATTCCTAAGACACTCAAAAAACTAAGGGGATTTCTAGGGTTATCTGGTTACTATCATAGGTTTGTCAAAAATTATAGTAGCATTATATCCCCACTCACCTCTTGAATAATTAAAATTGGCTATGTGTACCACTCCAGTATTGGCCACTCCTAATTTTTCCAAGACTTTTGTGGTTGAATGTGATGCATCTGGGTATGGTATGGGTGTTATACTCATGCAAGAAGGCAAACCACTTGCATTTGAAAGTCTTTAAATGAAGGGTAAAAATCAACACAAGCCCATTTATAAAAAGGAAATGATGGCCATTTTGCATGCATTCAAACAATGGATGCCTTATTTGATGGGTCATCACTTTCAAGTGAAGATTGATCATGATAATCTCAAATATGTTTTAGAATAATGGTTATCATTTGAAGAACAACATAAATGGGTAACTAAGATGTTAGGCTATGATTTTGAAATAGTTTACAAGAAAGCCAATGATAATGTAGAGGTGGATACACTATCTAGGAAGGATGAATCAGTTGAGGCATTGCTATGTGCTATGACTATTCTGCAGGCATATTGGCTAGAGGGAACAAGATTAGAATGGGACAATGATAGTGCTACCCATGATTTGATTCAAAATATTCAACAAAGTTTGGGTGGATTTGAAAAATTTATATGGAAGGGTAATGCATTATGGTATAAAGACAAATTATACCTATGTAAGAATTCTCTTCTAAAATAAAAAATCCTTCAGGAAATTCATGCAACTCCAATTGGGGTTCATTTAAGATTTTTGAAAACTTATCATAAAATTGAGTAGGATTTTTTTGGGAACGACTCAAGGGGGATGCCTAGAAATATGTGGCTGAATGTATGATCTATCAATAAAATAAAGGAAAAACCATCGAAACCTCAAGTCTTTTGCAACCTTTATCCATCCCTAGCCAACATTGGGAAGAGGTGTCTATGGATTTCATTACAAGGTTACCGAGATCTGATGGTCAAAATATTATCATGGTTGTGGTAGATCATCTCAGTAAGTATGCTCATTTTTTTCTTTATCATAAGCATTTGTTACTAGTATAATAGCTTCTGCTTTTCTCAATATAGTTCAAAAATTGCATGGTACGCCTAAGATCATTGTCTGTGATAAAGATCCTATTTTCACTAGCAAGTCTTGGACTGAGTTATTTGCATGTTTGGGCACCTAGTTGGCTCATAGTCTATCTTATCATCCTCAATCAGATGGAAAAACTGAGGTAGTCAATAAATGTCTGGAAGGATATCTCTATTATTTTATTTATGATAAACATGATAAATGGGTTCATTGCTTGCCACTTGTTGAATGGTGGTATAATACTTCTATTCATAGTTCTTTCAAAATGTCTCCTTTTTTAGAATTATATAGATACCACCTTCCATCCATCATTTCAACCTTGAAGGCCCATTCTAAGGTTTGTGTAGTTGAAAACATATTCACCATCAATGGGAGGTCCTTGCAATTTTGTATAAAAATTTAGCCATGGCTTAGAATCACAGAAGTAACAAGTAGATCAACATAGGAGTGAGAGGCATTTTGACATTGGTGATTGGGTCTTTGTTCGATTATAGCCATATAAGCAGATGTCCTTAAAGTAATAGAAAAAGGATAACAAGCTATCCCCTAAGTATTATGGGCCTTATAAGATCTTACAAAAAATTGGTAGTGTGGCCTACAAGTTAGAGTTTCATTCTTCCACTCGCATACATCCAATATTTGATGTATCATACCTAAATAAAGTCATTGGACATAAAGTTGCTACTCAAACTAAGTTATTAATATTAGATGAGGAGGGAAGAGTTATTATTGATTTTGAGGTGATCCTTTAAATGCACATTAAGCAATTACGGTCTAGAGTGATTAAGGAGTACCTAATCAAATGGAAGAATTTACCTTATGAAGATGCCACTTGGGAGGATGAATATTTTGTGCAACAACATCTAGATTTGACTCAATATTGAGGATAATATTTTTTTGAAGGGGAGGGGCATGCTAGGCCCTTAACCTTTGACGTGTCTAGGGATATGTGTGGCCGACTTGTGGCTTACATACCTTTTTTATATTTTTGTTATATTTCTTTATGTTCTTAGTTAGGTCAGCTTATGGAATAACCATGGCTAAGTATACTATATATAAGAGGTAGTGGTTAGTATTTGATCATGATGTTAAGTATTCTACTCTTAGTGCATTGTTGTGGAGGATGCCCCCTCGAAGTGGCTTTGTTTTATTATCTAGTATTTTGCTCTGCTGTCAATTATTGTTGTGTTATCTCTCATATTTGCTTATTATGTGCAATATATCATCAATTTGTGTGAACATCTAAGTAATTTCATTACAAGATGTTATTATTGTTATGGTGATAAAGTTATTGTTGAGGAGTGAAGAATGATCCAAAAGGAGACTTTGGATGCATTGTGTGTGCAAAGATGAAATACATTATACCTCCATCAGATTGGTAGGCAATCAATGTTCAAGAAGATGTTCTATTCGTAGGTTTTGTTGTGGCTACTCAACATATAGGGGGTTGTAGCCTCCTTGCAAGGTGAAACTTGATATAGTTCTAGTTGTTATGGTAGCTCAACTAGATAGGTGTAGTAGCTCCTTGTGGGATTGCAGTCTCACTAAAATAATAGATGGTAGTTCCATGATTAGTTGTAATTAGTCTAAATTGGTTCTTTTTACTATAATACAATAGTCCAATTACAGGTTCTAGTAGTTTTCTCCCCCAAGAGGGTTTCCCATATATGTCATGTGTTATGTGATTGATCTTGCATTATATCTCTTGTTCATTGCTATGAATGATGTGTATGCTTCATGAATGCTTGTGATAATTGATTAAGAGTTTTGAAAGGTTTGAAATTAAATTTGTATTTTCTAGGCTCACTAATTGACCCCCCTCTTAGTGATTATACCTCTAACAATTGGTATCAGAGCAGGTCATTTGGTAAAGGCTTGACAACTTGAAGGTGATCCAAGGTACAATATGGGTAGTCATCAAATGCAAGGAGTTATCTCTACTAAGTAAGCACTGATGTTCAATGGATCCAATTATGAATTTTAGAGTGCAAGGATGAGGACATACATTATATCCCTAGGGTTTGATGTATGTCAATTTGTTGTCAATGATTATGTTATTCCTACTACTCCATCTAGTGATGTAGATAAAAAGTTGTTTGAGAACAATTGTAAGACAATGAATGCTATCACTTGTGGTCTTTTAGAGACTGAATATGCCAAGGTAATCCATTATACATATGTCAAGGAAATGTGGGATAAATGGAAGACTATTTATGAAGGAGACTCAAAAGTTAAGTTGGCAAAGTTACAGACTTACCAAAGATAATTTGAGAGTCTTAAGATGAAGAAACGAGATTTTATGGCATCCTTTCTGCAGAGAGTTGATGATATTCTAAACATCATCAAAGGTCTTGGAGAGAAGCTTGAAGAAGCTACTATAGTTTAAAAAGTAATAAGGTCTCTCTCTCTCTCAAGTTTGATTCTAAAGTATCTATTGTAGAATAAAGTCATGATCTTACTCAGTTGAAGTTGGATGAATTGCATGACATCTTTACTACCTATGAGATAAGAGTAAATGATGATATACCACCAAAGAAGGAAACAAAATTCAAGATAGAGATGAAGCCTAAGAATAAGTTCCAAGGTAAGAAACCCAAAGAGGGTGACATTTTTGATATTGATGAGGATGAACCAATTGCTTTGTTTATAAGGAAATTGAAAATAGGTTTAGGACAGTATAAGGATAAGCTACTGTTTAAATGCTTCAATTATGGAGAGATAGGACATTTTGATAGAAAGTGCCCTCATAAGCATGATGATGAAGAACATGGTGATGACCAAGACGAAGATAAGAAGATATACAATTCTGATAAGAGGAAGAAAGGATTCAGAAGGTTTGACAACAAGAAGAAGTACTTCAAGGACAAGAAGAGTCTATACACTAAAGAAGATTGCAGCTCATTAGATGAGAGTAAAGATAGTGGCTCAAAGTATGATCATAAAGATGATGGTCTTATTAAAGATGAAGCCCTATTCATGGTTGAGGAAGGAAGTCGCTCATATAAAAAAAAGTCTACTTGGAGTGATTCAGATGTTGATAGAGATGAGGTGGATTGTGGATTGAATTGATGAATGTCCTTGAAAAATGGAAGATTGAGAAGAATATTAATAAGAATATAAAGTCTCAAATCAAGGACTATGAGGAGCAATTCAGTGTGTATGAAGCAAGAATGAATGGAGATATGAAGGAGCATGAAGATATGGTCAAGCATCTCAATTGTCAATTGAAAATCCTATCTACAACCCTGAAATCTAAAGAAGATGAATGTTCAAGTGATAGAATTGGTCTTAGATACAAAGAACTATAGAGTTAAACTCAAGACAAGATGAAGACTAATGTAAGCAAGAACAATTTGACTCTGAAGACAAATCATTAGAAAAAGAATGAAGGTGATAGCAGACTAAAGCCAAGTCAGATCAGATAACTAAATGCCATGAGTTATGTAAGTTTCAATGGTTACTATTACACATGTAATTAGTTTGGGCATAAAGATAGAGAATGCAAGAGACCTATTAGAAATGAATTTATATGGAACTATGATGGGGGTCATTAGTCAAAACATGTGAACAAAGTTAAGTGTTTCAACTATCTTGATGAGGGACACTTTGCTAGGGAATGTCCAAATAAGGTAAGGTAAGGTGAGTCTTCTTCAAAAGAAGAGTTTGTTTCAATTGTTATGACATATGACACATTGCAAGATTTTATCCATATCAGATAGGGCAAGTTGAGTTCACTTCAAAAAGAATGGTTTGCTAGAACTGTGAGAAGATTGATCACATTGCTAGATTCTTCAAGCAAAGGTCATCAATTCAAAATGAGTTCAATCAAGCTCCTAGAGTGCAAGGAAGAAGGTAAGTTAACTCATGGAAACCAAAGGTGGTAAGTATGATTCATGATGGATCTGCTAGTCCAAGTAATGTATTTGCTATGGTGTAAAATGTTACAAAATTTAAAGAGTGTCAAGGGCTCTCATTGTCTACTCATGTTGTGGATAAAGAGACCAAACTCAAGGAGAAGATAAAGGTACTAATTGAGTCTAGTTCTGAGATGTGTATGGATCCAAGTGAACATCCTACCATTTTTGAGCTTGTATCATGCAAATAACATTAATTAATAGTGCCTAGTGATGAGGTTACTAACTACAAGGTGGATTCTTTAGATGAAAAGGTATGTCATGAATCAATGTTATCTCCATGTATTGTCAATTAAATCCTAGAAGAAAAGTAAAATATTGTAGTGGATGATCATGTTGCTTCTCTTAAGCCTAAGAAGAAGAAGAAGAAGAAGAAGAAGAAGAAGAAGAAGAAGAAGAACTATAAGCATCAAATGACCAAGGAAGAAAAGGAATATGAGGAGTTGTGGGCAACTCCTAGTTTCACATTGTTCAAGGACATTGTAAAGTAGGGTGTCTCTTCCTATTCTTCTTAGGAAACATATTTATTGTGGAGAAATAAGTTTGTATGGTCAAGATCATAATTCCAATTAGAGAAGGTCATTGGTTAAAGGGGAGCAATAAGTTCATGAGATTGTTATAGAGATTTATGAAGGAGCTATAATACAGGGTCAGAATGGGTGTTTCCAGGTGACTTAATTAGATTGATGGAATGTCAAGAAGATTTTGGTGCTTAAAAAGGTCTGTACACTTCTTTATGATATTTTCCAAGTGGTTTTGTGTCTTGATGATCCTGTTTGTGCTTTTTAGAGGTTTTTATGTGCTTTCGGGTTTATCTTTCTTATTGCAGGTCCAAAGCCATGGTATAGTAAGTCTAGGTTCCAAAATGTGTGGAGGATCATATCTTGGTCCTAAAGTGTGTGTTGGTTATCTCCAGGTGTGCAATAATTTTTTTAGAAGTATGCATTGACTGGAAGGTGCTGGGTTGACCTTGTTTGTTTTGAGATACTAGGGTTTTGGGCCATGCTAGAAAAGTGGTTTACCTTATGAATCAAGGATTGAGGCTTACTAATATGTTGAAAGGGAAAAATGGGTTGTCAAATCAATATTCACATAGATTTTAAGGTTTGTGGTTTTTAAATTATTCACATTTTTGTCAAGATGGAGGCTTAATTGGCTAGTAGGTTTGTGAATGAAGTATGCTTTAGAAGATGATCTTGGTGATGAAAATTGGTGTGCTTGAGGGGTCATATGAGAGTGATCTAGATATGAATTTTCATGTTTTGAAGATGTATCTACTAAAACTTGTGGGATTTTCCAGTTCTAGGTAGGGCTACAAGGAGTTTAGACAGGTCTAGTGAGAAGAAGAGTGAATTTTGTTCAATTTATGAAAAATAGAAAGGCATGAGTATTTTAAGGTGATTTATTAGTTTTTTTTAGTGCATATTTACTATTTGGTGAGTGACATGAAATTATGTTGGTATTCCTTAAGGTGGTTTGAAGAGAGAAGGCTAGTAAACTTGTATGGTGGTTCTTCATGGTGTGTGGAGATCTGAAGATACTCGGGAGATGAAATTGCTCAAAAATATTGGGAGGGTCCCTTTCAGATGTATTTTGGTGAGTTTCATCATATTTTAGTGTTTTGTGTGTTCTTTCTTCATTGGTTGTAGTGCTTAGTTGAAGAAGAGTATGGCATATAACAAGAGGAAGTTATCAAGGCAAAAAGAGGTAGGCTCAAGGTAAGGGGGAGTTTGTAATATCTTTATAATATGGTATTATCTTATTGTTTTTAGGTTTTTAGGATTATTTGGTGCCCACTTTATCATTATGTTAAAGGGGGAGAAAGTTCTTATTGTGAGAGTGCTTGAAGAGAAAGAAGGAAGATGAGTTGTATATTGTATTATGATGGGTGTTGACATCAATAACAAAGGGGGAGATTATTAGAGAGTTGTAAATGATGTCATGGTGATGTTATGAAGGTGTCTAGGTGAGTGGATGAAGTGATTTGATATTCTAAGTGACAATGACAAAGTGTGTAATATATTTATCCTAGTATGCTTGAAGTAGGCTTGGTTGATCTTTAGAGTTTGTCTATTTAGAAATGATTAGGGATGAATCTAAATTATTGATCATGTGTAATAGGTTATATTAGAGGTCAAGGATGATTATAGAGCTTGTGTGCATAATTGGAATTCATTTGGTAGTCCATAGTTTTCATCTAGACATTTTGGGTCCAGTGGTAAAAAATCTGAGTAGGTTGTTTGATGATGTCATAATTGCAACGTATGGATGATTTAGGGGGAGTTGGCTATATGGTTGTGATCACATTAGTCACAAGTTTCTATGGTACAAGTATTAAATCATGTGATGAAACATATTCAAATATATGTGGGTGCAAAGTTGGACTTGGGTATTTTGACAGTGTTTTATATGTTCAAATAGAGCCAAGTAAACATGTTGATGATGTCATCATTCACACATGTAAAGGTGTTAGGGGGAAATGGTCACATGGGTTTGTTTAGTATTATGCATAGTTACTATGTGAAATTTTTTAGGTCATGCGATGAAGTGCAACAAAATATATGTAAGTGCAAAGTTGGGCTCCCAAGCAGTTTGACATTGTTTTCCCATACTTAGCCAAAATTTCTTGTAACAAGAAACACTGAGTAGGCATTTTGATGTAGTTATATTTTACACATATATAAATTTAAGGAGAATTTGATCATATGGGTTTGTTAAATTTTGTGCCTAGTTTATATGTGATAAATTTTAGGTCATGCGATGAAGCACATCAAAAGACGTGCATGTGTAAAGTTGGCCTTCCAGGTAATTCTAGGCATAGTTGGCTCTATGGCCAAAAAATTTGAGTGAGTAGATTAATGGAATTACATATCACACATTCAAATGTTTTAAGAGATACTTAATATATGTTTGGATTACTCTTTTAAAATAGAACATATGGTCCAAATTTTAAAACATGCATTTGAGCGAAGCAAAAAATATGAAGGTGCAAAATTGACCTTACAAACAGATTGCAAAGGTTCCCATACTTAGTCCAATTTTCATAAGGTAAAGTTCAAGAAACTCTCAAAGAGATTAATGGATAAAATTTAATCCAAGATTTTATGAATTAATGATTTGAATACAAGTGTTCAAATTTTAATGCTTAACAAAGGTAAAGGATAAGGATCTAATGGTTCACATTTAATCGTGTGATTGAGATCGACGACACAAGTGGAGTCAAAGTGCTCATCCTGTTTGAAGTTTAACATCATTAAAGATAAAAATACTTAAAATAAAATTTATATTATGTGATTAATCTAAGAAGTGAGGACACAAGATGATAGCACAGTGTCTGAGGTTTAACTGTGATCATTTGAATTCAAATATTTGAATTTTTGCAAAGGAAAAAACCAGTGATCTGTATTTTGTCCATAACTTTTGATCCAAAATGAATTTTCTATTATTGTAAAAATAAATATTATAGAGGACTCTATGATGTATACAAAATACCTATTTTTAAGGTCTGAGTGATTGTACAGTTAAAGATATTGAGCACCAAAGATGACTATGTGTTCGACTATGTTTTGCAAATGACCTGAGAAGGATGTTTGTGCTTGTTTTGATGTTTCATGATGAATTATATATTTAAGAGTGTTTTATAATCCATGAGGATAATATATATGGATTTTGGAGGTGTGATCAAACTACCTTGAGTATGAACAATTCTTAAGAATTTGACTGTGTGTTCGTTCATGGTGTTCTTGTGTACAAAGTCATTATTTGAGTTGAATGAACATACACAGTGGTGAGTAAAGTCAACTATGATCATTTGATTAAGTTAAAGGGGTCATGTGAAGTATACCTATACATTTTAAAGTGGTTCCATGTTCTTTTTTTGCCCGATGAAGTGGTAAATGGGTGAATAAGTCTCCACGAGACCTATAAGACCTACAAGGGCCTAATTGAAAGGTGTAGTTACTTAAGGGTAACCCATAGATGCTATGGCCAACATATGAAAATTATTTTGAGCTATGTATTAATGTGAAATAATCCTTAAGGGTTAAGTTAATTCTAATGGTTGACCAAAAAGCTATTTATCACAAATATTCTATATATAGTGAAATCAAGAAGATGATTTCTAGGGGCTTGAGTGAGAGAAATTTTCATTAAAGCGAAGAAGAGAAGAGAGTGAGTGTGTCCAACGGTTAGGGTGATGAGAAGAGAAGATTAAGGAAAGTGTGTATTATCTATAGGTCATATTTATGATGTCAAAATAGTGTTCTTGCAAGTTGAGGATGAGCAAAAAGGTCTAGGCTAATCCAAAAGGATGTTTTAGATATCTTGAGAATGAGCGAAGGATAGAGGATGTTTATGGGAGCTTGGTGGTTGATTTGAGAGGTAGATCAGAGTGTGGACTATGTGTATGACCATCTAGTCATGTTATTATTTTGGTGATAAAATTGTTGTTAAAGAGTGAAGAGTAATCCAAAAGGTGGCTTTGGATGCATTGAGTGTGCTGAGTTGAAGAGAGCTAATATACATTATATCTCCACTAGATTGGTAGGCAATCAGTGTTCAAGGAGATGTTCTATTAATAGGTGTTATTGTGGCTATTTAAAATCTAGGGGGTTGTAGCCTCCTTGTAAGGTGAAACTTGATAAAGGTCTAGTTGTTATGGCAACTCAACTAGATACGTGTAGTAACTCCTTGTGGGATTGCAGTCTCCCTAAAATAAGGGATGGTAGTTCCTTCATTAATTTTAACTAGTTTAAATTAGTTCTTGTTATTATAAGATAGTAGTTCAATTATGGGTTTTAGTGGGGTTTCTCCCCCAAGAGGGTTTTCCATATATGTCATGTGTAATGTGCTTGATCTTGCATTGTCTCTCCTTTTCATTGCTATGAATGATGTGTATGCTTCATGAATGCTTGTGGTAATTGATTAAGAGTTTTAAAAGGTTTGAAATTTAAGTTGGATTATCTAGGCCGACTAATTCTCCCCACCTCTTAGTGATTTTACCTCTAACAATTGGTATCAAAGTAGGTCCTTTGGTAAATGCTTGACAACTTGAAGGTGATCCAAGGTACAATATGGGTAGTCATCAAATGCAAGGAGGTTTCTCTACTAATCAAGCACCAATGTTCAATGGATCTAATTATGCTTTTTAGAGTGCAAGGATGAGGACATACATATGTCCTTAGGGTTTGATGTATGGCAATATGTTGTGGATGGTTATGTTGCTCCTACTACTCCTCCATCTTGTGTTGTAGATAAGAAGTTGTTTGAAAATAATTTTAAGGCAATGAATGCTATCACTTATTGTCTTTCAGAGATTGAATACACCAAGGTAATCCATTATACATATAATAAAGAAATTTAGGATACTCAAAATTTAAGTTAGCAAAGTTGTAGACTCACTGAAGATAATTTAAGAGTCTTAAGATGAAAGAAGAAGATTTTGTGGCATCCTTTCTGTAGAGAGTTGATAAGATTATGAACATCATCAGAGGTCTTAGAGATAAGATACAAGAAGCTAATGTAGTTTAAAATATATTAAGTTCTCTCTTTCTCTCTCTCTCTCTCTCTCTCTCAAGTTTGATTCTAAAGTATCTACTTAAAAGAAAGTCATGATCTTACTCAGTTGAAGTTGGATGAATTTCATGACATCCTTACTACTTATAAGATGAGAGTAAATGATGGTATACCACCAAAGAAGAAAGCAATATTCAAGACAAAGATGAAGCCTAAGAATAAGTTCCAAGGTAATAAACCCAAGGAGGATGACATTTCTGATATGATGAGGATGAATTGATTGCTTTGTTTACAAGGAAATTGAAAATAGGTTCAAGCAAGTATAAGGGTAAACCACCCTTCAAATGCTTCGATTGTGGAAAGATAAGATATTTTGCTATAAAGTTCCTTCATAAGCATGATGATGAAGAAGATGGTGAAGACCAAGATGAAGATAAGAAGACATACAAGTCTGATAAGAGGAAGAAAGGATTCAAAAGGTTTGATAAAAAGAACTTGTTCACCTTTTCTCACTCCCACGTTTTGCATCTTTTGTTTTGGCTAAGTGCAGAATTTAGATGTTGTCTATTGGAGGAAGCCTTTGTTTGGTCCTTTGCAATTTTTTGAAGGGTCACTTTCAAGATTCTCAAAGGATCATTTCTCTTATGAATTATCTCTTGCAGGATTTTTGAAGGAATTATTTCAGACTTTTTGTTCAAAACAATCTTTTCGAATAGTTTATTCTTTCAAAGGATTGGTCCACTTCAAAGTTTTTGAAGGGACACTTTGCACTTTTTTTTAAGGGCAATTCCACATTTTCAAAGGGCAATTCCACTTTTCATAAGGGCAATTCCACTTTTTCAAAGTGAAATTTTGAGTTTTTGAAGGGTTTATTCTTTCTTTCAGACAAAAAATCTAAAAGAATTCTCCTTTGCAACTTTTCTAAAAGAATTATCCTTTTCAACTCTCTAAAGGAATTATTTTGAACTTTTTATTGCAGACAAAAAGTCTGAAAGAATTGATCTTTGCAACTTTTTTGAAATAATTGTTTCAGACTTTTTGTCTAAAATAATCTTTTCAAAGGATATATGACAAATTGCCAAAGGGTCTTTTTTATTCAAAGTGTCCTTTAGAAAAAGACTGAAGGGACACTTTCAAAAAGTCCAAAGGGCCTTATCCTAAAAGAAAGGTCCAATTTCATTCTTTCGAAGGGCATCTTCGAAGCAAGGGTACAGTTTAAAGATTTTGAAGGGTATCTCTTTCAAGAAAGTGGTCACTTGCAAAAAGTCTAAAAGGGCAATTCCATTATTTTGAAGGTCACTTAAGGTTTTGAGAAGATATTTTCACTAGCAAAGTGCCCTACACAAAAGTTCGAAGGGTCTTTTATCTTTAAAAGTGTCCTTCAAAAAAGTGCAATTGGTCCACTTCCAAATGTCCGAAGGGACACTTGAGAAAAGTTTGAAGGGCCTTTTCAAAAGCTCTGAAGGGTCCCATTTCAAGAAAAATCTTGAGGAAAATGCTCAAAGAAAATAGTTCGAAGGGTACAAACACTCCTACAGAGTCCATAGAAGAATTTTTGAAAGGCATGTTTGAGAAGTCCAAAGGGTATAGACACTCCTACAAAGTCTATAGAAAGATGAGTCCAAAGAAAATAGTGTTGGAAATATTGTCATTGATGTCAAAGGTCTAGCATTATTGGTGATAAAGGCCTGATTACATTTAATGGTGTTTTTAATATTCATATCTTGGTTAACGTATGCTAATATTTATATAATATTAATGAATATATTTTTGGTTGCATATAAGTCAAAAAAAGGGCCCATGGAGAAGTCAAAGAGTCACAAGGTAAAATATGAAAGAGAAATGGGACGCATTTTCTCATGAAGAGTCATCTTGAGGAATTTTAAGAGTCACCATGTGAAGACAAAAGAGGGTATGGCATATTTTTCCATGAAAGAACACTTTGAGTAATATGAAAAGTCACCAAGATAAAGACAAAAGAGAAAATGATACTTTTACTTATGAAGGGTCACCATATAAATTTTTAAATGCAAAGATACGAAGGGTCATGCAAGTTTGGTGATATTTTCCATGAGGATTGAAGGGTCACAAAGGGTGAATACCAAAGGTCATTTGGAAAGATATAAATAAAGGCTTGAGAAGCTATTTGTAATATGCAAGAGAGTGCATAATTTGTATTTATTTTTGAAGAGAGAAAAGTAGGAGATATTGTAGAGTTCTATCATTTGTTGAGTAAGAAACATTGAGAGATAGTTATGTTTTATACACAAGAGGGTTGCTGCTCCTATGGGTTGATGCTCATAAATGTTTGCAAGGAGTTGGTGATCTTGTGGGTTGGTGTTCACAAATAGTTTCTATGTTGGTGCTCGATAAAGGGGTTGGTGCTCCTACAAGTTAGTGCTTAAAAAATTTGTAATTTAAATTAGTGCTCATTCATATACTTGAGATTGTTCTCTATGGTTTTTCCCACTTTGGATTTCCACGTAAAAATATGGTCTCTCTCTCTCTCTCTCTCTCTCTCTCTCTCTTGTGTGGTGCATATTATTGTTTCAATTTTATTGCATATCTTGAATGTGTGATTAAGTGGTTAAATAAAAGAAATCAAATTAAGTAAAAGATATATAATATACTGATTCATCCCCCCTCTCAGTATGTTTCATGCTTAATAATTGATATCAGAGCAAGTTCTTTTTGAAAAAGTTTTACAACTTGAAGGTAGATCAGGAAAGCATGATGGCTGGATCACATGAAGGTTTTTCTACAAATAAGGAACTTTTGTTTGATGGGACAAATTATGCTTTATGGAGCATAAGGATGAAGACTTATTTGATGGCCCTTGGATTTGACATTTGGCAAGCAGTGGTGGAGGAATATGAAGAGCCAAAAACACTTGTAACTACTCTGACAAAAAAGAAGACAAGTGAAAATAATGCTGAAGCTTTAAATACTATTTTATATGGTTTATATGAATTAGAATTTGTTAAAGTTATGTAATGTAAATCTGCTCATAAAACTTGGGTAAAACTTTAGAATATTTACAAAGGTGATGGAAAGGTTCAACAAGCTAAGCTTCAGACTTTCATAAGATAGTTTGAGAGTTTAAAGATGAAAGAGGAAGAAAATATAGCAAGTTATCTTTTACGGGTTGATCAAATAGTTAATCAAATTCAAGGTCTTGGAAAAAAGTTAGAAAAATAAATTATGGTTTAAAAAGTTTTGAGATCTATACTATTGAGATATGATGTAAAAGTTTTGGCAATTGAAGAGATGAAGAATTTAGCCAAGCTAAATATAGATGAGCTACATGGTATTCTTACGACATATGAGATGTGAATTGAACAAGAGAAACCTTCAAAGAGAGAAGCTACTTTCAAGACATCAAAGAAAGAGAAGGCTAAGATTCAAGAATCAAGTGATAGTTCTAGCATGATGAGGATGACAACGGAGCTCTATTCATTCGCAAGCTGAAAAAAGACACAGGTAAATATCAAGGAAAATTACTTTTAAATGTTTTAATTATGAAAAGATTAGATATTTTGTAGCTAAGTGCCCAGATAAAGGAAATGGTGAAAATAAAGAAGGAAAGTCTACATATAAAAAGAATTTCAAAGGAAAATTGAAGAAGGAATTCGAGAAGACGAGTTTGTATTCTAAAGATTCTAGCTCAACCGAAGATAGTGGAGTTAGTGATTCAGAAGAAGAAGAGATTCTATTCATGGCCATACATGAAGATGCCTCTACAAGTAAAAGTATATATGATTAAGAAGAAAAATAAGATGAAGCCAAAGTGAATCTGAAAGGACAACTCACTTGTGCCTTAGAAGAGTTAAAATCTCTTGAGAAGAAGAATCGAAGATTAAATCTCTAGATCAAGAAAAATAAAAAGGAGTAAAAAGAAACAATTGAAGATCTACAAGTCAACTTTGAAGAAGCCAAGAAGAATGAATAATATCTAATGGCACAGTTGAAAAAAGTAAGTAAAAAATTTGAAAGGTATGTTATTGAAATTATTTCTTTAAAAATAGATGAGAAAACAAATAAAGCAATCAATGATTCAAAATTTGAGAATAACACTAATATGTTGAATAAGATATTAGAAATTCAAAGATCAATGTCAGATAAGATAGGTATCAGATTTTAAAAAGAGAAAAGGGAGGCCACTAATTTTGCAGACAAGGAAAAAGGAAGGAGCTATGTTGAAGGTCTTACAAAAGAGGAAATAAAAAAGGAAGAAGGAAGGACATCTCGAACAAAGAAGCCTAGAGGGAACAGAGCTATAAAAGGTAATCAAATCAAAGATACAAAAATAGGTCTTATTTTTATGGTTACTATTTTTGTTATAATGGATATGGCCATAAGAAAATAAATTGTCAAAAAGGGGTAACAATTTTAGAAATAAGGAGAAGGAAAGTCATGCAGAGTCAAACAGAAGCCACAACTCTTTTGCTCCTCTATCAGGCTTTAATGAAGAGGCCATAATATGTTACAAGTACAAAAACTAAAAACACATACCTTGATATTATAGAAGCATGTTCGAGTCAATCAAGAAAGATTATAGTTTTAAGGCTCCATTCATCAAGAAGAAAGTTTAGACAAGTTCATGGCAGAAGAAACAACCTAAAAAATCTATGTTGGTATAGATAGCTTTGCATGTAAGAAATGAAGAAAAGCCATAATTCATTGATAGTGGATGTTCAAGGCACATGACAGGGGACAAACTCAAGTTCATAACCTTGAAGAAGATCAATGGTGACAGTAAAATTTAGAGATAATACTATTGTCAGAATTACTAGAAAAGGTACACTAAGTTTGGATAATGGTAGAACTAAAACTAAAAATGTTTTGTATGTAGAAGGTCTTAAGCATAATATTTTGAGTGTAAGTCAAATATGTGATTAGAGACATATATTAAAGTTTTATATAGAAGGTTGTGAAATTAGAAGAAAAAATTTAGATGTATTGATTGTAAATGCTCAGAGAACAAGTAATAATTTGTAGATGTTATTACACATCAAAAGTCAAAGATGTTGTTTGAATCAGATTGAAGAAAGTTGGCTATGGCATAGGAGAATGAGACACATAAATTTTGATAATCTTATCAACATCAAAAAAAATAAATTAGTAAAAAATCTTCTAAAGATTACAAGGCCATTTGACACGCTTTGTTAATCTTTCAGTATGGGAAGCAGGTCAGAAGATGGTTCAAAACAAAAGAGTACTCGACCACTCAGTTGTTAGAGCTTAATCACACTGATCTATGTGGACCTATGAAAACTCAAAGTACTCAAAGTGAGAAATATTTTATGTTGCTTATTGATAATTTTTCACGTATAATTTAGGTAATGTTTTTAAAGAAAAAATTAGAAGTTTTTAGACATTTCCAAGCATTCAAAGTATTAATTGAGAATGAAACCAATATAAAGATTAAGTGTCTAAGATCAGATCAAGGAGAATAATTCATGTCAGATAAATTTATTGAGTTTTGTGAAGACCATGGAATAAAGAGACATTATTCAGTAGCCAAAACTTCACAATAAAATGGAGTAGTTGAGCAGAGAAATAGAATAATTCAGAAGATGGTGAAGACAATGCTAAATGAATCTAAGATACTAGATAAATATTGGAGAGGGGTAGTTGTTATAGTAGTGTATATTCAAAATAGAGCATTATTGAGAGTCAATAGTGATAAGACTCCTTATGAGCTATGGAAAGACAAACTAACAACAATTGATTATTTTAGAGTTTTTAGCAGTAGATGCTTCATAAAGAGAACCAATGAAAAACTTGGAGAGTTTGAATCCAGAGCAGATGAAGGTATATTTCTTGTTTATTCTTGCAAAAGTAAAGTTTATAAATGTTATAACAAAAGAATTAAAAAAATTGTTGAAAGTACAAGTGTCAAGATAGAAGAAGATGGAACTCAAAGAATCAGTGATCTAGTAGACATACCTGAAATCATTGAAGAGGAAGATTTTGAAGAATCAGGTAAAGATGAAAAGAAGGAGAAAAATGACACCAAAACTTTATCCAAACATGTTAAATTTTTTTTTAATGAAAGTGACATCATCAAGGACATAAATGAAGGAATTTGCACTAGAAGAATGATGGTAAGTGAATATGAACATGTTAATTTCTCTTTATTATCCAAAATTTAGCTTAGAAATTTTTTAGAAGCTAGACATGATAAGCATTGGGTTAAGTCTATGGATGAAGAATTAAATCAGATAGAAAAGAATGATACTTGAGAACTAGTGCTTAGACCAAAAGATCATAATGTGATAGGAACAAAATGGGTGTATAGAAATAAGTTGAATGAAAATAGAGAAGTGACCAAGAATAAAGCAAGATTAGTATGTAGAAGATATGCTTAAATTAAGGGAATAGATTTTAAAGAAACTTTTGCACCAGTGGCAAGGTTAGAGGCTATTAGAATATTTCTTGCATATGAAGTATTTAAAAATTTCAAAGTGTTTTAGATGGATGTCAAATCTGCCTTTTTGAATGAGAATCTAGAAGAAGAGGTCTAGATTGAGTAACCTGAGGGATTTATTCTCTCAAATATTAGTATCCATGTATGTAGATTGAAGAAAGAATTGTATTGATTGAAACAAACTCCTAGAGCTTGGTATGCAAGACTTGATAAATACTTGTAGGATCAAGGTTTTAAAAAAGGATTTCCTGACAATAATCTCTACATCAAAACAGAAGGTGAGCATCAATTGATTGTTGTGGTATATATTGATGACATCATTTTTAGAGGAAACATTAAAAAGATGATAAAAGAATTTTCTAATAATATGCAAAAAGAATTTGAGATGTCTATGCTTGGAGAATTGTCATTTTTCTTAGGATTGTGAATATTTCAGTCAGATAAAGGAATTTTCATATCTCAAAGTAAATATGTCAAAGAGATATAGAAAAAATTTGGTTTTGAGGATTATGCACCAGTTGGCACACCAATGTGCACAAGAAATAAGGTGAGCAAGGATGAATATTCCCCTATTACAGATCAATCTTTGTATAGATCTATGATTGGTAGTCTTTTATATTTGACAACATCAAGGTCAAACATCATGCATGCAGTAGGTATGGTTGTAAGATATCAGTCATATTTAGAAGATAGTCATATTCAATTGGTGAAGAGAATATTTAAATATATCAAGGGGACCTTTGATTATGGATTGTGGTATCTCAGAGGCAGAGATTTCACTTTGGTTGCTTATACAGATTCATATTAGGTAGGGTGCTTGGATGGAAAAAAGAGTATAAGTAGAGGAGCTTTCTTCCTTGGTGATAGCTTAGTATCATGGCTAAACAAGAAGCATAATTTAGTACCACTTTATACAGCTGAAGTAGAATATATTGTAGTGGTATTATGTTATACTCAAGTGCTCTAGATGAAACAAACTTTGGAAGATATCAAGGTAAAATATGATGAACCTATTTCTATTTTTTGTGACAACACAAGTGCTATTAATATTTCAAAGAATCCAATGATGCATTCAAGAACAAAACATATTCCTATTAGATATCACTTCTTGAGAGATCATGTTGCATATCAATAGGTTAAGATGGAGTATATTAGTGCTACAGAGCAGATTGCAGATATTTTCACAAAGGCACGACCAAAAGACATATTTGAGTATTTGTGAGAGAAGTTGGGAGTAATTTCTTTTACTTCTTGCCATTGAGGTTCAACATCAATTGAGGGGGAGCTAAGTGTTAGCTCCAGGTAGGCCCTTTTCCATTGATGTCAAAGGGGATAACAATAGGTATAGGTGTAGAAATAGGTATAGGTAATAGTTACAAGTTGTTACAGTAAGGGAGAGTTATTGTATTTTTTTCAGATGGTAGTATGTGCAGGTTTTAGGATGTGGTAGTTTCAGTTTGAGGTTGCCATCAATGACAAAGGGGGAAATTATTAGAAATATTATCATTGATGTCAAAGGTCTAGCATTATTGGTGATAAAGGCTACATTGTATTTAATGGTGTTTTTAATATTCATATCTTGGATAATGTATATTAATATATATTTAATATTAAGAAATATATTTTTGGTTGCATATAAGTCAAAAAAAGGTCCCATAGAGAAGTCAAAGAGTCATGGGATAAAAGATGAAAGAGGAATGGGACACATTTTTTCATGAAGAGTCATCTTGAGAAATTCCAAGAGTCATCATGTGAAGACAAAAGAGGGTATGACACATTTTTTCATGAAGAGACACTTTGAGGAATATGAAAAGTCACCAAGATAAAGATAAAAGAGGAAAGAATGCTTTTACTTATGAAGGGTCACCATATGACTTTTCAAATGTAAGGATATGAAGGGTCATGCAAGTTTAGCACCATTTTCTATGAGGATTGAAGGGTCACAAAGGGTGAATGCCAAAGGTCATTTAGAAAGCTATAAATAAAGGCTTGAGAAGCTATTTGTAATATGCAAGAGAGTACACAGTTTGTATTTATTTTTTAAGAGAGAAAAACAAGAGATATTGTAGAGTTCAATCATTTGTTGAGTAAGCAACATTGAGAGATAGTTGTGTTTTATACACAAGAGGGGTTAGTGCTCACAAATAGTTATTATGTTGGTGCTTGGCAAAGGGGTTGGTTGCTCCTACAAGTTAGTGCTCATTCATATAATTGAAATTATTCTTTGTGGTTTTTCCCACTTTGGGTTTCCACGTAAAAATCTAGTGCCTCTCTCTCTCTCTCTCTTGTGTGGTGCATATTATTGTTTTAGTTTTATTGCATATATTGAATGTGTGATTAAGTAGTTAAAAAAAAGAAATTAGATTAAGTAAAAGATATATAATATAATGATTCACCCCCCCTCTTAGTATATTTCATGCTTAACAAATAGAAGGGAGTTCATAGAAAGACGATTGCACAAACATCAAACTTTTGCCTTAACAAGTAGCCATTGGAACTCAAAATAGTGGATCCCCAAGAAACTTGATGGTCCTCAATCAAACACTCAAGGATTTACAAGCATATCCAAAGGCTCATGTCCTTCATCTATCGAAGTAATGAGAGGGCCCATATCACCATTGATCAACCAGGATCCATGCCATTTTGTAATGACCAATCAAAGAAGAAGGACAAAGATAAATAGAATGAAAGCAACAAATCTTCAATAGGTGGATAACTATTTTGGTGTCATAACTCAACCCAAGAATATATTATTTCTATTAGCACAACTATTGGAGAAGCATCTTTGGGAGAACAAGCTTATTGTAGAACCACTTGAAATGACATGGATCAATCAGATGGCCTGAATGAGCAACCTTTGGAAAGGCTATTAAAGCTATAGATGGAGACTCCTACTAGAATGTTTCCTCTTTTTGGTGCCAAAGGTCTCCCACTCTCACTTTCTCTCTGCTATAAATACAACCCTGTGCTAGTAAAAAAAACTACACAGTGTATGGTGAAGCCCTGCTAGAATGATATCACATTTTGCCTTTAAGCATTAAGTACTAGTCTATTTTCTTTCAAGTTCTAAGAAATTGTTTGAGGGTGTAAGAGACGTATAGTGATAGCAAGTGATAGTTTTCATCCTTCTGTCCTTTGTCCTTCATACCTAAGTAAGAGTTTTAGATCTAACTGGCCATACAGAGTGTGTCTAAGTGTATTGAATTTCTACATGTGTATTACTATTTTGAAATGTGAAAAGTTTGCCTTGTGTCATTTTACATATCTCACCTCTATGAAATACTTGTGTTAGAATCCTTGGAGCTCAGGAATGGTTTGTGTGTTCTCTTTAAGAAAGATGTGAATGGTGTGCTACTGAGGTGTGTTAATAGTGATCAGTTTAATATTCTACTAGAAAAGTTTCACAATGGTACAGATGGAGGTCATTTCTCTCCTAAGATAACAACTACAAAGATAATGAGGGCTGGTTACTATTGGCCTAGTATTTTTAAGGATTGTTACCTTTGGGCTAAAAACTGCCCTTAATGTGCCTTCTTTATAGGTAAATATAAGCCTGCAACCCTTCCATTAAATATTATCTAAGTGGACCAACCTTTCAGTTAATGGGGCCTTGATTTCATTGATATGATCAACCCTCCATCAAGTGCTGGACACAAATGGATATTGACTACTACTGATTACTTCACAAGGTGGGTAGAGGTTGTTGCTTTGAAGGAGGCAAATGAAAATTCTATCTTGGATTTCTATGAGAGTATTATAACAAGGTTTGGAGTTTTCCATGTTATCATTTCTGATAATTCACTTACTTTACTAAGTGTTAAAACTTTTGATTGGGCAAATAGGAATGGAGTTTACTTGAGCACCTCATCCAATTATTACCCTCAAGGTATTGGATTGGCTGAGTCTAATAACAAAAAACTCATCAAGATCATCAAGAGGACATTGGAGAATAATCAAAGAGCATGACACAAGTTGAAGACGAACTTATGGGTTGACACGATGACTCCTAAGAAGTCAATTGGTAATTATCCCTTTGTGCTTGTTTATAGGAGAGAGGCTAGGTTGACCATATCTCAAGAACTCCCTGCTTTAGAACTTTCACAATAGTTGGAACTACTTGAAAATAGTATAATGGAGGTTAGATTGATAGAACTAATATAGCTACAAGAAGCAAGAAATAATGCACATAAGACCATGGAACACCACCAAGTACTCATGAAGAAGTCTTTTGACAAAAGAGAAAGTGTAAGAGTGTTTAAAAAGGGTGACTTGGTTCTGAAATAGGATGAGGATAGATCAAAACTAGATAGACATATAAATTTTGACACTTTGTGGAGTGGCCCTTACATCATTAGTAGGTGCAAGCAAATCAACTCTTTCCAGCTGACTAAGATGAATAGAGAAGAATTGCCTATCCCTGTGAATGGGATACATCTAAAGTTTTGCTATTAATTTTTACAAGTCTATTTTGTAAATAGTAGTTTAGGTGTGTGTTTCCTTTAGTTTGCTATTGTGTTCCCTAAGTGCTTTGTAACACAGGTGTGTTTCCTTCCTCTTGTTTGATGTGTGTCTCTACCTTGTGTGTGTGAATCAATCTAGTTTGTGTTTTTTGAGCCAAGGGCTGTTCAAGTCATTTTGAGTGCCTATATACGTGACTCCATTCCTAATGGAAGGATTAAGGCAAATGGTCTTAGGCATAGCAGGCATGCCTCCCTTTGGATTCACCAAGAATGTTAGCCTTTTTTCACTCCTAGGTTTTGCATCTTTTATTTTGGCTAAGTGCAACATTTGGATGTTGTCTATTAGAGAAAGCCTTTGTTTGGTCCTTTACACTTTTCTAAAGGGTCACTTTCAAGCTTCTGAAAGGATAATTTCTCTTGTGAATTATCTCTTGCAAGATTTCCAAAGGAATTGTTTCAGACTTTTTATTTGAAGCAGTCTTTTTGAAGGGTTTATTATTTAGGATTGGTCCACTTCAAAGTTTTTGAAGGGACACTTTGCACTTTTTCAAAGGGAAATTCCACTTTTTTGAAGGGCAATTCCACTTTTTTGAAGGGTAGTTCCACTTTTTTGAAGGACAATTTCAAGTTTTCAAAGGGATTGTTCTTTCTTTTAGACAAAAAATCCAAAAGAATTCTCCTTTGCAACTTTTTAAAAATAATTGTCCTTTACAACTCTCTGAAGGAATTCTTTCAGATTTTTTGTTTTGGATAAAAAGTCTAAAAGAATTGATCTTTGTGACTTTTTCAAAAGAATTGTTTTAGATTTTTTGTCTGAAACAATCTTTTTGAAGGGTATATGACAAATTGCAAAGGGTTTTTTTGTTCAAAGTATCCTCTGAAAAAAGTCTGAAGGAACACTTTAAAAAAGTCCAAAGGGCCTTTTCCTCAAAGAAAGGTCCATTTTCATTCTTTCAAAGGGCATCTTCTAAGGAAGGGTACAATTCAAAGATGTTGAAGGGTATCTCTTTCAAGAAAGTGGTCACTTGCAAAAAGTCCAAAAGGGTAATTCCATTATTCTGAAGGGCACTTCAAGTTTTGAGAGGATCTTTTCACCAATAAAGTTCCCTACATAAAAGTCTAAAGGGCCTTTTCAAAATCTTCTAAAGGTCCCCTTTCAAGAAAAATGCTCGAAGAAAATAGTCTGAAGGGTATAGACACTCTTGTAGAGTCCATAGATGAATTGATGAAAGGCTTGTTTGAGAAGTCCAAAGGGTATATACACTCCTAAAAAGTATGTAGAAAGATGAGTCTGAAGAGAATAGAAGGGAGTCCATAGAAATATGGTTACATGAATGCCAAACTTCCACTTCAATAAGTAGCCATTGGTATTCAAAACAGTGGATCCCCAGGCAACTTGATGGTCCTTAATCAAATGCTTAAGGATTCACAAGTAGATCTAAGGGATCATGTCCTTCATTCATCAAAGTAGTGAGAGGACCCATATCACCATTGATCAACCAAGATCTGTGTCATGTTGTATCAACCAATCAAAAAAGAAGGACAAATCCAAATAGAATGAAAGCAACAAATCTTCAATGGGTGGATAATCACTTTGATGCCATGACTTAGCCCAAAAATATCCTATTTTTATTAGCACAACCATTGGAGAAGCATCTTTGGGAGAGAAAACTTATTGTAGAATCTCTTGAAATGACATGGATCAATCAGATGGCCTGAATGAGCATCCTTTGGAAAGATATTTGTAGTTGTAGATGAAGACTCTTAATAAAATGTTTCCTCTTTTTGGTGCCAAAAGTCTCCCCCTCTCACTTCCTCTTTGCTATATATATAGCCCTTGGGATATTAAAAAAACCACATAGTGTATGGTGAAGCCCTGCTAGAATGATATCACATTTTGCCTTTAAGCATTAAATACTAGTCTATTTTCTTTCAAGTTTTAAGAAATTATCTGAGTGTGTAAGAGACATATAATGATAGTAAGTGATGGTTTTCATCCTTCTATCCTTTTTCCTTCATACTTGAGCAAGAGTTTTGGATCTAACTGGTCATACAGAGTGTGTCTAAGTGTATTGAATTTCTATATGTGTATTACTATTTTGAAATGTACAAACTTTGCCTTTTAGTTTATTTGCCTTGTGTCATTTTACACATCAAACCTCTGTGTTGAAATAATTATGTTAGAATCCTTGGAGCTTGGGAATGGTCTCTATGTTTTTATATATTGTGCACTAGAATATGATATTCATGTGGAAGATAATCTTGGTGTATCACCACTCTTAGAGTAGGTTTTCCTTTTCTACAGCTTTTAACTCTTTTCCCTTTAAGAAAATTGGTTTAGACATAAGTGGTTTTGCAGAGACACATTCAGGGAGCTAGCCCTTTTAAATCTAGAGGTTCATTTTCTACATAGGTATACCCACATGCCTAGAAATGTCCCAACATTGCCCAAATCTAGAAGAGGATTGAGCACTCTCTTTTAGGGTGCAGGATTTGGAGACAACAATTTTGGCACGCCCGATGGGACCAATTATTTACATGTCAAGGTGAATGTTGGTCTTGACAAGCTTAGGGTTATAGAAATATCCTTAATCCAACATTTGGTGACTCTAAAAGTTAAGAATATCTGGTTATAGATTAAGTTTCCCACATTATATTTCATTGTTCTCACTAGGTCATCTAGGAATTTCGATCAAGCTCCTCTAGATGAAGCTCTTCCTCAAGAACAATGCCCTGAACCATTCTAAAAACTTAGAGATCTTTGGCAAGGAGGTTTTAGAGAAGAAGAAGTTGAGGAAGTTGGAGAAATAGGGGATCAAGAGGAAATAAGAGAAATGGATAGGTAACAACCTTTCCTAGCCTTTAACACCCAAAATCCAATTGACCTTCCTTCATATGACCTTATTCCTTCCAATGCTACCAAGAGTCTCCCTGGTTTAAATGGAGAAGGTCGTATTACCCCATTTGAACATATTAGGGACATTTCAAATTTTTGTAACTTCCATAATGTCACCTGAGTCAACACAATCATTAGATTACTTGATATGTCTTTAAAAGGTAAAGTACTTGACTAGTATAGGACTTTTGCCTTAGTAAGTAGTTATTGGCATTCAAAATAACGGATCCCTAGGCAACTTGATGGTCCTCAATTAAACACTCAAAGATTCACAAGCAAATCCAAAGGTTCACATCCTTCATCCATCGAAGCAGTGAGAGGGCCCATATCACTATTGATCAACCAAGATCTGTGTCATTTTGTAATGACCAATCAAAGAAGAAGGACAAAGCCAAACAAAATGAAAGTGACAAATCTATAAGAGGTAGATAAATACTTTGATGTCATAACTTAGCCTAAGAATATCTTATTTTTGTTAGCATAACCATTGGAGAAGCATCTTTGGGAGATCAAGCTTTTTGTAGAACCACTTAAAATGACATGGATCAATCAGATGGCCTAAATGAGCATCCTTTGGAAAGATGGTTTCATCTATAGATGGAGACCCCTAATAGAATGCTTCCTCTTTTTGGCACCAAATTTCTCCCCTGTCACTTCCTCTCTACTATATATACATCCCTTGGGCTAGTAAAAAAAACCACATAGTGTATGATGAAGCCCTGCTAGAATGATATCACATTTTAACTTTAAGCATTAAGTATTAGTATATTTTATTTCAAGTTTTGAGTAATTATCTGAGTGTGTAAGAGATGTATAGTGACAACAAGTGATGGTTTTCATCCTTCTATCCTTTATCCTTCATGCATGAGTAAGTGTTTTGGATCTAACTAGTCATACATAGTGTGTCTAAGTGTATGGAATTTCTACATCTGTATTACTATTTTGAAATGTGCAAAGTTTGCCTTTTAGTTCATTTGCCTTGTATCATTTTTTTTACACATCTCACCTTTATGTTGAAATACTTGTGTTAGAATCCTTGGAGCTTTGGAATGGTCTATGTGTTTTGCTGTATTGTGCACTAGAATATGATATTCATGTGGAAGATAATCTTGGTGTATCACCACTCTTAGAGTAGGTTTTCATTTTATACAATTTCTAACTCTTTTCACTTCAAGAAAACTATATTAGACATAAGTGGTTTTGTAGAGACACATTCGGGGAGCTAGCCATTTTAAATCTAGAGATTCATTTCCTACATAGGTATACCCATATGCCTGGAAATGTCCCAACATTGCCCAAATCTGGAAGATGATTGAGTACTCTCTTCTAGGGTGCAAGATTTGTAAACAATAATACTTCAAGGATAAGAAGAGTGTCTACACCAAAGTAGATTGCAACTCATCATATGAGAGTGAAGATAATGACTTAGAGTATGATCATGAAGATGATGGTCCTATTGAAGATGAATCCTTGTTCATGGCTAAGGAAGGAATTTGTTCACATCAAAAGGAGTTTACTTGGAGTGATTCAGATGTTAATAGAGATGAGGTGGACTATGAGATTGAATTGATGAATGCCCTTGAAGAACTAAAGATTGAGAAGAAGATTAACAAGAAGATGAAGTCTCAAATCAAGGACTATGAGGAAAAATTTAGTGTGTATGGAGTAAGAATGAATGAAGATATTAAGGAGAATGAAGATATGGTCAAGCATCTTAGTTGTCAATTAAAAATATTATCTACAAGCTTAAAAGCTAAAGAAGATGAATGTTCAAGTGATAGAGCTGGTCTTGGATACAAAGAAGAACTAGAGAATGTAACTAAACACAAATGAATACTAATGTGAACAAGAAAAATATAAATTTGAAGACAAATCATCAAACAAGGAATGAAGGTATTGATAGACTACAGACAAATTAAATCAGACAACCAAATGCCATGAGGTATGCAAGTTTCAATGGCTACTATTACATATGTAATCAGTTTAGGCATAGAGTTAGAGAATGCAAGAGACATGTTAGAAATGAGTTTTCATGGAACTATGATGGGGGTCATTAGTCAAAATGTGTGAAAAAAGTTATGTGCTTCAACTATCTTGATGAGGGGCACTTTGCTAAACAATGTCCAAATAAGGTAAGGCAGGGTTAGTCTTCTTCAAAATAAAGAGTTTGATTCAGTTGTTATGACATAGGATACATTACAAGATTTTGTCCATATCAGGTAGGGAAAGTTGAGTTCACTTCAAAAATAATGGTTTGATAAAACTATGAGAAGATTGGTCACATTACTAGATTTTGTAAGTAAAGGTCATCAAGTCAAAATGAGTTCAATCAAGCTCTTAGAGTGCAAGGAAGAAGACAAGTTAACTCATGAAAACCAAAGGTTTTAAGTATGAGTCATGATGGGTTTGCTACTCTAAATAATCTATTTGATATGGTAGAGAGTGATATAAAATTTAAAGTGTCAAGGGCTCTCATTTTCTGCTCATGTTGTAAGATGTCATATCAAGACATGCAATTTCCCAAAGAGGTTTTGATGGGAGAAAATTGGGTGTCATTTATGCACAACTTCCATCTAAAAGAATATAAAAAATTTATGTCAAGCAATATATAAGACCTAATGTAAGACTGGGTGGTATACATAGGGTCAAAGACTACAGAAAGTGCAACACTATTTGATGTCTCAATTTGGGACAAACTAACGACCATCAACGTGACTCAACTCTATGAGTTGCCAAGTTTAGAGAAGCTAGAGGAATTCATTTAGTTCCTCCTCTCACACATTTATAGAGATTGATTCTACTTTGTAGAGAGGTGCATGTGACTATCTGCAAGCCTTATCAATCAAATCAATAGACTCTTAGACTTTGATGTAGACATCTACTAGATGATGATAGACGATGCCAAGGTTGAAAGGGTCAAAAAACTCTTAGGTTATTATAAAGGTGGTTTAAGATTCAAAATCAAGGACATTAATGATCTCAAGATGAGGGCATCTATGTGCCTAGTGAGTTTGAAACTATGTCTTAGTGGTCAATAGGCAAATATAACAAAGATTGACCTATGCATCACCTACCACATGGTGTAAGGGGTAAAATTTAATATCATCAAGTTCATCACATAAGACATAATAAATAATGCACTCAAATGCCATACGATGTGAGAGACCTTTTGATAGGAGTCTATGTTGATACTAATCATGATGGAGGAGATTGGCATGCTTGATGGTGGTGAATATTAACATGTGGGTCTTCCCAACACATAATGACTCCCAAGTGATAAAATACCATAATTATACTTGCCCTCCTTCCTTCACCCTAAAGTTTAAAGCCCAAATAATGGGATGGTGTGCACAATATATTGAAGCATTCAAAGAGGAATGGCACATTCCTCAGAAGCTTCCCCAGAGCTTATTTGGAATGGTGACTTTCACCATTATGAAACACTTCTGTGTCATACAATTAGCACTCACTGATAGTAACCACTCTAGATGGCTAAAATTTCTTTATGTGTTCTCAACCAAATAATTCATAGATGTACTAGGAAGAATCCAAAACACATAATAGGTGGATATCTCGATGAAGATCATGGATGTGAAAATATGTAGGTTGAGGCACCAATACGTGTGCTTTAGAGGCAAAACAACCAAATATGAGGATGATGACTTGAATTCCATTGATATCTATCCCCTTGAAAGATAAGTCATCCTTGGGTACATCTACAGGCTCTTCTATGAGATAAAGCTAAGGATAAAGGGTGCATGTATAGATAAAGATGATGACCTCCCTTTTAGGTCAAGGAAAAAGGAGAGTTGGTGCTAGTGGCACTTAAAAAATCCCCTTACAAGAAGTAGGGAGAAATCCTAGAGGAAATACAAGAGTGCCTTTGATTAAGGATTGCCTCTGGTGATGAAGCTACCCACTCTATGCCAAAGCTAAAGTACATGGTCTTCATGCCAGGGATTACATAACCCAAGCCAAGGGAGAAGAAAAAGAAGAAGTCCAAGGGGATAGTGGTAATGCCCAAAATAACCTTGGTAAAGATGGAGGTGTAAGAGGCATGCAAGGAAACAAAAGTGCAAAGGGCGCGGGAAGAGATTGAAAAGGAAGAAGATGGAGGGACAAAGGTATGCATCATCTAAGAATAAGAAACAAAGGAAGAACCCAACACTATATAAATTCATGAAGCCTTCCAAGGTGGCACTATTATTGCACTTGGGTAAGCAAAAAGCCATCAAGGGCCCCACCCATAGAACCCACGATGTAGCCTCCATAAACTGAGGAGGAAAAGAGGCACTGATGGACAAAAATGGACCTCAACAAGAACCATATAGAGGTAGTGCTAGAGCTATATGAAAAAAGAGAGGCCATGAAGGCCAAAGGAATGACATCGAAGGAAATGACATAATTAGAGGCTGAGGAGATAAGGATCGAGGAAGAAAAGATAGTCATGATAATGAAGAAGAGGAAGGCAAAGATAAAGAAGGCCCAAAAAGAAAAGGCCAAAAAAGAAGAGGAAGAAAAGAGGGTTCTCGTAAGTGTGGAAATCTTATGGGAAAAAGTGATAGAGGCACCAAGAATCCCCACTAGCATAGTAGAAAATTCCACACCACAAGTATGCTCAAGTAGTGAAGGGGCACCTTGAGACAAGGAAGGTTATTCTAGCACCTTAAGAGAGCAAACAGAGGGCAAAATAAAGACCCAATAGACATGAGAGGGTAAAGTTAACATCGATGAAGAATACAAAATGGATGAAGGGGATAAGTCTAAAGAACCCCTATAGGAGTAAGGAGGAGAGATATTACTAGAGGGAATAGGAGAAAACACTAGTACTGAAGAAAAATAATAGATGAAGCTCACCATCGTTGAAGAAGAGGGCACCAAGTTGAGCCTATGAGAGAAGGTGCAAGAGGGGTTTACTGATGAGGATTACTATATGATGGAATACATGCCCTTTGAAAACACCACAACACTAATGCACTAATAACTATCTTTTGCCTTTGACAATTACATGGATGAGCCTCATTTTGAAGTACCACAAAAGGCAATACTAAGCACATATCAACTAGAGGAAGGGAATGACTCTATTCTTATCAAGCCCCACATAATGAATCTAGTAAGGTCAGCCAACACCCTCATTTGAATGGCCTCTGAGGTAGTATGAAAGAACATCATTAATAATGTTAGAGCCTCAATTTGGAAGAAGATTACATTAGAGGTAAAAGAGATCAAGGCCATGAAATTTAAGTTGCAATAATTGACCAAGCACGTAGAGGAAGCTGGGCCATTCCTCCTAGATGACATCAACACTTAATTTTTTTTGGAGGTTGATAAGGTGTGTGCGTTAGTGGAGTAAATACTCCCAAGACTAAAGATAGAGTTAGAACCAAAAGAATAAGAGGAACCTTGCACCATCATAAAATAAGAGATTGTTGCAAAGCTCAAAGAGGTGGAAGAGCTCTTTATGAATCTTGAATAGGGCATAAAAATGACTGATGCAATCTTTTACAACTTCTCCACCCAAGCATCAATCATCGATGCGTGCCTCAAAAAGGTAAAAGGGGAGAAGGATGCACTAATGACATAGACATACACTCTGAGTAGGGTCAAATACATGTAAATCATGGCACAAGTCAATACTTTGAGTGCCCAAATCAAGACCTAAGAGCAGGACTTGGAAGAACTCTTTTATGCCTTGCAAATAAAGGCTTACAAATAAGGAACGATCTTAAACAGAGGTGTAACAAAGGCAAAGGAAAGGATAGATGCCTTTAGGAAGGATTTGGAGAAAATTGATGTTCTCATCCTCGATTCCACCTCCAAAAAAATAAAAGGTGTTATAGAAGAAATCAATCTCGTAATCCAGGGCTTTGAGGACTTCATAGTGGAACTAAAGGAGCACGCACCCAATTTTTGCATGCCACAAGCATTAGAAGGATAGTTCAAGGATAAAATTTCAAATTTTTATGGGGTAATGTTGGGCCCCAAATCCATATAATTATAGATCCACACCAACACAATAGACCGTTGGACACGAGGCAATCACTTATTATGATTGCTATTTTGTCATCTTGTAGCACCATTTGGTAGGTGGCTAACTAAATCCATCTTAGATCAATCATCATTAAGAAATAGGCACACAAAATAGCCATGGTTCATTGGAATCAAGATAATCAACATAATGATTACATCTAGTGCTAGCTTAACAACCATCGTTATTCATTCACCATGACACTAAGACACCTCAAAACATTATAAAGTTGAGTTGAGTCTAGTTAGTAAGGAGGAGGAGATGGAGGTAATGAAGCCCTGTATGATTAGTTTAAAATGTTATATTTGACATTAAATCTTAGAGTTTAATTTGGGATGCCTTTGAGGATCCTCATTATAATGCCTAAGCTCAACTATGAGCCTTTGGGCCTTTAGAAACTATAAGAGGAGCACTTGTTCAGTTTCCATTGGTGTATATATTATGTGTTTAAACCCTGTTAATGATGGATATTGTTACACCTAACAAATCTTAATCTAGTTTATGTGGCCATAACCATAGGTTTATAATGTGAAAAGTTTGTGCAATGTTTTAATAGATTGAATGCTTAGATCTATATTATGTATGTTGAACTCTTGTAAGCCTTTAGCCTAACCCATTTATGGCATTTCTGTAGTGTGTGATGGCATCAACACCCTAGATAGAAGATGATCTAAATATAGGAAAGACCTTGCACCTCACTACCTACACCAAATCATGAGCCCAAGCCTAAGTCCTTCATCTAAGTACCCCTTTGAATACCCCAAGTGCCTAAATAGTGCTAAGCTAAGGAAACCAAAGGCTTTCACCCATGAATGCACCACCACCATTGTACTAACCAAAGTCCCTGGAGGATAGAGTTGCACCATGTCACAACTAGCCCAACATAGGCCCTAGTCTTTTCTCCATTGTACTTTGGGTGAGCACATAAGGCTTGTACCTTATATGAAGTGATGCCAGTGCAGTCGAGTGAAAAATGTTGAGTGTTACAAGATTAGTCAATGCTTACACCACATTGAAACAAGTCTAGATCTGACTTGGACAACTAGATAAGCACTTAACAAGGCCCATGACTAAGAACCCTACTTTTATACAATAAGCATACCTTTTAGGATGTTTCTTACTTGCCTTGTCTTAATATTTGTGTTCTTTATCTCTCTTATCATGGATGATATTTATTGCTTTGATGACTATGATTATGAAACTCTCCAACTTTCTATCAAAGAAGGGGTGAAAATTGATTACTTTTATATTCTTCCAAGTGTTAAAGCCTATAATATCAAATATTTGAATGGTGTTAGCTACCATACCTCTAATCATGTATGTGCTCCTGCCATTTCAAGAGATGAAAGGAAGATAAAGTTTCTTTACCAGTGATTCCTACACCACCATCATATGATTTTCGCCTTTGATATTTATTAAATTATGGATACAAAGGTAAGGATTAGGCAAACATGAGCAAGGTATAACCCACCCTATATCTCTTAAATATAATACAAATCGACAAGGCTTGGGATTTTTAGAAAAATCTATGAGTACCAAGAAGGCAAGTCATTTAATAATGCTTTTCATGCAAATTATTCCATAAAAGTGGGTAAAAATGATCAAGATGATCCTTCATATGATTACCAAAAATTCTAACAAATACATAAGGAAATTATAACTGATTTACAAACTTATTATAAAGGGGATGTTCCTTTAAGATCATTGATCAAAACCCCTCATATTCCAACATTTTCAAACAATATCCACTTTGTAAAAAGTGACAAATTTTTTCTACCTTAATTTGATATTGAAAATTTTCAAAAGTTTAACTAAGAGATCATGCCCTCTTTACCATGTAATATAAATCCATCAAGAAGAAGAAAGTGTATACACACAATATTTTTAAACTTTATCAATTATTGATGTTTTCTCTCTTGTAAAAACTCATTGAATCTCAATCTCTCTGTGTGCACACCTTAAAGGGTGCACTATAAAAGGGGTTGGAAGAACTTTCACAAGATTGTTGGAACTTATAACACCACCTAAAACCATTAAAACCTACTCTTATTTGATTCCCTGAGCATTAACAAATCTGCTTGTATACTCCCCTAAGCAACTCACCATCCAAAGTAGCCTCTACCTAAGTAAAAACCCCTTTTTAATAATTTTCTTACTACATTGATCACGTTGACCCTATTATGGGTTTAACACATGTTATGGAGCTCTATCAACCTAAGCTAACACAGTTTGAGACCTAATGACTCTATTTCCCACATAAAAAAGTTGATTAGGCTGACTTTGTCAGCTAAATTCCCAAGAGGGTTTAGGGTCAATCTGTGGCTATAAAAACATAATCTACTTCATTTATAAATAAAGTATAATTTAATTATGCATCATTACTACTCATAAATCTAATTATATAATCAATATGAGGTTTCATTGCTTAATTTTTTTGGCTTGGATAAGTGGTACTTGTCTTTTGGAGATCTTAGATGCATAAGAGAAGTCTTGTAGCTTAGAGCTAATCTATCCTTGTGATCCTTACAATGTACAACAACCTATTACAAAACACCATTGGCCAAGGGAAATATTGAGGCCTGATGGGGTTCACTTCCACAAGGTAAGTATATTCCTAACCCTTCATATTTCGATAAGTAGATGTTATATAACTAATAGATTGAATTTTAACTCTTCTTGCTACAATTATTTCTATGTTATATTAGATATAATTATATTTGCATGTTTATTATCTTCCCTATATGTGCCACAAGTTTTGATGAGCAATAAATTAGCTTGCATATTTATTTACTAGATTAGCTTGTATGTTTATTTAGTAGATTAGCTCACTTATTAATATTACAATCATAAAACCTAGTTAGGGTCATCATAAAATAACATTTGAATCGAGGTATTAGAAACCTCTCCTTTACCATTGTGTGATAAGATATCCCTTAGTGTAGGTTTAGTGGATCCATTATTGGTCATGACCCTAATATAACAAAGTATGATTAAGCGGATAGTTAGTTGCTTACCTTCTTTGAGCTTGGATATTACTGAGTAAAATAAGTTATAGATCTATCTTATTTCACTTGCATACATTTTTTGAACTTGAGGTGAATCTAATCCTTGTTTATTTTTAATTTTTATATATAGATAATTGGGTCAACCCTATTGACCGAGTTTAACATTCTATGCACAAGTTTTAATAGTTTCATCAACATTATTGAACTTGTTTGGCTCTATGTGTAAGTTTTTACAACTTTGTCAACCTTATCGACCTATTTAGGTCATATTTTTGTAGTTTTTCCAAATGAGGTTATCTTTTCAACCCTATTTAGCCTCATGTTCACATAATTTCTAATATCATAAACTAGATCGATATAATCAACATAGTTTCTTTTTCAGCCTTTAACATGTAATTGAATCGATCTGCTCAATTCTCTTATTTTTTTGTATTTTTTATTTTATAACTAAGTCAATCATATCAACATGGCCTATTTTATCTATTACCATTTTTATTTATATAAAATCGATAGGCTTGACTATGTCTAAATATTCTATCTTTTGCCTCTACAAGTTCAAATTTCCTCCTGGATGACATAGTTTAAAACAACTCAACATTTGTAGGAAAACTACTACATTGACTTGGTCGACTCTATATTATCGACTAGGTTCACTCTAAATAGATCAGTAATTTGTCTTTATCAAATATTAAGTAAATCTATTTTCCCACTCTTTTTCAAAATTTAAATTTTGATACTATTTTTATCAATTTTTTAGTTCTATAAAACTATACCTTTACAGTCAACTAAGTTGACTGGCTCGACTTAGTTCTGAAGTTATTTTTTTCCTAATAAACTAAGTCAAATTGCTTGACTATGTTCATTTTGGTCTATATTTTCAATAGACTAAGTCGATCAGATCGACTCTATTCTATTCTATTTGTATAATTTAGTCGATTGGGTCAACTTTATTATGTTCATTTTTCTTTCTAGTTAAAGCAAATAAAATTAACCTATATTAATAGTAATTAAATTCACTTTAATTTTTGGTTGATTTCTTATTTATTTAATTTCCAAAAACTATAAATTAGCTTTCAAACTTTGATTTTCATTCTTATTTTTCACTTTATTTGGCTTTTCCTAGAAATTGTGTACCAATAGTTTTAAAATTACTAGCTCTATTGTCATGAAGGGCTACTCATTACTGTATTTACGGTCCTTGTCTATGATTTAAAAATATTATGGTATGAGGGTATTTCTCAAATACTCATATCCATGGTACATAGCTAAACATGATCTTTAATTTCCCCCTACCTTACAATATTTCAAAAACACTTAGAATTTCCCTCTTTATTGAACCTTATGAATCCAACCATTCATTTGTTTGTGTGGTGCATTAGTTAGGGTTAGAATTAAGGAGGTGCTTCTAGCTTACCCTTGAAACTAGATTTAGTTGGCTATGGGAATGGTACTTCATCTATAGTCAGTACTTTGAAATATTGAGTCGACACTATCTAATGAACCAATACGTATCTTTGGAAACCTACACTTTCAATTAAAACCTTTAGTATGACTTCCTGATCTTATTTTTAAATAATTAATTAGCTTATACAATTCATTTTTATTACTTATTGTTTTTTATTATATGTTGTATTTTAAACTTGTATTAGTTAACATTAATATAAAGTTTGTGTTGTGTGTTGAAACTAGATCGACTAGCTCAACCTAGTTATTTGTATACTTCACTCTAATTAAAAATAAATCATCCAAATTAGATCATTTACAAATTTTCATAGGTTTCAAAACTAAGTCAACCAACTCAACCCAATTTATTACAGACTATTCTATTTTTCCTTCCTATAGAACTCATTCAACCATCTCAACCCAATCTATTATAGATTATTCTATTTTTCCTTCCTATAAAATTCAGTTGACCTATTCAACTTAGGTTATTTTTAGATTTTTCATGTTATCTAGTCTACCTAACTATGTTGATTGGTTTGACTGTGTACTTATTGGCCAACTTAGATCTTTCTCAAACTACTTGATTTTTTCTAGTTACGTGAACCACTATGTTGACCTATTCAACTGTGTACCTATTGATTGACATAGATTACTATTAGTTTTGTTTCTTCGCCACCCAAAATAAATCAACATATCTGATTGCATAGTGGTTGGTTGACATGGTTCATTTCCAAACTTAAATCTTATCTAGATGATTCCATTCAGTATTTGGTTGGCTTAGTTTTATTTCCATAATTTTATTCCAATACAACTTGCACATTCCTAAATTTTTTCTTACCTTGTTTAAATATCATGAAATAACCTATCAAATTTTTTATTGATAACCTTAATCCATTTAGATGATACATGGGTTACTCTTTCTTACCCACCTTAGTCACCCAAGAGGATAATCCCTCACGATACACCTTTTCCCATCCTTCATCTCAATCTATTGATTACAATATGGTTCAAATCACCCGAAGTGATGATTTAGATGGTTCTAATCCATTTCACACTTCTTAGGATAATACCTTATCCAAACTAACTTACTACACCATTGGAGCAATAGATACAACTTAATGAATAATCTCACAAGGAATCCTCCTATAGGAAACATCCCTACTCCTAACAATGGGAATGCTCCTCCTATAAATACTAAGATTCCTCCTAACAACACTAATATTCCACCTATTAACACTAATAACCAAAATATACAAACTGATATCACTCAAATTCTTACACAAACAGTCCAATAAATGAATGCTATGAAAACAATAGACACCTCTCCAATGATGCAAATGTAACATCATCTATTGCAAATGACTAGTCAACCTCCTCTTATATTACCTCAAAATAATCAAAATTTTATCCCTCCTCTTAGAGATGTAAATAGGAATATCATCTATAACCCCTTATGCATATTAAGATGTTTTAAAATATCCAAAATGAACCTTTAGCTCCTTTCATTATATCCATTAATATTGGAAATATTTATCCAAATATTAAATATGATGAAACTAAAGAACCTTCATATTTTCTCAAAGCATTTGGTAATCTCTACAAGGAATGGATCCAAATGAATACCTTTGCTACTACCAAAATTCTAGTCAAAACATTCACAGGAGATGTTTTAGGATGGTATATTAAATTTCCTCAATATTCCATCACACAATTAGAAGATATTATTAATACTTTAGTTAAGGAATTTCAACAAAATGATCTTGTGGAAAATTGTCTTAATCATTTTATCAATGCTAAGCAATCAGCCTCTGAATCAGCTCATGATTTCATCAAATGATGGAAATCTTTAGCTCATAAATCAGATCATAACATGAATGATGATAATTTCTTCAAATTATTCATCACTACTTTAACACCTTCCCTTTGATATAAGGTTCAAAAATTTTCTCCACAAACTTTAAATGAAGCAGCTAATCAAGCTAAATAATAAGATTTCCTTATGAAATAGTTTGACCTAACCCATAAATCAACCAAGGAATCTTTCCAAATTTTAACTAATAAAATTACAAGTAATACTCCTCAAACAAAAGCATGAGTAGTCAATATAGATAATCAACTTATTTTCTAACCACTATTAATGGTACCATAAATGAAGTATTTATTATCTCCATCTAAACCCTTCACGTATAATAGTGTTTAACTCTAAATTGAAATATGTGTTGTTTTAACTTTATACCATAAGGTTAAGAATATAGAAATGAAATAGAACTAGGGTGATAATTAGATCTATAACAAACTAATTAAATGCTAAACTTAGATTTAAGCATGCACTAAATTTATTATGTTGAGATAGTCTAAATATAGAAAGTATAACTAGGCTACATATAGAAATGAAAAAAAAGATAAGTACTTACCTTGTTATGATGCTAATGTAGTTTTTGATCTACATCAGGCTGAAATCAAGTAGGAAGCTAGTTTTAGAACAATTGTTAGATTATATATCTGGTACCTCTAGTTATCTAGATAGTTATGTTAGCCTAAAAAGTCACATCGATGCTACTATGTAAGTCTAATAAAAGTGTCATGTATGGAATATCTAGTTAAACAAGATGTGACCACCTAGATGCTTCTAGCTTTAGCTTTTCCTTCACTTTGGTGCATTCAAATTTGTAATGAAATTACTTAGATGTTCACATAGAATGATTTTATATCACATAGAATAAGCAAATATGAGAGATTACACAACAATAATTGACAATAAAGTAGAATACTGGATAATATAGCAAAGCCACTTTAAGGGGGCAACCTCCACAACAATGCACTAATAGCAGAATACTTAACATGATCATTAAAGACTAACCACTACTTCTTATATATAGTCTACTTAGCCATGGTTATTTTGTAGGATAACCTAACTAATAACATAGAGAAATGTAATAAGAATATAAAATAGGTATGTAAGACACAAGTTAGTCACACATATCCCAAGACATGCCAAAGGTTAAGGTCGTAGCATGCCCCTCCCCTTCAAAACAATGTTGTCCTTAATGTTGAGTCAACTTTAGATATTGCTGCATAAAAGATTCATCCTCCCAAGTAGCATCTTCATAGGGTAGATTCTTCCATTTGATTAGGTACTCCTTAATCACTTGAGATCATAACTATTTAGTGTGCATTTGAAGGATTGCCTCATGATCAAGAACAACTCTTCCTTCCTCGTCCAATTATGGTAACTCAGTTTGGGTAACCACTTTGTGTCCAATGGATTTATTTAGGCATGATACATGAAATAATGGATGTATGTGAGTAGTGGAAGGAAACTCTAACTTGTAGGCCACACTACCAATTTTTTGCAAGATATGATAAGGCCCATAATACTTAGGGGATAACTTATTATCCTTTTTATGTTACTTAAAAGGACATCTGCTTATATGGTTGTAAGTGAACAAAAAACATAATCACCAATGTCAAAGTGCTTCTCACTCTTGTGTTGATCTACATATTGTTTCATACGATTCTGGGCCATGGCTAAATTTTCATTCAAATTGGCAAGAACCTCCTATTGATGGTGAATATGTTATTCAACTACATGAACCTTAGGATGGACCTTAAAGGTTGAAGTGATGGATGGTGGGTGGTATCCATATAGTGCCAAAAAATGAGATATTTTGAAATAAATATGAAAATAAGTATTATACCACCATTTAACAAGTGGTAACCAATGAACCCATTTATTCTATTTATCAGAAACAAAACAATGGAGATATCCTTCCAGACATTTTTTGACTACCTCAATTTATCCATCTGATTGAGGATGATATAATGAACTATGAGCCAACCAGATGCCCAAACATGAAAATAAATTAGTCAAAAAATTCTAAGTAAAGATATGATCTCAATCACTGGTAATGAATTTAGGGGTACCATGTAATTTCTAAGCTATATTGAACAAAGTAGATGTTACTGTATTAGCAACAAATGATTGTGATAAATAAAAAAAATGAGCATATTTACAGAGATGATCTACCACAACCATGATAACATTTTGACCATCATATCTTAGTAATTCTATAATGAAATCCATAGACACCTCTTCCCAACGTTGGCTCAAGATGGATAAAGGTTGCAAAAGACCTAGGGTTTTGATGGTTTCTCCTTTATTTTTTTGATAGATCATACATTTAGCCACATATTTCTAGACATCCACCTTGAGTCCTTCCCAAAAAAATCCTACTTGATTCTATGATAGGTTTTCAAAAATATTGAATGACCCCCAATTGGAGTTATATGAAGTTCTTGAAGGATTTTTTGTTTAATAAGAGAATTCTTACATAGGTATAATATGTCTTTATACCATAATGCATCACCCTTCCATGTGAATTTTTTAAATCCACCCAAACCTTGCTGAATATTCTAATCAAATCATGGGTATCACTATCCTTGTCTGATTCTGATCGTGCTTCCTCTAGCCAATCTGCCTATAGAATGGTCATAACATATATCAAGGCCTTAACTAATTCATCCTTTCTAGATAGTGTATCTACCACTACATTATCCTTGCCTTTCTTGTAAACTATTCCAAAATCATAGCCTGCCATCTTAGTTACCCATTTCTATTGTTCTTCATATGATAACCTTTGTTTCAAAAAATATTTGAGACTGTCATGATCGATCTTTACCTGAAAGTGATGACCCATAAAATAAGGTTTCCATTGTTTGACTACATATAAAATGGCCATCATTTTCTTCTCATAAATGGGCTTGTGCTAATTTTTACCCTTTAGTTGATGACTTTCAAATTCAAGTGGTTTGCCTTCTTACATGAGTACATCACCCATACCATACCTAGATGCATCACATTCAACCACAAAAGTCTATGAAAAATTAGGAGTAGCCAACACTAGAGTGGTGCACATCACCAATTTCAATTGTTTAAATGCTCTGGTAGATGTATTAGTCCACTAAAAAGAGTCTTTCTTCAACAAAGACGTGAGTGGGCTTGTAATGCTACCAATTTTTTTGACAAACCTACAATAGTAACTAGTGAGCCCTAGAAATCCCCTTAGTTACTTGAGTGTCTTAAGAATCAACCAGTCCATCATTGCTTGGATTTTTTTAGGATCCACTTTTACTCCTAGATGTGAAAGTAGATGACCCAAATACTCAATCTCACAAGATCTAAAAGTACATTTGAAAGGTTTGGCATATAACTAATGTTGTTCCAAAATTAAGAGTACCTATTTCACATGGTGCAAATGGTCTTCCCAATTTATACTATAAATGAGATTATTATCAAAAAATCCTAGAACAAATTTCCTAAAAAATGGCCTAAAAATAGTATTCATCAAACTCTGAAAGGTAGATGGTGCATTTATTATCCCAAAAGGCATAAAAAAAACTCATAATGGCCCTCATGAGTCATGAAAGCAATTTTGGGTATGTCTTCATCATAGATCTAGATTTGATGATACCCAAAATGTAGATCTAATTTGGTAAAATAAAGAGCACCATTTAATTCATCTAACATATCATCAATGATAGGAATAAGAAACTTATCTTTGATAGTGTACTTGTTGAATTCCCTATAGTCAAATCACATCCTCCAAGTGTCATCTTTATTTTTCACCATGACAACTGGTGAAGAGTATTCACTTTGGCTATGGCAAATAATTCTTGCATCCAATATTTCTTGTACCATATTTTCAATTTCACTTTTTTAAGCATAGGAATACCTGTATGGCTTGATGTTGGGTGGTGTACTACCAGGAATAAGTTTGATAACATGATCATACATGTGGCTTAGTGGAAGTCCTTTCGGCATGCCACCAAAAATAATCGAATATGCATCAATCACTTGTAGATCATGAGGTGTAGATGGCTAAGTTGGATGAACTTTCATGGAAAACAAGTGAGCTACAAATCCTTCAGCACCCTTTCAAAGAATCTTTGTCATTTGATTGGAGGTAATAAGTTACGGAAATTTAGCCGTTAATCGCCTTAGCTCAAATATCCTTCTCTTAGAATGAAAATGCATGAATAATTCTTGGAAATTTATCTCAATAGTGCCCAAAGTGGTGAGCCATTGTACTCCCAAAATAATGTCAGCTTCTCCATCAGAATAAAAAATATAGGAAAATCCAACAAGTAGTCTCCCATGGCCAACTTAATACTATAACATTTTCCTAAGTAGCTGATAATACCACCATCTACAATCATGACTAAAATTTTGGAGCAAGATAAATGAAATAGTTCAAGCAAGCAACTAGCTTATTATTGATGAACTTGTGTGTGCTCCTAGAATCAATCAGAATAGTGACCTTCTATTTTTTTAAGAAACCCGCCACCTTAAGAGTTTGGGGAGTACTAATACCTAAAAGGGCATGATAGGAAATAGTAGGTTGAGAGTCTTTAGATTCATCTTCAAGGCTTTCTTCATCCTTGCCAAGTGCCTTCTCATCATTATCATCCTTATTGGCACCTTCGATGTAAAATAACTTCTTTTCAACACAACAATGGTCTTTACTCCATTTGCTATAGCAACCATAACACAACCCTTTGGCTTACTTCTCCTCAATTTGTTGAGATGTCAGTCTAGTTAGTTGAGGATATGATGGTGCTAAAAAGGTGCGATCATGATTAGTAGTGAAGGTTTTCTATTTGACCATCTCTTTTTACTCTACCATAAGTGCCCATGGGATAGCTTTTGATACATATGTTGGGTTAAACATTTGAACCTATAATTATATTATATCTTTGAGACCACCCAAAAAGAGATCAAATAAATTTTTTCTTAGTGATGTCTTCCACCCATAAGGATAGATTTTGAAACTAATGATTATAATCCTTCATAGTTCCCATTTGCCATAGTTTGGCTAACTAGCTAAAGTAGTTCTTGGATACATTATTCTAATAATGAGACAATAATGTTAGGTTGTGGAGCTAAATGCTTCACAGATGCAAATGGAGGAGGTTGCTCAGTGTTTCAACAATCGACGTCAGTAGCGCAACTGACGTCGGTCATATCCAGTTACAAGAGCAACCGACATCGGTCAGGAGTTGGCCAATGTTGGTCATCTCCAGACAAACATGGACTGATGTCGGTCGCCTGTGCATTCCGTAACTGGTTGTTGATGAACAGTTAGTTTGTTGAACGAGTTGTTTGAATGTAAAGACTAATTTTAGTCTTGAGCTGCATGTCTAATTATTGTAATTAGGTGTCTAATTATTGTTTGCATGGGATATATATAATAGACTCATGGGGATGTATTGTAATTAAGGACAAGGAAGAGATCCTTCCAATTGTAAGATCTAGGTTTGCAGTTGTGCAAAACCAGATTGATCTGCAGGTTGTGCAAGATCAGTTTAGAGCTACATGGTAAGTAAGATCATTTGAGTTACAGGTTGTTGCAAGGTTAAGGGAGATCTACTTAAAGTACTTTGAGTACTTGTGTACTGGTAGTATTGTTACTAACTAGTGGAGGTGAACAAAAACTCTATGTTTGAGTTGATTGTTGTGACCGTAATTGAGAGAGAGAACTCTTGATTGAGAATTATTGGGAGCCCTAGAGGTGTGGGAAGCCTCATAGGTGTAAGAAGAGTGTGGCATCTTCTTTATTGTATTTTCTTTTTGGATAAGTTGAATACAAGATTGTATTATCTCTCAAATTTTGTGTTGTTTTTGATTTCTAGTTGTTACTTCTGGTTAAATTCCGTGTTTAGTTGCTTATACAAGGTAATCAATTGTGCTCCTAATCCTGACAAAGTGGTATCAAAGCTTTATGTTCTAGATTCTTGAAAAGTGGTATCAGAGCTTTATGTTCTAGATTCCTAACAATTCTTGGATACATTATTCTAATAATGAGACAATAACTCATCAATGAAAATATACCATGTAATAAGAGCACCATTATTTTTCTTTTGAGCACATAACCAGTAATACCAAATAAACTGCTCATGTTCCAAATATAGAGATGCCACAATCACCTTCTGAGAACTAGGTATTTGATGTAGATGAAATAAATTCTTACGCTAGGTAATCCAAGTGAGAGGATATTTACCATAAAACTTACACATGTCCACTTTGGGCAACATTGATTTCATACTAGAATTAGAGTTGTTAATGTTGAGAGGAGGAGGACCCAAATGCTAAAGTGGAGGGGTGTTTGAATGTAACTGAGATGAAAGAGCAACCAATGAAGTAGTGATCTAATTCAATTGATTATGAACCCTATTAATCTCTCTATGCATCCTTGAAACATTAGTTTGAATTGTAATAAAGTCATCATGCCACACCAAGCCTTTTATGTTAGCTTGAAGTTGAGAAATCAATGGATCTGAAGTTTTAGATTCCATGTCACTGGTAGGAGTCTTAGGAGTTTTTTGCCCCCTTTTCATCCCCATATAGAATGAATGACCATATACAAACCCTAGGGGGGTTTTAATCTCAAAAAAAGTGTACCAAGGGATGGTATCATTATGATCACCTCACCAAGATGAATCTAATGATTACTTTTATGTACTAGGGTAAAAACATTTGGCACAAAAAAGTGTATTGATAGACTATACTACTACGATCGTTTCATCGAGATGAATCCAACAACTACAAATGTGCAAGGCAAATTTTTTTCTTGAATTTAAAAAAAAAAATATTTAAAAAAAAAGCATTTCAAACAATATTGTGCTGACAGAAAAAATTAAGTCTTCCTAGATTGCAAGTTATTTTTTCACTCCTTCCCCTCACATAAGTCATGCTTCCCTTGATCCAAAAAATAATGCCATAGAAAGTTTGCCCAAATCGAAGCTTTGATTCCACTTATAATTAAATTACTTAGATATTCACATAAAATGATTTTATATCACATAGAATAATCAAATATGAGAGATTACACATCAATAATTGACAACATAGTAGAATAATGGATAATATAGCAAAGCCACTTTGAGGGGGTGACCTCCACAATAATGCACTAATAAAAGAATACTTAACATGATCATCAAAGACTAACCATTACCTCTTATATATAGTTTTCTTAGCCATAGTTATTCTATAGGCTGACCTAACTAAGAACATAGAGAAATGTAACAAGAATATAAAAGAGGTATGTAAGCCACAAGTTAGCAACACATATCTCAAGAAATGCCAAAGGTTAATGGCATAGAAAAATTTAGGTCATTGATAGTCATTCCTTGTGAAATGATAAAACCTTAGCTTTCCATCTTCAATGTGACCTTAGGCAAAAATGGGTTACTAGGTACATGGTATCGAGTTGACCCTAATGACCCCACTATCAAAGGGCACTACCTACATATCCAATACTCTAGAAGAGGTCCTCAGAATCATGTAGTTCTCCCTTACATGTTGGCTTGTGTGTGAATCATGCAATGTGTGTAAAGCAGGTACAATAATGATCTAGCTTATAACTAGGAAAATTAGGATCTTGGGCTTCTCATTTAGTACTTTATATATATATATATATATATATATATATATATATATATATATGTTATACATATTAATTAGCATGGAAATAGGCAAGCTTTGATCAATTAAATGCTTAATAGAGTGATTTATATCAATTAAATGCTTAATGAATGAGGGTTAATCTTGTATTTATATCAATCCCTTTAGAGTAATAACTCACATTAAAGCACTTAGACTGACCATTGGAATATGTTTCAATTGTAAATTAGATGACTTTATGACACTAGACATTTGTATCATGGTAAGATAGTAACATCGACATTACTATCTATCCCAGACATTAGTTTCCAAGGAGTAGTAAAATAGGTATAAGCTCAAAACTTGTAGAGGTGTAGGATAAGTGAAATTTAAGCATTATGGGCAAGATAAAATGTCTATGTCATCAATAGAAGACTGGTCAGACTAAGATAAAGGCTAAGGGGCACAAGATATATCAATTATGAGGCTTATGAAATCAAAGAGAGTGTATAAATAAGAGGAACAACCAAGGTCTAAGTTTTCCAAGTGTACAAGATTGAGGTGCTACATAATCACAAAATATTGTCTACATTTGCTAATATAGTAATGGAATTCTAGTTTAAAGGAAATTAATGAGTACCTAGGTGTGTATGCACACCTTATATTTGCTTGAGTTTAATTTGAGTGCTTTTACTAGTGATTGACCTGCAACCAAAAACATGTTACAACGTATAATTAGTGCATATAATCTGGGTTCAAAGTACTTGAAATAGATTGAAATGAAAGAGCAAGGTTTAGGATTACACCTATGTGTCGATGTAACCACCTTACCTATTGGCAAGTTGTTTTTATAAAAGATGCATCATTATAAGATTTTGAAACTAATATTGAGATCAATATAGATAAATATTTAAAGTGCATATATCTATATATATATATATAGAGAGAGAGAGAGAGAGAGAGAGCGAGAGAGAGAGAGAGAGATTAGAAGGCACATACCCCCAATTTTGGAATAAAAGTGAGTTGCCAATTAGTAGTTGAGATTAGCTCAACCATGCAACCCAATGATACTTATTATCTAGTGAGGCTAGATGATCAATTCCAACCTTAAAACTTGTCAATATTGAGTGATTTGATTACCTTGACCATACCAAAAGTTGAACTAACTACTGTAGTAGATTGGCTCAATATGGTTCGTAAAAGTCTATAGGGTATCAGTATGTGAAATGGTTTTAGAATCTAAAACTAATTTAGATTTTATAATATTATCCACATGTTGCATAACATATGCAACTTATATATGTCTCATATTGAAACTATGTATAAAAATAGCACCAATGTATAAAATTCTGCCACAACTATGAATTTGAATCATATAAATGTGTTTTGGCCAATTTGGATAATTATGTGTGGAGGACATGCTTCCAAAGCATGCCCCTACCATATATGGAGAAATATGAAAACTAATATAAGTACCAATATGGAGGATGCTTCCAAAATATGCCCTCACTATAAATTATAGATGTTGAATATTGAATATATTGGGATTTATCATAGTTTACACACAATCAATCCAAAAATAATAGAGCCAAATAGACAAAATATAGAGAAATTTTTTAACACACAATAATATTATTTATTCCATCTATTATCATATGGGGCATTACAAAGTTATATAGGGAAAGTCTTTCCTATAATTATGGAGATCATATCTCCATATATCTATCACATCCCTATAACCTCTCAATCTCTATATGCGTAATATTTTTATAGCATATAACAATCTATCATAACTAACTAACCAAATAATATATTATAATAACTAACTCACACAATATAATATTTACCTCTTAGTAAATATCCAAATGTAAATACTAATTACTAACATTCCCCCCCTTAGTTTTTACATGGTGCAAAAACTCACCTACAGTATGCTCATGCTTGTGGCATGCCCAACTATTTGGCTCATGACTTTGATACAAAGAAAGGCTCACTCCTTTCATGGTTTTAAACAGGTTTACCACAAACCTTAACATGAGCCTCATCAACTATCCACCTCTGATGGTTTTCTGGATCTACCACAAACCTTTTCAAGATCCATGTAACTTACATTGGTACTGTTTGACCTTTCACTATATTTTTACATCAGGGAATTATGTTTGAAATTGCTCAATAATTACAATACTTGAACATGAATGTGCTTATGTTCTTATTTCAAACATACAACAGAAACTATGAAAAAACACACCACACATAATATGTCACCAAATCATCTAGGCTCCATCATTAGTGATTGACGAGAGGCTCTAAAACCTTCAGCCTCCATTTCCTCCATCCTCTAGTAGGTAAAGCTGCTCACTCAGTAATTTTTTTAATGAAGATCATTTTGTTTTTTTGATAATATAACCCCCCATAAGACTTACACTTTTTACATTTGACCCAGAACATTGGGGTCATTCAAAAATGTGTCCTTATACAAGCAATTATTTTTGATTTTGACATACTTTATACTCATTTTTAATTTTGACAATTTTTGAAAATGATGACTAAAGAAATTTGACTTAGAATCTATATTGAATTTATTAAATAAAAGACACAAATACATATTAATGACGCTACATTGTCAATAAGATGACAATGAATATAAATGAAATTAGATTTGTAATAACAGTTTAGTTACAAATTTATTTTTTTTAATCTATAGACCAAACTTAAAAAGATACACTCAAAATAACTCTAGACTTAAAAAAAAAAAGGAATGATGTATAAAATAGATCTAAACTACTTAAATAAAAACTAATGACTTGAATAATCAACTCTTCACTTAATAATAAAATGACTTAACTAATCCTAAATCTATTGTAAACCAAGACATAAATGAAAATCAAAAGTTTGTTATTCAAAACAACTAGTGACATACCTATACTCAATGATGACAAACTAAAACTAACTTTGGTTGTTCAATGTGTTGGCAGAGCCCGCTAAATTATTATTGAGAGTTCATGCTTGATGAAGAGCTGAAATATATTGATATGGATCACCGATCATAATGTCATTGATACATTGAGGGGTCAAGTTTTATGTGGTCTGATCAAAATGATCGACAGGTTAGAATTCAAGTTATATGTAATAGATCCAACTAACAACTAGATCCACATGAGATGACTTAATCTAATGATGCATCCACAATAGCTAAATTTACAACATACATCCCATAATTATTAGGTTATCCACTTCATATTTGACTTGGTAATATCCATAAACTACACACATAATGTCAAGGCCGATGAAGATGATCCATTCTCCATGTGGATGTAAACAAGGATAGAGCCTTTAACAAGTTTGAAGCAAATTTTTTAGCTATATTGGATCTGATCTGATGGAGATCCAAATTCAGACTATCAAATTCACACTTCGTATATTAGTGGTGATTACAGATTAGTTGGCACCAAAAAGACATGGTAGATATCAAAAAATGACTTGGAGGAACTCTGATCCAAATGAAATTATGCTAAATGTTGTTGGGACCATGAGTCTTGAGACATCACACTTATAATAGGGGCAATGAGATTATTGCATTAGCTAAGAGTTTAGGTCCACAAAATCCTAACAATGCATTTAATAATGCCTTAAAAGATCATACATGGATGCAAGTAGTAGAGGGTATGCACATATCAAACTAATTTCTTGTCTTTTCTAAAGATATACAATGTTTAAAACTTTACCCTAGTCTATAATAAAAAATAAAATAGATCCATAAATGTTGAGTGCTTAGATCAAAGCTCCTAAAAACTCTAATGACTAGCACAAAGAATTCCAATAAAGTTGGATTACATCCTTCAAAGAGGAAAGACTCTCATTTAGACACCACTTGCTCTGATACCAAATAATGGGATTTATCAGAGTCTATACACAATTAATCCATAAATAATAGAGCTAAATAGACAAAACAAAAATAAATATTTCAACACATAATAATATTGTTTATTCCATATATTATCATATGAGACATTACAAAGTTATATATGAAAAGTCTTTCCTATAATTATAGAAATCATATCTCCATATATCTCTTACATCCCTATAATCTCTTAATCTCCTATATGAGTAATATAGTGGTTAGTTACAATACCACAACTATTAAAGTTACAAGATTGTATTCTAAGTAGTGGGATTTATCTGTCAAGTGGTATTTCACCATTGTGTCAAACCCCAGGACTTCATTTTTTAAAGTTCATTGTTTCAAACTTAAAGTAACATCAAGGTTAAAGGACATGCTAACTTTTTCATTGTAGGACCAGCTTGGGAAATTAATAAAACATGTTTAGATCATCTTTTACATGATTTAAAATGAACTAGGAACATTATTTTGGTGCTTAATACAACATTTAGGTGATTAAGTAAGTTTTTAGCATTAGTTTTCCAAGTTTACAATTTTAAGACCAAGGGGTCAAATGAATACCACCAAATCTTTTATTTGGGCTTAAAATTGAACACACTTGTCATTTTTTTCTTCAATAGTTTCTTGATCTAATTTTGTTTAGCAAAGAGAGGGGTGTTGTGTGTATTCTCTTCCATTTATCCCCTTTAGGAACCCTTGGAATCAAAATTGCCATTCCAATTGCAAATTTCCTAGTCTAAGGCATAGAAATAACATCATCTAAAGCATTCCCCCAAAACTCACAAAAGTATTGGGTGACCTTGACAATCATCTGAAAGTCTTATTATTTTATGCTTTTTTTATTTTATGTAAACTTGGCTTATGAGGGGGACATCATTACCTCTCGCAAGTTCTTTAGGGAAGCTTTAACTTAGGGTTTCACCTCCTAGAACTGACTTCATTTGGCTCCATATTGGAGTTGCACATGAGACGTAGTGGCACTTTAGACATCACACTACACTGAGCAAATAACAAAATGTAGTAGTTTCAAAAAGGACTAGACCTTTTTACAACAAGCCAAGTGATATGAACCCAAAATCCATTCTTTTATTTTATATTTTTTGACATGAAAGTAATTGTGAAATTGATTCCCCTAGAATGTTTGGAAACTTATAGATCTTAAACAAATCCCCATTTTCCACAAAAGTATTATTGGTGGAAGTTGTGCCTCAAGGTCCATATCATATTACTATCATTTGAGAGAAGGGGGTGTAAAAACCCTAATATATAATGTGCATTTACTTTTGGATGAACACTTAAAATCCTCTCAAATGATGTATATTGATGGATTTTAACAATACCAAGCAACCTTATCAGTTTAGGATCTAAGGGCAATTAATTAGTTGGTTTTATCCTAGATTAAAGTCTTGTTTGGAGTTAAAACTTTGTGTAAACAAATGATGAAAACCAAACACATGATCCCCAATTTTGTTTGAATAAGGAGGCATTATGCTGCACACGTGAATCATCAATTTGCCTTGTTCAAAGTTCATCAAAACTTGGAGTCATATCATCCACTTTGGCACAGATATGTTGCCCAATTGAGTCTAGACCTTTTCCAAAGTTATTTAAGTCCCTCATTTATAATCTAAATTTGAAATTGAACCTTTATAAGTTCATAGAGTTGATGTGTTAAGTGGGTTCACCATTTGCACTAAACTTGAGGGAACTTAGGTTCAATTTTCAATTTGGGTTAAAGGCCATTTAAAACTCATGATCGTTATCACCACTTGATAGACTTAAGTCATTTTGTGCTAAACACTTGCACTTTGAGTCTATGCACCACAACATTTTGAGTCAAGAAAGGCAGTGTTATGCTGTCAAATTTGTGATAAATTATCTTTGCCTTAGAGAGTTTTTGAAACAAGCATTTTGTCGCATATTTTGGGTAGTCTAGCATTGTTACGCTACTTAAAGCATTTCAAATATTGTTTCATAGGCCATCTTACATAGAGTTCAAATTTGTTTCTACATTTTCAAACCAATATGAGTATACCTTTGTGAACCTTTGTCTAGCACAATTACGTTGCTCACTTTTTGTCTAGCTTATTTATAAAAAAACCAAGTTTTATACAATTATTTGTGAGAAAATAAACTATATCTAACGTGCCTTTTGTTTCATACCTTATACCTATTTGATTGAGTCCATGTCCAAGAATCAAATGCCTAGTGTTTGTTAGAATTGTTTCAAAACATTAGATTAAAACTTTCATCTATTTTAAAGTCTAACTTTTGATGTTGTTTGGCCAAGAGTCCTAGTGCATGCCTTGTTTGACTCTAGCTTTTGACATCGTGTTTGGCCAAAAGACCTAGAAACTTTTACTTTTGCTATATTAGACTGATTTGAAACACTTCAACCTTAGATTTTATCATTTTGATTTTTGGTTCATTTACTTAATATTTTGTGTAATATGTGTAACATTAGACACTTAAGATTAGCTTGTGTTATCACAAATGTTTGCATAAAACTTTTGATCCTCTTGACAAATCTGGACCAATTTTCAACATCATCTTTTTAGACATTGTACTTTTAGAATTTGAATAACTCTCTTCCCTGTCTATAGTAAAACATTGAATATGGATCCCAATATATACTCCTACACTCATAGTGGACTCATGTACAATCCAAGGATTAGTAATGTGGTTGCACAATAAGAAATGGTGTAAGACCCCTACACAGATAATATTGCTTATGAGATGGATCTATATCCCTCTTATAATACTCAATTAGGGGTACAAAGCTAAGATCCATTAGATAACTATTTGGTTAATACACCACCTTATTCATAATAAGACCAAGAATAAATCGCATGATAGCTAACTATAATACCCACAGTTGACGAACTAGTTCTACAATAGTCATGCTCTACTTATATGCCTTCCACATATGATCCATTTTTATTTGAGAATCATTTAATGGAGAATAAAGAAAATATTTTGGTTATATCCATAGAGGTAGGGGCCAAGTTTCCATTAGACTTCCCCCATGAGAATTTACCAAGCCTAGTAAGAATGCCCCACAACATAATTTACGATCAATAGGCTTCTTCTATAAATCCTTTGGCTCTAGTCTAAACAACATATTAGGACCCTAATATGCCTAATAGAATAAAAAAACTCATGAAAGACCACTTTAACCAAATTAAGATAACATATCAAACCTACCTAAATCTAGTATGCAATTTCAATCAGATGACCATAGTGAGTAAACCTCTTATTGACTTAGTTCCTTCAAAAAATGTTTTGATAGAGTTAACTGGTCAAGATAATTAGAGTTCAGATCCATTCATGCAAAACACTTTGGTAGATAACTTGCTGCATATGCCCATTATTGAAGAAGTGTCTTCTACTTCTATGTAGAATAATGAGAAAAATATAGTGGACAATGTGCAAGCAACATTTAATCCAATTCAAAGTGGTACTAATGCACAAAAAACTAGTCAACAACATATTCCTATAGTTAATACCATGAGTGGACCATCATAATAGAGAGTATGAGCTTCTACATCCCAACCTCAACCAACTACTTCATCAAGTGTATAACCAATAGGAATAGGTAATCAACCAGCAACTAGTGCAAAGCCTTAATAACAAAATGTGACAAATCCTACTCCTTTACAAATGATGAGTAGTATTACATAACATTAGACACAATCTAGTGTACTAACACAATAGAGGTTGAATGTATTGCCACCTCAACAAGGGGAAATTTATGTTCCACCTCGTCAGGTAGTGACAAATAAACCTTTTCAATCATAAACTAGTGTACCAATCCAAAACCAAATGATGACTAGCCAGCAATATATAAATACTGGTCAATGATAAATGCCAAATCTTCAACATGTAGTCACTTCCCAATAAGGATTCATACAAAAAGGAGGCTCTCATGTTTCCCAATTACCTACTAGACAATAATTGGTTTAAAATGTGCCACAGGTTTAGAGATAGGGTCTTGGTCCACAAGTTCTCACTCAATAACAAGGTTTGATTAGTCGAAATAATGTCCCTTTTCAACCACAATAGGCATAATATAGTTATATCCTTCTATCCCAACCATAAAATCATCCAAGTCAAACTTTTATAGCCAACTTAAACTAGAATATCACATAACCAAATGTGCAATTTAAAGTACATCCTAATCTACGTATGCATATTCTTGGTCCATTTCTCAACCAAACTAATATACCCCAATAGATATATTCATCATACCTTGGTCAAAGTTTCCCAATTGTGACCTCCCAACCATCTACCCAAACCAATGTTCTCCCTCAAACCAATGTTCCTTCTAGTTTACTATCCCAAGAATTGCAACAGATGAAGGATACAATTGCTAGCATTCAAGTTAGGAAACAAACTAAAAAAGTTTAAGTTGGATGATGTGTGTTCTTATCCATTCAACATGGAATACTTGTAGATACCATTTCCTCCAAGATATGAACTGCCAAAATTTAACAAATACAAAGGAAAGGTGTCCTTAAGGCCCATTTAACTGAGTTCTTTGTCGCATGTCACCTAGTGGCATATAGATATATATACCTTTTGTTTTTGTTTCCAAAGAGCTTGGCTGGACAAGCCTTAGAATGGTTTATAAAGTTTTCCAAGAATTCAATAATAAATTTTGATGATCTTTTTGACAAGTTTGTGCAACACTTTTCCTATAATCTCAAACATGAGATTTCATTAGTTAACTTAACACAATAAAAACAAAAGGTTGGTGAGAGTTTTGCAAGTTATCTACAATTGTGGAGAGCCCTTACAAGTTGATTCACCCATAGTTTACTAGATAAAAAATTAGCCACTATGTTTACTTAAAATTTGCATAGTGATATATCTTACCATTTAGAATTACAATATACACATACTTTCATGGACATCATTGACAAAGTCTTGTTGATTAAGTGACTTATTATTAATAAAATGATCATCAAACTTACTTTAACTAATCAAAATCAGGGTTCTAATTAGGGAAGTGGCCAAAACCAACATCAAATCCAAGTGCAAGCATCACAACCAGCATAGGCCAATAACCAAGATAGACCAAAGCAATTCAACTATAATAGGAATGTTTTGGGTAATGGAGTAATCAAGTCACGTCATGTCCAAATAGTGAAAATATTATCTATACCACCTTTTCAACTTACTCCTACCCAACACCCTCTCTAACCAATTCTACAAGCATAACAACCAAGACTCATGCAACAAATGGATCAACCCTTGCCATTACATACCCCTCCTCTAAGGAGAATTATGCCTACACATCATGTCTTGAGTGACCTAAGAGAGCCTATTGAGTTTGTATTTCAAAAACTTTCCACTACTAATCTAATTATTTGGTCTATACCAAAGCATTATCCATAAGGCATTCCTTATCCTAATTGATACCATGAAAATGAATTCTATGAATATCATCGGGTCAATGGCATAATTTACAAAGATGTATGCAAATCAAGCATTTGATTGAAAATATGTTGGATAATGGGGAGATAATATTGGATAATGGTGCTTTCACCTCCAATAAAAATCTTTGTATTTATCAAAACCCCTTTCCCCAACATAACACATAGCAACAACATAACAATCAACAATAACAACACCGGTTGGTGAAACAAAAAAATCAATAGTATCAAAATTAAAGGCTAAACTAACAGAACTAATAGAATCAACAACAAAACCCAACACATCAAAACAATGGACAAAACCAAGGTTAGATTGGTAATAACCAACAAACCTACCATGCAATTACACATGACTAAAATAGGGTTTTAGGTCATATTGTAGGGGGTAGCATTAATACCATATCCATTAATCCTAGACTAAGCACTTATCAATCTAGACCATTGCTAAATAATACCACTCAACCAAATTATATGGATAATCTTTATTTGACTTGGGATCACATACATGTGAACCAACAAATTGGGAATTCCACTTTTGGACCTTATACTAATAACTCACCCTTACCACATGACCACATACAAGTGCACTGATAACTGAGACTTGTCTTATCTGGTTCTACACCATTCCTAACATGTGTTAGTAATTATGGTCTAGCATCTAATCTCTATTGTAAAATTACAACTTGAAGGTAAAATATTACTATCCTAGGTCCACAACCATCTACCACTTTTTCTATTATCCAACCAACCATTTAGCCTCAAAATAAACCATTCACCATTGACCAAGACAATAAGTTTGATATTGTGGAACAATTATAAAAGACACCAACATAAATTTCAATTTTAGATTTTCTATGAATGTCAACAATCCACAAGAACATTTTAAATGAGTTTTTAACCCAATCCACTATTTCTATTGACATATCCCTTGATAAATTTCAAGCTTTGGTTAGACACCTAGCTCCAACCCAACAAGTCACATCCAACCAAAGTGATATGTCTTCCCTTGGACCACTCCATAATAATCCATTGTACATAGAAGTTTATATAAAGTGGCATAAAGTGAAATGTGTCTTTATAGACAATGGATCAAGCCTTAACATAGTGTCTCTAATTCTCATCAAGCTTCTTGGGTACACAATGGTAGATCTCCAGCCAAAAATGATAACTATTAAAGCCTATGATAATCAAGAAAGAGAATCACAAGGCACCATTAACTTACCAGTTATCATTAGGCCTTTGACCCATGATACACTTTTACATGTGCTTGATCTTGAGTTTTCATATAATATGCTTCTAGGTAGGCTTTGGTTACATGAAATTCATGCATTCCCATCAACACTACACCAATGTATCAAGTTCTCCCACTCAGGGATGGAAGTGAATATTCTAAGAGATTTACACCCATATGAACACTACAAACATCTTGAGTCAGAGTTTCAAATATATAATTACCAATATGACACGAATCTAAGTTCTATATAGGATAAAGGAAAGGCCATACTTATTGATCCTCCACAAGATAATTATATATATCCTAATACCTTAGACTCCCTTTCCCACATGTTGCCTCTTGAAGCTTCCAATCATTTCACCAATTTAGATAAAGGCCCAGGGGAGTATGTGACCCATGATACCTTACATATTTCCAATCTTCCTCAGAATCCAAAGTTATTTAGATGACCTAAAAGTACCCCCATACATCCATTAGCAACAAAAAAACAAAGATAAGGGACCTGGCATGTTTGTACCAACATCTAGCTTAGAACCAGACCCTCTTGAAGGGGATGAATCATGGTTTTACAATGAAAACCAATTTGATTTTTATAAAAGTGTAAAGTATCCTATTCCCAATAGGATCATGGAACATAAAGATTATGAAAGAAGAGGCCTCGAACCAAATCAACAAGGAACCATAGAAATAATTTCCATGACTAAGTACAAAAGACCCTATGGACTTAGATTTAAACTTATTGGGGGTGACCCCACATATCTTATTTGAGTTCCATCACTGGTGGCTAGTGATGATGATGCTAACAGTGAAGTAGAGTTTGATCATAGCCTCACCTTTGATGACCTAGATGAGACTAACCTATTTGATAACAATGCCATATGTATTCTTACCCCAATCATTTGTCACAACCCTTTATCATTATATTATCTCCAACTGATAGATTGGGACCAACAAGAATCCAATTTGTTGATTGATGAGTTTTAGAACAATAAGGCATTCTATGACTTTTTAGGCCTTAGACACAATGTTCCATTGGGAGATCATAAATCAAGATTCATAATTACATTAGATCCTAAAGCCTATTTTGGAGAGTAGGTGAACACCCTTAGCTAAAAACAAATAAATAAAACATTGAGGTCCTAAAGTGAAAACCTCTTTGAGGCACTTTCTGACCAGGGGAAAAGTAAAGACAAAGGTCAGTCTAGTGGTGAAAACCTATTTTAGGCACCATTAGATTGGGGTGTTCATTCTTCTTTGAATTTAGACTAGGAGACCACCAATGATGAACTTACCTATGGATTTGAGTTCAGTTTTGTACAATAAGTATTTGATCAAGTAATTCAAGAATTTCCAACTATTTTTGTCACATGGCTAGATATCCCATTAGGGGACTTAGATTCATCATGCCTATGAGATTTTAAAGAGTAAGTCCTAATATAGGACCCTAATATAGTCTAATAGTTCAAGTCTTTTCCTGCTATCCTAGAAGATGATTCAACCCTTTTTGTTGAAGATAAAATAGAGGTAAACATCAAGAATCCATCAGACCCGAAATGGATAAAATTAGGCATGTCCCTCACTGAGGAGGAATGTGAAGTCTTTACAACTATATTGAGAGAATTTATAGATATATTTGCATGGACATATTCTGGCAAGCCAGGTTTAGACCCCACCTTAGTTTTGTACCACCTTGTGGCCAATATTGACACCAAACCAGTGAAATAAAAGCTATGTAATATGCATCCTTGTATTGTTATCTTAGTAAAGAAAGAGTTGGAAAAACTCTTATAAGTAAGACATATTCGATCTATGGACTAATTATAATGGATATCTAAGGTTGTACCTATTAGCAAAAATCCTAAAAGAATCAAAATCTATACTGATTTTCAAGACAAACAAATCTTATCCTAAAGATGAATTTCCATTGCCTAATATTGACATGATTGTTGACTCCATAGCAGGTTATGAAATGCTTTCACTCATGGATGGATTTTTAGGATACAATCAGATCAGAATAACACCAAAAGACCAACATAAAATAATTTTCACCACTCCATGGGGAATATTTTGTTATTAGGTAAAGCCATTTGGTCTTAAGAATGCTAGAGATATATATCAAAGGGCCATGACTATCATATTCCATGATATGATACATGATATTGTTGAAGACTTTGTCGATGACATATTAGGAAAATATACGACTAAGGCCAACCATCCAATAGTGCTATGTAGGATATTTGAAACATTATGGGAGTATAAAGTTACACTTAATCCAAAGAAATGTGTGTTTGGAATAACCTCAGGAATGTTACTTAGCTTCATTGTGTCTTATAGGGGCATTGAAGTTGATCTAGCCAAAGTACATGTTATAATCGAGATGCCACCAACAAATAATTTGAAGTAACTCCACAATTTGTAGGGTAAGATCCAATCAGTCTAAGGCTTCATCTCTCAGCTAGTAGACAAGTGTCATCCATTTACACATCTTCTAAAGAAGGGAGTTTTATTTCACTGGGAGGATCATTTCCAAATAGATTTTCAAAAACTCAAGGATTATTTAGCTAATCCACCTATTTTTTTACCTCCTAGGCTAAGAAAACCATTCTTGTTGTATCTATCAGCTACTAACAATGCTTTGGGGGCACTTTTGGGTCAACATGATAACAATGGAAAAGAACATGTAGTATACTAATTAATTTGTACATTGGTCACATATGAACACAACTATGTGCCTATTGAAAAAGCTTGTCTAGGCACGGTCTTTGCAGCTCATAAACTATGCCATTACATGTTGAACAATAAGACCATGGTCATTTCAAAAATAGATCCACTCAAGTATCTACTATCTAAAATAGATTTACAAGGTACAATGGCCAAATGGATCATACTTCTTAGTGAGTTTGACATAGAGTATGTTAATCAGAAGGCAATCAAAGGATAGGTCCTTACAAATCAACTTGATGAAGCACCCCTTGTAGACACAAAGCCACTCACATTTCATTTTCCTGATGAATCTATAATGACCATAATTGACACACCTCTTGAAGAGTAACATTGGAAGCTATATTTTGATGGTTCATTTATTGCACATGGATCAGGGGTAGGCCTCTTATTTATTACACCATAGGGGGATCTAATCCCTAAATCATTTTGAATCAATTTTCATTGTACAAACAACATGGTTGAGTATGAAGCAATTATCACAAGACTTTGATAGAAAATACACTGGAACATATCTCATCTCCAAGTTTATGGTGATTCTTAGTTAATCATCAATTAGGTCACAAACCATTTCTAAACCAAAGATGACAAGTTGGTTCCATATGAGGCTATGGTCGATACCCTAAAGTAGTAAATTACAAATATCCAATTTGAGCATATACCAAGGGCTAGTAATATAACTATAGATTCCATGGCTATTATTGGCTCTCTAATTTGATAAATAGACAAAGCCAGAGAGTAGAGTTCTTCATCAAGAATTTAGCTGCACTAGCTCATGAACCTTCAACTATGGCAATGATTTGTGATATTGTTTGTCCTAATTCTATTTGGTACTCAAAACCTTACAAATACCTTCATGACCAATTTCTACCACTTAACCTATCTCAAAAATAAGCCAAAGCCTTTATCCATCACTCCACTCATTATACTCTACTTAGATCTGCCCTTTACCATCATAGTTTTGATGGAACTTTGCTTCATTGTTTAACTTTGGTAGAGTCTACACTAGCATTAAGAGAATTTTATGAAGGGATATATGGAGCTCATTATAGTGAGGTAGTCCTATCCAAAAATCTCATGTGTACTGGTTATCATTGGCCCATGATTGATGCAGATGCAACTGCATATGTAAATAAGTGTGACAAGTGTTATACCCCAACCCAAACTTTGAAACTGATGTTGACACCATGACCATTTGTTATGTGGGGACTCGACCTCATTGGGAAGATCAACCCCACTTCATCTAATATCCATAAACATATCCTTACCACCACTGAGTATTTCACTAAGTGGGTTAAAGCTATACCCCATACTTACGTGACTGGAAAGCAAATTTCCAAATTCATTTTCAACCATCTCATTTAAAGCTATGGTATCCCCTTTGACATTATATCTGATAATGTAGGACCATTCAAGAACAAGGATATTGACAAGCTATGTACCAAATATAACATCACACAAAATTTTTCTACAGCATACTACCCTCAAAGTAATGGCCAGGCCAAAGTATCAAACAAAACCATTATCAATATTCTCAAAAATATTATCAATGATACCAATCACAATTCATACCTTCAAATTTTCCCAACACTTTGGGCATATCATACCAATCACTATACCCCCATAGGAGCCACTCCATATTCACTTGTTTATGGTATAAAAACCATCCTTCCCGTTGAGGTTTATTTGCCTTCACTATGCATATCTTTCAAGAATATCCTAGATGATCATGATTATTAAGTATCTCGCCTGCAAAAGCTAGATCTACTTGATGAAAAATGCATAGCTGTGCTAAAAAATATTTAGGCATATAAGAACTAACTCAAAGACCACTATAATCAACATGTCAAGTATAGAACATTTGAACTTGGTGATCTTGTTCTTAAAGAAAACCAAAAGAATACCATGGCTGAGAAGAAGCATATAGGTAAATTCAAACCAAATTAGATAGGGCCTTTCATCATTACTACAAATTATGGATCAAGAGCATATAGGCTCCCCACACCAGATAGAGATGAACTTCTTGAGCCAATGAATGTCACTCACCTCAAGTAATACTATGATTGAGTGCTATGGTGTATTATTTGTAAGGACCATTTTAGTTGTGCCATTTTATGACTATTATTATTTGTATAAATATCATGCTTATCATTCCTTTTAGCCCATTCCATCTGCTTTACCATCCCATTCTATCGACTAAAACTGTTCTAAATCCTATCCACCTAGCTCATTTGACCTTGGTTTTTGCCATTCATTACACATTTTTAGCATCAAAGAATCTGATCAATTTCATTAGTTATTTCAAGTACTTTAGATAGAGATCATATTTTTGAGTAGTATGATAGAATTTTTGACAGTTACATCCTTCATTTTTTATTCCTTTCTTATCACTAGTCTTGATACTAATTATAACTACCTTTAGGCAAATTATTACCATTGATCTATGTCATTGTGTCCTATTTATAACTGCCTATGGGTAAAATAGGGGAAACATTTATTTATTGAGCCTTGACATACTAACTTTCCACTTCCTATGCCATACTATACATTTTTACCAACTGTGCATATTTTGTTTTAATTGACTGCTACACCAGTCGAATTCCTCTACTGTAGGGTAGAACTATAGTGACTTGAGGTCCTCCTCTAGGAATATGTAGGTAGTGCTCGATACTTGTTGAGGTTAGCTTAGTCACCTTTTCTACCACGCTCTTCCTATTTTATGAGAAACCTAAGTTTGAATGCTCTTGTCATTTTGTGAGCTTGAACTATTTAGTGTTTCATCATTATTGATCAAGTTGAGATACTAAAAAAATTCCAAAAACATTTGTACAATCATTAGAAAAAACCAAAAACATTGACCACTTATTTGATTTAAAGATAATGAGAACCCTTACTAAGTTGTAATCAAATCACTTATCAATTAGTTTCCCCATCCTTTTTGGCCTTTTATCCTATGCACTTTCCATTTTACAAGATCATTCTTATTCTTCTATCACATCCATTTCATTTCTTTTTGTTAGTTCTCATTTGCTTCCCATTTTCTAGGAGAACTATATTTGGCCTAAATTTTTTATTGGATATCACATCCATGGAACTATGTAGGTAGCATCCACTTGCCTAGTGCATATAGAGACATCTCAACCACCTCCTTCCTTTTCTTCTATTCCCCTATTTTGTTCATTTGTTAATTTGTCACCTATTTTCTAGGGGCAATGTTCGTATGGATTCTATTGCATTGTTTGTTTGTTTGCCTCTACTTATTTTGTTTGTTTATCTACCTTTTTGTTTACTTTCAACACTGTTACCTTGATTTAGTTTATGTGTGTTCATTAGGTGATTCCTTTCCCACACTTATACTCGAATCCATCCATATTCATATGTTTACATTGTCATCATGGTTTTTATCATTGGTGTATTATTTTCTATTGAGTATTGGATTACTGGAGTCAGTCCTCATGCATATTTTGGCCAAGTCCTCATGATGTTATACCATGATGCATACTGACACATGATAAAACAAACCTTAGCTTTAAAAAGTATATTTAGTAATGGTGGCATCAACATCTCTTCGACATTGACATCCTAATTCAATCCCAATCATATCCCAAATAGAGTAATTAACCATGAAAGAATTTAAATATTTATTAGTTTAGATGAACATCTCCCTATTAGTAGGTTGTTTTAATTCATCAATACCATCTGTGTTAAGTTATGATCATCCTCAACCAAGTATGTCATGTTTGCCATAATTAGGGTCCAATTATTATAACTACCTATGGGTAAATCATTACACACCATCCCACCTGCATTTCTTAATGATTATAACCATCTTTGGGCAAATCATAGTGTTGTCACCATTTTACATTTTTTAACCATATAGGGGCACATTATTATCTTGTTTGTCTATCCTAACTGGGGTAGCTCTATCTTCTCAATGATTATACTACCTTTAGGCAAATCATTGTGTTATCATACCACATTGCCACTATCAGGGTACAATACTTATAACCACCTTTGAGAAAACCATTGTACATTGTCCCATTTGCATTCTCAGTGATTTTGACTAATTTTTCAATATCATTGTGTTTTCACCCTATCATCCTTTCTTTGGTCCCCTTGTTTCACTTCTTTATTTTTGAGGGACCATTTACCAACCTACTTGTGCCAACCATTCCCTTGAGGGGGCATCATAAAGTTAGATTATCATCATTGTAGTTGTAGGTATACATGACCATTTCATTATTTGAGAAGACTTTACTGTGTTTATATCTTGTAATGCCTTTCCAAATAGGGGCAAACTATAGACACCTAAATCTTGCCACCAATGACCTCCAACCAAGCTTTTGACCAATTTCTACCTAAAGTGCACAATTTGGCCTAAAAACACTAAAATGCATTAAATGAGTTGAAATTGATACATTAAAGTTCCAATTTTGGATGGAGTATCATTAAATGGGGTAGTATAATTTATTGGTCAGCTAACTTTGATCAAATTATTTTGAATCAAAATGTCAATTTTGCACCTAGGTTCTTTGGATTGCTCTTTCCTATCAAATCTCTTGCACAATACACATGCCTTTGTTATTTGTTCTTGGTAACATCCTAAATGGGATAAAAAATCCAATGCATTTGAAATTTACTTCTAATTCCAATCTAGTCATATTTTGGACTAATAACAAGGCATTCTAATAAATTTGAGTAATTTGTGCACAAAGTGCTTAATCATGCTTAAGAGCTAGTTAAACTAAATTAGAGCCTAATTAATAATTCTATAAAAACTTGTTGAATCCTTATTTTTATAAATGAATATTAAATATCTCCATCATCAAGTGACCTCATTTCTTAGGAAGACATCCCTAGGCCATAAATGCCACAAATATCAAGATTAATGCCTCCCATGCCTCATCAATGCCCTCCATGCCTCTTAATTACTCCTCTATCCCAAATATTGATGAACCTATTTATGGATTTTAATTACATAATTGGATTAATCCTTAGCCACACATCTCAATCTTGTGATGTATGGTTTAGGTTAATTATATCCATTTGCACAAATCTATAAATAGATAGGCCATGAACATCATTTCTAAGCTATTTTTTGGTGCAAAGTTATTATGCTCAAATATCTTCAAAAGTATTGATAATGAAAAGTTATTATGCTCAAATATCTTCAAAAGTCTTGATAATTAGTGTTACCATGCCAAATTGATTCCAAGCCAAGCCAAGCCAAAGCCAAAGGTGCCAAGGAGAAGAGGAGATATCCAAACCTCCTTTGATGAAGACTTCATGAGCACAAGCCAACCAAGTCACTACTACAAAATCATTTGGAGCATCTAAGGAAGGTGAAAGATTCTTGTTTTTCCTTAATTTTTAGTTGTGTTTGTCATTTTTTTTTGTTATTAAGCTCACTCTAGTAGCTAGGCATGAAGGTGTTATTTTAGTGTGTTGTTTGTCAATTTTCTTTATTCATTTTGTCATTAACACAACACTAATCTCCTCCTCTAAGTCAAATTCCTAGTTCACATATTTTAATTCTCCATTTTGTGAAAATTCATCTTTTATACCTTCATATCCTTTATACCAAGCTAATAATATTTATGGATTCACCTCAAGTAACCTTGAACCATCAATATATCATCTTTCTCATGACACTTGCCTCCCTCCCACCCTTTCTCATATTTTCCATCAGCCTTGGTAAAGTCATGTTATTTCCAATCAACATAAATAAAGTATGTAATAAATCAAATTTTCTTTGAGAGATAATGTATGGAGATTGATAGGGAAAGAGAGTATGATAGGAATCAAGAAAGGCTTGCATATCATGCCTATATACATCATAAATAGGTAGAATCATTAAAGAGATATAATGAGAATAAAAGAGAGAAAATGTAGAATCTCTCCATGAGAAAACAAATATTTGAATCCAAAATCCCAATTTGGAAATAAGAAAAACCTCCTATTCCTAGTTTTATAAAAGGTCCTTCAAATGAATCCACTTGCTTCAAGATCCCAAGTTTTAGGACTTCCAATCCTACAAAAGATCCTATGATTTTGAAAACTACACCTATTACTCTTCAAGTCCCTCAAACTCTTAAACTAAGAAATATTCCAAGTTTATTTAACCCCTCATCTACCCCTCTAGTTGGAGTTGCTGATGAAGACCAAGGCATATCAAAATATGAGGTTGATTTTTGAGTGGAAAGAGAAGAATACAACATACCTAACACAAGTATCTTTTCCTCCTATCAAATATCTCTTGAATGAAACTACTACTTTCAAATATCAATGTATTCTTAATGCCTCTTCAACCCTAATACCCATACAAGAGGAACCCATAATTCGCTATATTCCTATGCCACAAAGTGGAACTTGTTTCCCTCCCACCATCTCCTTTTTTTGAGGAGGACATATTATATGAAAGGAAAAAGAAGAGAATCCAGTTGAAGATGAGAATTTTTTAAGAGAGGATGATGAAGACATGACCACATAGAAGCCTTGTTGGACAAAGTACCCTAGTTAAAGAATTCCAAATCTTTATGCCATTGAAATGGAAGAATCCAATTTAAAATAAGAAGAGAAAGATAATCTTGATGGAGAGAGGTCAACTCTCTCTAATCAAGAATGAAATAAAGAGCATGATCAGGAGTTTTATTTGTTGAATAAGCTTCCATTTAGCATAAAATAAGATCATGTTATATTATTTGAGGAGTAAAATCAAATTGTAACTACAAGTGAGCTTCAAGAAGTCTATCATGAAGATGTTTAAATGATGGTTATAGTAGGTTACAATTGGGCATTCTTCAATATATTCCTAGTGGACAAGAGAAGGTAAGTATCCTATATGAACTCCCTTATTACAATAAAAATGATATTCAAAAAGATGAAAATAAATCTTCTTGGAGTAATCTTAGTGAAGAGGAAACTAAATTTGAAATAAGAGATATCAGCTCACATATTCAAGAGGAGGCTAATAAAATAAATCATTATTTACATGAGAAATTTCAAATTGTCTCAAACCTAATGGATTATATTAAACATAATGAGAATGTTGAGCTTAAAGAAGAATACATCAATTTTTTAATAATTATGACTTAGTGTGGTGGAAAAATAATTTAAAAATGAATCAATCATCTAAAATAAACATGTATTTCAATGAGAACTCCTTGATCAATTTGACATCATCTTGTAAGCACAATCACAAGAAGGAGACACTATTTAGAATGATATTGTTTCACTAGATAAATAGGCTCATAATGATTCATTTGAATAGGCTATAGACTATTTTAAATTACAAGGATAGAGTGAAAAAAGAGGATACTTTAGTTCCTCTTCCATTCTTATCAAGAACACCTACATACCAATTTTATTGAAGCCAAAATAAGATTTAAATGATCCACATACATGTGAAGTATAGTTTCAAGACTTGTTTGAGATCCTAAAATTAGGTTATGTGATTTTTTAAGGATATTATAATTTGATAAAGGTTGAGGATGGAAATATTATAATCATTCCATATCAAGAGTCTAGTTCACTTGATATGGATTAGTTTGATGTTCTCAAGTCTGGTTATCATCTTCTTGATCAGTTTGAAAAAGTTGAATAATATGACATTCCTCCAAGTGAATAAGGAGTAGACCTAAATAAGGAGTGGAGTCAATACCTTGAGCTCATTTAATATGTTAAGAACATTTTAAGGCCTACATCTCTAAGTGAGGACATTGATAAAGTGGTTGTCAAGTTTTGAGAACATGTTCAAGAAGATGTTAATCAAAACATATCTCAAGTAGACCCTAACAAAGCTAAGAGGTAGTATTTGGATATATTTGAAGAGATTGAAAAACTTACAATAATTGACAATCCAATTGAAATTTCTTAAGATGTTATATAAGGCCAAGAATAATATTCTAGTGAGCCATTAAAAGATGAAGTTGTAGTTGTTCCTATGAATTACAAGTTGATCACATTAGAGATATTCCTTAATGATGAAGAGAAACATGAGGTGAGAATAAAACTATAAGAGGATTTTTTATATATAGGAGATATGTTTGCTTCAGTTGATTTAGTTAGAGATAATCCAAGGAGGTTAAGAATCAATAAAGCAGCTGATTCAATAAGAACCATGTTCAAGTAAAATTTTGCTCTTCATCTCTATCAACCACATAGAGATGACATAAGAGGCCTTTACTTTGATCTAGGTAGAATGGAGGTATTTTGAGTCTTGTACATATCAATTTAGTATTTTTCTTTCTCCAAGTGCTTATGGCACATGTTGATAATTTGTGTGTTTTTTCTTTTCCCTAAGAACCTCTTGACTGAGTGTGGTATCTTGTTGTTGTGTCTTATTTTTTACATGTTTGGGAATGCATTATTAGTTTCTTCAACTTATTCTCAAGGATTTTAGCCATTTTTTAGGTATGAATCATGTTAGGTGTTGAGTGATGAGTGACTCTATATCCCAATGGACTGATAAGACTATCGGTCTAGATGTTTAGGAGACTAACCAACACCTATGAGTCACCAAAAGTGTTGAAAATTTGGCCTCCTAGGCCAAAATCCAACCCATATAAACCAAAAATTGTCCAATAAATCTTTTTTCATGTTCATTCATGAAGTATTTTTAAGTATTTAAAGAAATTAAGGTAGCTTGACAAAGTTTAAGGTATTTACAAAAGTTAAGGTTTATATTTCTCATTATTATATGTTTATCAAGTCATTATAGTACTAAGATTACATGGTAAATGGGTTATTCTAGGCCATTTGGAAATAATAAAGGTCATGTTGTGCATTATTATATTTATATACCCAACAAAAAGGTGTCAAATCTTTTTTCTAACATTTATTCACATTTGAAACTTCTTTGTTTTTTTGCTCCAAATATAAATAACCATGATGGCAGGTTTTAAGGAAGTCAAAGATAAGTTGTACATATAAATATCATTTTAAGTTCATATAAAAGATTCAATTGATGTGTTTTATGTAACTACAGTAGCTATAATAGGTCATTTTTCTCAAATGAACAAATTTATTAGCAAGAGAAAGTAGGTTTTGAGGATATCATGCAGGGTTCATGTCAGTTTAAGTATATTTAACCAAGATAAGATTGTCACAAGGTGATGAAATATTATCTAATTCTTCCTCTTGATTACTCAAGTCAAAACCATGCTCATGAATATCTCACAAGTCCACACAAGTCAAAAAACCATTCAACTCCTCCATCGAGTCATTGGCAAACATATAAAGGTCATTTTCATATGGTTATTTCACACACGTGGAGAAAAATTATGCCAAATCCCATTAGGATATGTTTAAAACCCATATTAACTTCCAATTCATTTCCATAGTCTTGATTTTTAGGGGTAGAGCTTTATGAATCATCTTTAAGACACTTACAACCTCTAAAAACCTTTTAAAACCCCTAAGATTGATTTCACCTTGTTTGAATGAATTTGTGATATCATTGACATAAATTATATATATTAATATCTTTATTAGTTCTAATAATTCCTCTAATACTAAATGAAAAATGTGAAACTCATGGATTAGTATCTAATGCCATGAAATATTGTGTTTTGTTGAGGTTTTTAGGTACAGGCAAGTTTCATGAGAGTATGAAGTATTCTTAAGCATAAATGGTGATTGAAATTAGTTTTTAAAATTTTAATACACATTATAAAACTCCATTAGACCCCATAAAATCATTAATAGGGTAAAAATGTCAAAGAAATCATTTTAGTATGCATGCTATTGGATCATGTTCAAGGCTACATATAGGTGGTCATTGAAAAAGGCCTAGAAAGAGAAGACTAACTATGTTTGTGGGGATTTTTGAGATATAAAATTAATATAAAGGTACATTTCCATTATATGATCATGGAAAAATAATTAGATAGATTATCCAATTCATTTATGGACTGATTTGAGCCAAAGCTTTGTGGAAAAGGTATTATGCTTGTAGAGACCTAAAGAGAGTAATCTTGCATTTGAGTTTGATCCTTAAGAAACCAATAAGAGGATTGGTTTATTTTTGTTATTATTGATCTATAGTAACTCAAAAAAACATCAATAAACTATTTAAATATCCATAATCATCTCAGATAGGTAGTTACAGGTGACAGGCCATGAAAACCATTGAGGAAGGGTTCTTGAATTGGTTTTCAAGTGTGAACAAGTAGGTGATAGACCTAAAAATAAAATTAAGGCCTTTAATACACCCTTGGTATGTTTATCATAATTTATGAAACTTAAAACAAGCCTAATAGGTCCTTCCTTACACTTATCTCCTCTAAGACAGGCTGTAAGAGAGATCAAGGTCAAGATAAGTGTTGCAGGGCATGAGTTTAAATGATAAATTTTGAGTTGAGAAAGAGGTGTGGAGGATTTTATTGAGTGTGATAGAAATTATATATGGTTGAAAAAAATTCAAACTCCTTATGAAAAGGAGAATCCATTTGAAAAAAGCCATTAGGGCTAAAATTATAGAAATGCATACAAACCCTAAGCATAACCTAAACCAGGTTCAAGGCCATCAAGGTGGTAAAATTCCATATAAAATAATTATAAAACATTTTATAGGATGAAATAAGTCTATATGAGGCATTTCTAGTCAATAACAAGCATCATAATGACCTTTTTTAATTCAAAACACTCATCTTGACTACATACCTAAAGGCCTATAAGATCAAGAGGGTCCATTCCTCACATTGTAAATCAGTTCACCAAATGAATGGATAAAAATATATTTATGTAAATTTTTAGAGATTACCCTAATCTAATTTTTTAGTGTTTATCCATCCATAAAGGGATTGTGCTTTATGAATGAATCGTAAGAAGGTAAACATTTCAAAACTACCTAGAGACCTTCAAAATAGATTAATGACTTTAAACATATTTTTTGGGATTATAATTAACTTTAATGTTATTTAAAACACATAATTACCACATTAACACTTCATAGGTACCTTTTAGAACCATAATTTGGCAAATGTAAGGGAAATACACAAAAAGAGGCCTAAAACTACTTAGTTTAGTTGGTTTGCCTAGTGCTTGAGTGGCCCTAAGCTCTCTAAACATTATAAGAGACTTTAAAAGATTTGGAATAGATATAATAGTACCCTACCATATAGATAAGAGTTCCTCATGATGATTAAACAAGTTTCAAGTCACTAGAGCAAGCCATGTGAAGACTACCTTCTTGGTTATATATAAAAATAAGGTTACAAATATTCTCAAGGTCACCAATGGCATAAAAAAACTCATGATACTCATGTAATCACCTAATGATATCCTTAAAACCTTATATAGGTCATTAATAAACCAATTTCAATGGTTACAAGTAAATTTGAAGAGGTTATACACAAGCAACTTCCTGATGTCAAGGACTTTCAAAGGCAAGTATATATTCCTACCATCTTTTCAAGATTTTATTAGGTTAGACACACTCTTCAAGGGTCATAGTAAGACTTGAAAAACCTACAACCTCAATGTTGAAACCATGAATCATGAACAAGGTTATAATACAGCTCTTAAGCTTACATAGATCTCATATTGCATGAACACTTAAAATCCTCTCCAAACCACTTGTTATTAAGTTGTAAAGACCCTTTTAAGATGTTTTTTAAGTCTATATATAGATTGTATGATATTATATATGATATAAATGAAGTTAACAAGATGTTGTAGTATTTTTTAAATAAGGACTAGGTCTTGGATGAGGAGGTAGACTTGCCTACATTAAACTTCTTTGGTTCAAACATGTTGGAACATGAATTTGAAAGTTCTAATGATAGAGATTAGAATGAGAATATTTTTAATCTTAAGTTTCACTTTCACCAAGGTTAGATATGTATTGAATAGATAAGAATGGCATAAGGAGTTTCCAAGGAGGTCAAGAATGCCATGTGTTAAGGAAGTAGCTTATAAGTTACCTTCAAAAAGTGGACTTAAACTCTAAGAGAAGAACTTAGTTTCAAGTGGCATCATATTAACTATGATGACCTTTCTACACCATCCATCAAGGAGACCTAAATCAACACTTTACCTAGTACATTTAGAAACAACATGATAACAACTTCTTTGCATGTTTGGTGGAAAAACACTTTTGTTTTGTAAATAAAAATAAGACTGTGGTAGCATTCATGAGCTTCCTATATTTCCACCTTATCTCCCTCTCTCTATTATTTCTTTTAAATGCATCCTTCACATGATTACGGTAAAGCCTTACTCCTTTTACATGTCATTGAATCAATGAAAACTTTATTTTATCTTATTCTACTTTTGTGTTTAGTGTAAATTCATGAATGATTGATCTAGTCATGTGATGATATGATTCTACTTGACTTGTTATCTCATTCTTCTTACCTCTATGTAGTTGGTGTCTCTTTTATAGGTTATAGTTAGTGTTATATTAGTTTTCTTTCATTGACTAGAAGTGAAAAGAAAAAAAGCCCTTCTAATTTTGTTGTTGGAAGAATAATGTCTGAGAAGGGGTGAATCAATATTTAAAAACTTTTAGAATCTTTATATTATCATTCATGAACTATAAAAATAATATAGTAGGTCAGTAACACATTAAGATCCATGAGCATGAGAGAGGAACATAACACATAAATCACTTATTTGAGTGGGAACTTCAAGGAGAAGAAAACCCACTAATGATGTAAATTTACTACTATCATATAATTTAAACACCAAGATTTAGTGAAGAACCAATTTCACTTGGAGAACCAACTCCAAATAGCCAAACACCAACTTGATTAGGATTTAGCAAGCACCCACTTACAAGGAGGCACTAACCCCCTAGATGACTCAGTACCAACTACGCCACCTCAAAACCTTTGATCACCTTCATGATCCTTTATTTATCATACAATATATGATGATTTCCATCTTCATCTTTTCACACACACACACCTATCCTTCTCAAACTAGTCTCTAACCTTCTTTTCTCAATTATCCCTCTTCTTAACTTGTTTACATCATATGCCCTTGATAATCATCTATAATACCCCTGTTATATCTTCATGATGGTTTATTTTTACCCTCTTGATAATATAAAATACCTCCTTAAACTCTTTAAATTTATATCTCATTCGCTTCAACACACATATGCACACCCTAGATATTTAAGCATATTAGGTCTTGCTCTTATACTAGGTTCTTACTCATACACCTCTTGATTGGACATACACACTTTTCCATTTATTTTTAAAATATATTGGGAATTTTTACATGAAAAAATCATAAATCAAACATTACAATAGGTTAGTTATATTATATAGGATCACAACCCCTTTTAGGCCTTAAGGAGACCTAATTCAATTAGATCTTCATTAGTACATATTATGCTTTGAACACCTTGGAACACTCTAAAACTTTTAATACAAAAATAACATATCATATTTCACTTAAATATACCCATATAAATATCATATTATTTCCATGACACATTTTGACTTGAACCACTACTTGAAGCATGTCATTAGCAGTGTTTATAATTAGGCTTGTGCAAACCTAGAAAATTTATCTTGAACAACTAAACCAAAAACATAATCTTGTTAAACAACCAATTAAAAAAACATATAAAAATAATCCTCATGCTATCAGGTTCATCACCATGTGCATTATACCTCACAACTCAAGGAAAATGTACTCAAACCCTTCTCTGCAAGTAGTCCACTCAGAACTGCCAATAATCTTTAAAACATAATCATGGAAACAATGACCTAAAACACCTTTAAAAACTATTTAAGATACTTAAAATACATTTATATTATCCTAAAACATCCTTATAATAAATTAAATATATCATAATCTCTAATAGAAATATTGGTCTTATATTCTAATCTCATGATGTTACTGTACACAAACCTCATTGATTTAGATAAGTAAATTTGAGAGTAACTTTATGCTATATAAATTCATCTCCAAATATTATATCTAATATGGACATGAATTATAGGTATTTAAAAATATTCCCATATATTTTAATCCATACATAATCCATGATAACACATCCCTAATCTCATTCTCACTTCCACCTAGTTTTTCTCACTGTCTGCACCATTAGGCCTATTAGCTATAGGTCAACTTGTATGACCAATTTAGAATATATAAGGTGTGTAAACTCATTATAAACCACCATTAACATAATATATAAGTATCAATATTCAATCTCCATCTATTTATCAACTTTGACTTGGTCAACTCTACTTGCTATAGCAAAATTTTAATAAATAAGGCCTTTCTTATAGGGTCCACTCACTCACATGACAAATCAATTCCACCTAGAGATACCTCAGAGAGTCTAATACATTTTATAATATAAAAATGGGTCATATAATCAATTATAATCCATTTCCATCAATATATTCCATATCATGTCAACATTAGGGTTTTAGGGAGCTTAACCCACCTTACAGTCTTAATGATCATTCATAAAGATTAACCCCTTATTCTAGAAACCAATGCTTGAAAATTTGGGATAAGACCCTTACCCATCTACCATTAATTCCTTAGGTTATAATTCAAAGGTTACACATGCAAATAAACACATCAAATTCCTTCTTGGGTTGATAACCCTTCATTTTGTGTACTAGAGAGACCTTGAAACACTTTTTCTTACCTTTTCTTGTAAATTTTGACCTCATACTTGGTAAAAACACTTGGGAAAACCTATCACACCACTGAAAATTCTCACATTTTCATTCTTGTGATCATATTAATTTTATAATAGAAAGAAGGTTAGATCAAGTGTTAGTTCATAAAACAATGAAATCAACACACTAACATGCTAACATCTCTAAGCCTAGATCATAAGGGGAGCATAATGGAAAAAATACAATTAAAAACCCAACTAAAATTCAAATAAAAACAATCCTTACCTTCCTTGAGAGCTCCAAATAATTTTTTCATGGCTTGATTGGTTTGTGCTTAAAGAGTCCTTGGCAATGGAGTATTCTTTACTCCTTCTCTCTTTGGCACCATTGGCTTATGGCTTGATATGACTTACTTGATGGGGATTATCTCTCTATTTTGGAATTATAACACTATGGATATGAATCATGTTACAAAACTTGCATTATAAGTTTACTATTTCTAATCTCTTTTTTTAATAGGCAATGGATTGTATTTATAGGCTTAGGAACTAACCCCAACTCAAGGTGAGTTAAGGTGTAGTTTAAACATGGAATGAGCTCAAACCGAACCTAAGTAAGTAAATTAACCCTAATAGAGTTAAAAGGTGTCAAAAAATCATTAATTTCAATGAATAGGTACTTATGAGATATTTATAAAGGCTTGACAACTCACAAAAGGGAATCATGAAAAGCTAGGATATTTCATATTTTTGAATTTCCTTTTTTAGAATTTCACTAATTTCACATGGATAATTCAAAAAGGATTTTAATTTGGTTTAGTAATTTACTTAATTCTAATTAGGCTTTTATCATTTTCAATATTTGATTTTATGTGTGCACTTACCCCACTTAATAGTTCTATAGGCCATATTGCATGTTATGATGCCCCAAGATTATTAAAGATGAATCTACGAGAGGTTTCTATTAATTAAGGTAGGATAACCCAATTAGGGATGTCTCAATAAGATTATGAGATTTAATGAATGATTCACAATAAAATTTGAGATGTTTAGTGATTCTTAACCTTAATTTATATGGCTGGTAAGAATTGGTCTAAAGTCTGATTGAAGGCCATTGGTGGCCAATTTTAGGTGTCTATAATTTGCCCCTATTTGGGAAGATTTTTCAAGATGTAAGAATAGTACATCTTAAATAATGAAAAGGTCTTATATGCTTACGAATTTAATGGTAATGGATGAAATTTAGGTGCCTATCCTAGGGAGTTATTTCCAAAGGGGTTGATAAGTAGTCCCTCAAAAGGAGGAAATAATTGGAGCAAAATGATGAAATGGGGTGGAAGGAACTGATTTTCCCAAAGGTGGGTATAATCAGTGGTATATGGAACTACCCTAGTTAGGGCAGACAAACAAGATGATTTTCCCATAGGTAGTTATAATAATTGGCATAGGTGGGATAAAAAAAGGTAATGATTTTTCAAAAGGTGGTTATAATCATTGGAAAAGGCGTAGGGTAACAAGAGACTAATTTTCCTAAAGGCAATTGTAATCAGTTAAAGGGAAAATAATGATTTGCCCACATGTAGTTAGAATCATTGGTAGGATAAAAACATGACCCATTTTGGAAGATGGAGATAATGGTTTGCCCAAAGGTGGTTATAAGCATCATCGCAATGAAAATATACCCCAGTTGGGCTAAAGAAAGATGATGATTTTCCTAAAGGCAGTTATAATAATTAACTTTCAAATGGATGGAAACATAATGATTTGCCCAAAGGCAGTTAGAATAATTGATAATGCAAAAGGGATGGTATATAATAATTTTTCCAAAGGAAGTTATAATCATTATACCTTGATTATGGAGAACATGAGTATGGAAGATGATGGAAAATTGGTATAGAGGATTAAGATGAACCTGAGTAACCTACTAGTAGGGAGATGCTCATCCAAATTAGCAAGGAATAAAATTCTTTCATTGTTTAATTACTCTATCTTAGATATGATTTAGATTAGATCGAACATGTTTCTATTGCTAAGGATATATATCGATGCTTCATTGTTATGTAGACTCCATCTAAGTTTTTTATAGCACATAATGGTAGGCATCATGATAGAACACCACAAGGACTTGACCAAAATATGAATAAGGATTGACACATGATCTAATAAATAATTGAAAATAATGCACCAATGATAAAAACCAAGATGACAATACTAACACATGAATATGGATGGATTGAAGAATAATGCACAAGGAATCACTTATTGAGCGCATATAAACTAAATCAAGGCACAAAAACAAGAAAGAAAACAAACAAACAAACAAAAAAAACATAACACCCAAAAAATAAAGGAAATATAAGAAAACAAAGAAATAAATAAATAAAAATAAAAATAAAAATAAATAAAAATAAAAATAAAAATAAATAAAAATAAACAATGGTTAAGCACAATGTTAGCACAAACTAAGAACAAATAAGATGAAGATCATTTCCCCTAGAGAATAGAAGGAAATGAAACAAAAAAACAAAATGGGGGGGGGAACAAAAGAAGAGGAAGGGGGTGGATGAGCTATCTCCAGATGCATTAGGCAAGTGGATGTTTCCTACATAGTTTTATGGATGTAAGATCTAACCAAAACTTCAAGCCAAATGTAGTTCTCCCAAGAAATGGGATAGAAGAAAATGATGATAAGAATAAAACATGATTGATGTTGTATAAGAATATGGGAATAGGCTCACAAAATGGTGAGATCATGGGATACAAGGCCAGTAAGGATGGGGAAACTAAATGACAAGTGGTTTCTTGTGACTTAGTAAGGTTCCCAAAATCCTTCTAGCAAAGAAGTGGTCAATATTTTTTATTTTCTAAAATGGTTTTGTAAATGTTTTAAATTTTTTTAGAGCATGTTAACTCAATCAAGAATGACAAGACACTAAATGGTCCAAGCTTAAAAAATAGGGAGAGAATTCAACTTAAAATTTCTCACAAAATGGTGAGAGTATGACAAAGGGTGATTGAGCTAACCTCAATATAAATCAAGTATTTCCTACATAGTCCTAGGATGGGAACTCAAGTCATTGTAGTTCCACCTCACAATGAAGGAATCTGACTAGTGTAGCAACCAATTCAAACAAAATAGGCAAAGTAGGCAAATATCACAATATGACATAGGTATGGAAATTTGGTACTTTAAGGCATGATAAATAATTATTGCTCCTAATTTTCCCATAGGTGGTTATAATTAGGAAACAATGACATAGGTCAATGATAGTTATTTTCCTATAGGTGGTTATAATTAGTAACATGGTGGTGAAACATTGATTTGCCTAAAGGTGGTTAGAATCAAGCTCACATGGTATAGAATAGAACAAGAAATGAAGGATGCAACTACCAAATCACTATCATACTATTCCAAAATATGGCCTCTATTTGGAATACATGAAACAACTATTGGAACTTGATCTCAATCTTTGTGCTAAAAATGGCCATGTAACCAAGGTCAAAGGGTCAGGTTGGGAGGGTTAAAATATATCAATTGATATGATAAGGTATAGTAGAATAGTATAGTACAAATAATAATGTTTATATTATGGTATAACTAAAATGGGCATCATAGACAATACACCCGATCTCTCAAACAAAGTAATGTTTGAAGTGTTTAATGTTCATAATCTCACCAAGTTCATCTCTATCTAGTGTAGTGAGCTTGTATACTCTAGTGCCATAGTTTAAAGCAATGATGAATGGGCCTATCTATTTCGGTTTTAACTTGCCTTTGTGTTTATTTTTAGCTATGGTATTCTATTGGTTTTATTTAAGAAAAATATCACCAAGCTCAAATTCTCTATGTATAATGCACTGATTGTAGTGGCCACAAAATTAGTTCTGGTATGCTTGCAAATTATTTATTATGGCCAAAAATTTCTCATCAACTCTAGCACTTATAGGTGAGCTAAGTGATATTATTCATTATCTAGTACATTATTCAAATAGATGCATAAATAAGGTAACTTGACCTCAATGGGAAGAATGGCCTCAGTACCATAAACAAGTGAATATGGAGTGGTGCCCATTAGATTACAGTGATTGGTATAGTATGCCTAGAGGGTATAAAATATTTGGAGGTGCCAATCATTGTGAAAATCATTGAGAATATTTTTAAGGATGTTGATAATGGTTTTCTTAGATGCTTTAACTTAAACATTATCTTATAGGTAATATGTCATGTAAAAATGTTGAGTAATCGACTACTTAGAACATAACAATTTAACATCTTTATTTTTGAATGATATACCATTATCTGTTATAATGTTAGAGGGGATACCATGATGGAAAATGAGATGGTTAAAGATGAATTTGGAAATTTTCTTTCTATTCATGTAAGTGAGGGGTATAGCTTCAACCCACTTAGTGAAATATACTATGGTGGTAAGGATATGTTTATGGTTGTTAGATGAGGTGGGGTTTATATTCACAATGAGATTGAGGCCCCATATATCAAATGTTCATGGTGTAAACATTAGTTTCAAATTTTTATCCAGGGCATGGATCAGATTTGCATGCTATTAACATTTATCACACTTGTTAACATACACAGTTTCATCTGTCTCCATTGTTCGCCAATAGTACCCAGTACACAAGAGATTTTTGGACAAGATTACCCTGTTATGAGGGATCCATCTACTCCTTTGTGAACTTATTATAACAATAATGTATATTCTTTATAAGTTAAATAAAAAATTAGAGTTCCATAAAAATTATGGTGGTATAGGTTTGATTTGAGTATGGTATAATGTGCAGGATGGTGGATAAAGGTCTTAGATTATTAGTGGGATAGGTCTAGTGGCATAATTTGATCATGATGATAGGCATAAAGGTCTGAATACCAAATAGAGTTGGAAACAACAATATCATAGATCATTATGATGATTGAAGGTTCATGAGTTGGCACTAGTAGATTTTCAACAAGAAACTAGTATTCTTTTGCCATGTCTATATGACAAATCAAAGATATAATGTTGGCCATGGAATTTATTTTTCTATTACTAGCTCTTGGTATATGCTCAAACTGTACATTAGAAATATATTATTTGAGAGTGTTGACCATGGCCTTATAGGGCACCATCTTGTCATCCTTAGTCTAAAAATAGTCTGTAACCTGATTGATGATTAACTAAGAATCACCATAAACCTTGAGATGTATGTTCCATTGTACTACCTGTTGAATCCCTGTAACAAGTGATTTATATTAATCCATGTTGTTAGTACAAGGAAATCTGATCTTAAATGAATTAAGGATTCAATCCCTCTGTGGTGTAATGAATAAAAGGCATGCCCTCAATCCATGTGTTATGAATGATCCATAAAAATATAGCTTCCATTGCTACTCCTCAAGAGGTGTTTCAATGATGGTCATAATGGATTCATCTAGAAATTAGAATGTTAGTGGCTCTGTATTTGCAAGGGGTGTGTCAACAAGTTGATCTTTAAGAACTTTCCCCTCGATGGATTTTTTGTTGATGTATTCTATCTCAAAATTACTAAGAAGCATGATCCATTTAGCCATGTGGCCTTATAATGTTTTTTTTATATAGTAGATACTTGAATAGATCTATTTTTGAAATAACCACGGCCTTATTGTTCAACTTGTAATGTCATATTTTATGAGATATGAAGACCATAACTAAACAAGATTCTTCAATGGGTGTATAATTATGATCATATGCAACTAGTTTATGAATTAAATAGTACATGGCATGCTCCTTTCCATTATCATCATGTTCAGGTAGAATCACCCCCAATGATATATTAGTAGCTAATAGGTATAGGAGGAATGGCTTTCTCGACATTAGTGGTAATAAAATAGGAAAAATTTCTAGATAGTCCTTCAGTTATTAGAAGTCTTTTTTACATTCATTATCCCAATGAAATTCTACCCTTTTATTCAATGAATGTGTTAATGGGTGGCACTTATATTCCAACTTAGATATGAAACATCTAATGGGTTGGATCTTACCCTACAAACTATGGAGCTACTTCAAATTGGTCAGTGGTGGCATCTCTATAATGACTTGTACTTTGTCTAGATCAACTTCAATGCCTTTATGAGATATAATGAATCCAATCAATTTGCATGAAGTAAATCCAAAAACACTTTTCTTAGGATTGATCTTGACTTTATATTCACATAATCACTCAAATATCCTTCTTAGTACTGCTAGATGATTGTACCTATTCTTTGATTCATCGAGTATGTCATTAACATAGTATTCAATAATGTCATACATCATATAGTGGAATATGATGTTCATGTCTCTTTGGTATGTGGCCTATGCATTTTTTAGACCAAATAGCATAACCTGATAATATGATGTTCCATACATAGTGGTGAACACTATTTTGTGTTTGTATTCTGGCATGATTTAGATCTGCTTATAGCATAAGAATCCATCCATCAATGAAAGCATTTCATAACCTATTATGGAGTTGATAATCATGTCAATGTCTATTAGAGGAAAGTCATCTTTGGGGTAGGCCTTGCTTATGTCTTAGAAATCAATGTAGATCTTGATTCCTTTTGGATTCTTACTGACTCACATAATATTTAATATCCACTCTAAATAGTCAATCAGTTGAATATATCCTGCTTCTAAGAGTTTTTCCAAATATTTCTTCACTAATATAGTAATACGATGATGGATCTTGTGTATTTTTTGTTTTATAAGTTTGACATTAGGATGTACCATAATGTGGTGTAAATTCAAGGCAAGGTCCAAACCAGGTATGTCAGAGTAGGCCCATACAAATATATCAACAAATTCCCTTGATAGTGTCGTAAAGACTTCATGTTCTCTCTTAGTGAGAGATGCACCTAATTTGATCCATTTTAGGTTTTCTAAAGTCATGATGTTAAATTCTATAATGTCCTCCACAAAAAGAGTTAAAAAATCTTCCAAAATGGTTGGCAAAGATTTAAATTGACCTATGATGGCAAAGACTGGCTCTTCAAGTTCTCCTAGGCATGATGAATTAGAATCCCCCAATGGTAGGGATGACCATGTAATAAACACTATTAGAAAATATTATATGATTTGATCAAAAGGCAAATGTTATTTAATATTGAACTTTGATCCATAGTCAAGTTCATCATTAGTGGTTTCCTAAGCTATGTTTGATGAAGGTTGAACACCCACATCTAATGGTGCTTAAAGTAGGTTTTCACCAGAAGACTGGCCTTTCTCTTTACTATTTCCTTTGTTTAAAAGTGCCTCAAAGAGGTTTTCACTTTGGGACCTTAATGTTTTATTTATTTGTTTTTGGATAAGTTTGTTCACCCATTCTCAAAATAGGCATCAAGATCCAACTTGATTAAGATCCCTTGTTTGTGGTCTCCTAATAGAATATTGTCCCTAAGGCTTAGAAAATTGTAGAAGGCCTCATAATTTTAAAACTCATCAACTGACACTATTAATTCTTATTGATCCTAGTCTATCAGTTGAGGATAATATAAAGGAAGTGGATTGTGGTAAATAATAGATCAAAGGGTAAAAGTGGCATTAGTGTCAAATAAATTGGTATTGGCTAGGTCAATGAAAGGGCTATGATTAGACTCTACTTCACTGTCAGTGTCATTATCATTAGTTATTGGTGTTGGAACATGAATAAGGTAGATGGGGTTACCCCCACGTGGTTTAAATCTGAGACCATATGTTCCTTTGTACCGAGTGGCAAAAATTATCTCAAGTAGACCTTATTGATTTAGGCCTAGGCCTTCTCCTTTATAGGCATGCCTCTACATTATTTTATTTAAAATGGGATACTTAGAATTTAGGTAACAATTAATTAGAGTGTTATTATACAACTAATATTCATCATCTACACATGGGTCCTATTCTTAGCCATTGGCTAGTATGAAAATGATAGGTTATAGACTATGTAGTTTACCTTTACCCTTTCTTTGCCATTCCATGCAAGGTGGTTTGGATTTAGGTCTTCTATAGGACTTGTGGCTATGTGTAAGCTTGGAAATTTGGAATGTATCATGGGTCAAATATTCTCCTAGGCCATTAGCTGAAATAGTATAATGATTAAATATTTTAGGAGGTGGCATGTGGGAAAGTGAATCAAGGGTATTAGGGACAATACAATTAGCCTTTAGTGAATTCACAAGTATTTATTTCCCCTTGTCCTTATTATAAACTATATTCAAGCTAAAATTGTAGTTATAGCTTTGGTACTCAACCTCCAAATGCTTGTAATGATCATATGGTTGTAAATCTCCATGAATGGTGACCTCCATACTTGAATGGGAGAACTTGATACACTAATGCAATATTAAAAGGATTGCATGTATTTCATGTATCCAAGGTCTACCCAAAAACATATTATATGACAAATCAAGGTCTAACACATGGCATAGTGTAACTTGGGTGAAGGGCCCAATGATAATTGGCAAGATGATGGTGCCTTGTGATTACCTCTCTTCATTGTCATAGGCCTTGATTATGATTTTTTATGGCTGGAGATCAGTTGTGGTGTACTCGAGAAGCTTGATGAGCTTTAGAGACATAATATTTATACTTGATCCATTGTTTATGAGGACATGTTTCAATTTGTTCTATGTTATGACAAATTTGATGGATATTGGATTATTATGAAGAGGGCCAAGGGATAACATATCTCTTTGGTTAAAGGCTGATTGTTGGCTTGGAGCTAGGTGTCCAACTAAAACTTAAAATTTTGTTGGGAGATATGTCATTAGGAACTTAGGATTGGATAAGGAACTCTATCAAGATATTCTTATGGATAGTAGATGTACGTAAAAAATATAGAATGGATATTTGTGAAAGCATTTTCTATAATTATTCCATAATATCAAATGTCTTTTCTTGCACAATGATAAATAGCTTATTATTTGCCAAAATGGTTGGTTGGATGGGTGAAGTGGTAGATGGTTGTGGGTCTGGTATGGTAATCTTTGACTATTGAGATGTGATTGCATAATCAAGATTAGATATAGGACCATTATTGATAAAAAATGATGGTGGTGGGGGACTATATAGGATAAGTCTCAATTGTTGGTGCACTTGTGCATGGTCATGGATCAATGATGAGTTATCAATATGTGGTCCAAAATTATTAAGCCCTACTTGATGGTATGCTTGTATGAAATCCCAAGTCAATGAAAGATCACTGACATGGGCTGGTTGGTTTTAATTGATTAGCAATGGTATTGTTTGATTCGTATTTGGTCTTGGATTAATGGATATGGTGGAAACGTGGCCTCTTGTAATATGACTTACAACTTTGTTGTAGTCATGTAAAACTGCATGATAGGTCTATTGGTTATTGACATCATTCTATCCTTGGTTTTGTTCATTTGTTTAACATTTTTGGTTTTACTACTGATTTTGTTGGGTTTGCCTTGGATATTGATATTGTTGTTGTTGTACCAGTCATTGTTATTGTTGTTATTGATTATCATTTTGTAGAAAGGGGTTTTGATAGATTCCCATATTCTAAATAGATGTGAAAGATATATAAGCCAGTGTTATCTCTTTATTTTACAAAATATTCTTGATCAAATATTTAATTTTCACACAACAACATAAATTATGGACATTAACCCGATGATACTCATATAATTTATTTTGCTTGTACTAGTCTAGATATACAATGCCCTTAGAATACTATTTTAGAATAGCCCAGTTAATCAAATTAGCAATGGTGAGATTAAAAAACATGGATTCAATGGGTTCTCCAAGGTCACTAAAGACAAAAAGAGTAGGAAAAAATATCCTTATAAGAGGGGTTTGTAAAGGCAAAGTTTGTTGTATTTGTTATGTTGGTCTAGGTTGATGCACTTGATATGTTTGCTGAAGAGGTTTTTGGTTAGGATTAATTTGAATATGTAGTGTAGGCTGAGAAAATAGTGTTTGGACTATTTAGACATGTTGTGACTTTTACTTCATTTCCCAAAACATTTTTTTTGTGATTAAATTGTTTTAGTTTGTCATAATTATTGGCTTGGGCTGGTTTTGATGCTTGCACTTGGACTTGGTTATGATTTTGGCCATTATTTTGGTTTCATTCTAGGTCTAATTTTAGTGATCCTTTTATTAATAATATATCTTTTGATCCACAAACCTTTATCAATTATCTTCTTGAAAGTGTGTTCATACTACAGCTTGAGATGGTAAGATATCTCACTATGTAATTCTTTGGTAAACACAACAACTAATTACTTAATTAGTAGACTCTAGGTGAATCATCTTACAAGGTCTTTCCATCACTTTAGATAACTTGAAAATCTTTCATCAACCTTTTATTTGTCTTGTGTCAAGTCTACCAACTAAATCTCATGCTCGAGTTTGTAGGAGAAGTGTTGCACAAACTTGTCCAAAAGATCATCAAAATTAGAAACTAAATTCTTTGGAAATTTCATAAACCATTACAATGATTGTCTTATTGGACTCTTCAGGAAAAATAGTAATATATCGCTATAGGCCACTAGTTAGCAAGCAATAAAGAATTATGTTAAATGGGCCTTGGGGTCACCTTTACCCTTGTATTTTTCAAATTTTGGTGGTTTATACCCTTGAAGAAATGGTATTTACAAATACTCCATGTTTAATGGGTAAGAACACATGCCATCCAATTTAAACTAATTAGTTTGATTTCTAGATTGGATAGTGGTGATTACATCCTTCATTTTTTGTAGTTCTTATATGAGGAAACTAAAGGGAATATTGGCTTGAAGTGGAGGTTGGGTGATCATAAGTGGATTGCATTGACTAGGGTATAATGGAGGCATGGTTTGTCAGGGAATATTGGTTTGGCAATGGACCAGGAATATGCATACATAGATTAGGATGTGATTTTTGGAATTACAAATGTTGTGATGTGATATTCTGGTTAGGATTTGGTATATGAGCTTGGGTTTGGGGAAATTGTGGTTGAGATGGAAGGATATGGTTGTACTATGTCTGTTGAGTTTGAATAGGGACTTATTGCTGACTAGTTATACCTTGCTTATTGAGGGTAACTTGTGAACCAAGGCCCTATCATTAAATTTATGGTAGTTTGGCACAAAAGACAATTATTTCCTAATTGGTACTTATGAAACATTGGAATATTTTGGTTACATGAATCCTTGTTGGTAAGTAGACACATGTTAAAGGTTAGGCATTTTTCATTGACCAATACTTGTACATTGTTGATTAAACATCATTTATGATTATAATGGTATGTTAGTCTATGACTGAAGAGGTAGTATTATCACTACTTGGAGAGGTGGAACATTAGTTTCCACCTATTGAGGTGGTGGAATTTTTTGCCTTTGTTGTGTGGGTAAATTGGATCATGCCTATTATTTTGGAATTTTAGTCATCACCTATTATGGTTAACTAACATTTATCACATTTTGTTGAGGTATAACACTGGTCATTTCTTGACTACTTAATCAACATTTGTGTGCTCAAAGAAGTAGTTAGCTAAGGAGTAGAGGTTGGGAGGTAGAAACTCCTACCCCCTATGTTTGTGACCCACTCATGGTTCTAACTAAATGCACATTTTGTTGTGGATTAGTTGTTTGTGCATTCACACCACTTTGGTCTAGATTGGATGTTACTTCCATATTGTCCACTATATTTGGCTCACTATTCTTCATAAAAGTAGAAGACACTTCTTCAATAGTTGGGGTATTGAACATGTTTTATACTAATTTTTTTTTCACTAATTGGTCTATACCCTAATTCTCTTGGCCTATCAACTCCATTAAGACTTGTGTTGAAAGAGATAACTCAATAAGAGGAGCATTTAACATGGTCATGTTGTTGAAGTTGTGTGCTAGGTTTAGATAGGTTTGGTATGATGTCTTCATTTGTATGAAGTCCTCCATGAGGCCCTTTCCTATGAAAATCATATGAGGGTCCTGATATGACATCATTACTATAGTTTGAGGATTGATAAAAGAGGCATGCTCATTATTTTGATTATAAGGCATGTTGTAAGTCACTCTTACTAAACTTGGAAAATTTTCATGGGGGAAGTCTATTGGAAACTTAGACCCTACCTCTATGGATTTGATTAAGACTTCATCCTTATTTTCTAGCAAGTGATGATTAAACAAATAAGGGTCATAGGTCAATGTCATCGTAACATGGTATGGTTGTTGTTTGACTTGTTCCTCAACCATAGGTATGCTAGCTAGGTATAATATCATTTATTTTTGGTGTTGTTCTGATTATAAAGGTATGTTAACCAAATAATGGGCCTAATTATCTTAGATTTGTTCCCCCATTCAATTGTTTTAAGGTGGATAAGGATCCATCTCAAAAATAACATTGTCTCCATAGGGGTCTTGAACAAAGTCTTCTTGTGAGACCATATTACCATACCATAGATTGTACATGACACAACTACATTTATAGTGAGACATGGTCAAATCAATGGTGAATGTTTCATGACAAAAGGGATTAGAGTTATACAAAATCTAAAAAACAATGTCTAAAAAGACTAAAAGGTTCAAACTCAATCTAACTTGGTTAAAATATGGAGTTGTATCTCCAAAATTGGTCTATGCTAAGACTTGGTAAAAATAGTATAGTGTCAAATGTATAACATTTAATATCTCATACAAACAAGGTCAAGTGGATGAACTAAAAACAAAATACCAAACTCTAGGTTAAAAGTGTTCCAAATATGTCTAATCTAAGAAAATAAAGGTTATTAGGTATTTTGTCCAAATGCAATGTCAAAACATAGGATAAAACAAGGCATGTGCTAGGACTTTTGGGCAAACATGGTGTCAAAATCTCGACTTAAAATAAAGGGGTATTTAATCTAAAAAAATTGAAACACTTTGGCATAGACTAGGCACTTGACTTTGGACATGAACTTTATCAAATTGGTATGAGGACTATTTTCTCCCAAATAAAGGCACAAACTAATATTTTTCAAATTTGGGTAAAGAATTAACCTAATTTACATAACCCAAAAGAGAAATATCGATGTCTAAACTCTAATTAGATAAGGCCTAAACAAAAATCAATCACTATTTAGATTTGAACTTATCAAGGCTAATTAAAAACTCAACTTAGGATAACTAGGATTTTTGAACAAACAAGCTAGACAAAGTGAATCATTTAATGACACTAGACAAATATCCAAAAGGCACACATGGTTTGGTTTCAATATGTGAAACTTGGACACAAGATAAGACAAGTCTATGAAAAAATTTGAGAATAATAACAACATTATCTCTCTCTTTAAATATGTAAATAATGGTATTTTTAAAAGACTCTAAGGCACAAAACTTGAATTTATATAGGTAGCATAATGTTACCCATTTCAATCAAGTGACACAATAATGTTTTCAACACAAAGTTTAAGGATACAATCATGGTGTCAAATGGATGACATAACACCTCCTCAAATAATGGAGTGATGTCGACACAAAACTCATTTTGACATGGTACAAATAAACAAAAAATGGTTTTTAGACTCAAAATACCAAGCAATAAAGGAAAAGACAAATTTGACTAAGTAAAATATCCTAAGACCTAAACTGAAAAGGTTGTTTTGTATTTTTGAAATTTATCTATATACGTGCTCTTGGGAAAATTTTAAGTGTTAATCCAAAAATAAAAGTGCATGAAGTAGTAGGGTTTTTACACCCCCCTTCTTCCAAGATATTTTATGGTGACATGGACCTTCAAGCTACTTGCCCTGCATCAACAATATGTCTTCAGCAAGTGGGGTTTGTCTAAAACTTAAATTTTCACCTATTTAGATAGTCCTAAGTATGATTAACACTAGAGATACCTCACATTAATTGAGTTCATACTGATTAACTTACTATGGAAGGGTATATTCTTTTTCATAGGAATTCCATCCATATACAACATAGTGGAATCCACAAGTTAACTAGACTTGACTCAAGTTTTTGTTACAAAATAAGAGGTTAGCCACTCAACCCCTAGATCGTAAAGTATGTGTACCTTGATTTGTATACCCCACCATGGAGCAAGGTTGAAATAATGTTATGATATGAAACCCTAGGTCAAATCTTCCCTAAAGAACTCATGAAGAAGTTATGAAATCCCCTTTACAAGCCAAATTGCATAAAGAAAACTAAGTGAAAAGATTTTAGAGGTTATTTTTAGATCACCCAAACCATATGGATTTTGGGGAGATCCTATATAACATTATTTCCACACCTTTGACTAAGCACAATTTTAATGAAAAAACACTTTTAGTCACCTAATTTCCCTAAAGGGGATGAGGGGAGAGCATACACACACTCTTCATTTTGCATGAAAACACATAAGTAATAAACACTTTCAAGAATTTTCAATCTAAGTGAATGTTTATTTTATGCATCAAATTGAGATGTTTTATAAAGTTTTTGGCCACTTGGATTATTTTCAAAACTTTTAAGAACTTTGAAAAAATAAACTAAGAAAAAACACTTATGTTCCTTTTAAGCACCAAATGGAAAATTTCAAGACTTAACCATTATTTTTAGGCACCAAAATGAAGTATTCATGAATTAGTAATTGTAAATTTAGGTCCTATTTCCACCTTATCCCTACAAAAATTAGAGGGTTTCCTTTTGATATGAAGAAAATTTATGGATGAGAAAACAAGATTTAGGAATATAGCTCTTGAGTTTCTCTATATTTTTTACACAAAGATCGACATCTATTCATATAGGGATTGATGTCGATCTATATGAATGAGAATCATTTGATAGGAACTGACGTTGATTATTTCCTGTCTATAAAAACAAAGAAAACAAAAAATGTTTTTATTCATAGAAAAATAGTTAGCAAAATGAGTATAAATCTAATAATTAATACCAGATCATGCAATAAAATGTTCAGTAAAATTATATTTAGGATTTTAGAAACAAAATAAACTCTATAAAGCTCAAGAGAAATTCAAAAAACACATTCATGCCATGCCCTATCTTTGCACACAAGAATCAACATCGATTCATAAGAATCAGTGTTGATTACTAAAATGATTGGCATCAATTCATTGGTAAAATAGAGTGTTAATAAAAAAAAGAATATGAAACATCAAAGAAAACACTCTAATTTTCAAGATATTCAAGCATTAATTTTATAAATTTTGAGTTACACTTTGGTCTCCTTGGTACATGGGGTGCTTTAGGTCCCACCAGGTGTGTCATTTGTGATCATAGGAATTTGAAAATAGAGAGGAGGTTAGATCAAGTGTTAGTTCATAAAAAAATGAAATCAACATACTAACATCCTAACATCTCTAAGCCTAGATCATAAGGGGAGTATAATAAACAAAATACAATTGTAAACTTAACTAAAATGCAAATAATAACAATCCTTACCTTCCTTGAGAGCTCCAAATGATTTGTTCATGGATTCTTTGGTTTGTGCTACAAAAAGTCTTTGGCAATGGAGTATTCTTTTCTCCTCTCCTTGGCACCATTGGATTGGGGCTTGATATGGATTACTTGATGGGGCTTGGATCTTTATTTTATCAATATAACACTATTGATATAAATCATGTTACAAAACCTGCATTATAACTTTACTATTTCCAAGATCTCTATTCAATAGGTAATGGCTTGTATATATAGGCTTAGGAAATAACCCCAACTCAAGGTGATTTAAGGTGTAGTTTAAATAGGAATGAGTTAAAAATGAACCTACGTGAGTTAATTAACCCCAGTAGAATTAAAAGGTGTCAAAAACTCATGGTTTACAATGAATAGGTATGGGTGAGATATTTTGAGATATTTGTAAAGGCTTGACAACTCACAAAAGGTAATCATGAAAAGCTAGGATATTTCATATTTTTTAATTTCCTTTTTTAGAATTTCATTAATTGCATATGGATATTTAACTAGGATTTTAATTTTGTTTAGTAATTTAATTAATTTTGATTAGGCTTTTAACATTTTCAAGATTTGATTTATGTGTGTACTTTCCCCACTTAATAGGTCTATAGGCCATATTGCATGTTATGATGTCATAGGATGATTAGATATGAATCCATGAGAGGTTTTTTTTAATTATGATATTATACCCCAATTATGGATGTCTCAATGAGATCTTGAGCTTTGATGAATGATACATAAGTAAATTTAGGATGTTTAGTGATTCTTAGGCTTAATTTACAATGGTTGGTAGAATTCTGTCTGAAGTTTGGTTGAAAGCCATTGGTGGCTAGTTTTAGGTGTCTATAGTTCTTACCTTGGAAACTCAACTTGATACACCATTAGGTCACCATCTCTCTCTTTTATTTCTAGGCTTTTGACTTACAGGTCACATTAGGCCTTGAAATTGACCTTCTAGCAAATTTTCATGCATTTTCCACCTCAATCACATGCTCAAAAAACTTCTCACATTATCTAACACTAATTTTAATCCTTCATAGGTATTGACAACATCTCATAACCCCTCATTAGGTTAGGTAGAGTCTAGAACTAGTCTAGTTGCATGTTAGTCTTATAGGTTCTGCCCCTGTAGACTCACCTTAAAGCTCTCCTAAGCACTCCAATGCTTCATATACATTCTCAATCATCCTCAAAATCCTCTTATGCCTATGTGTATCCATCTCACTAAGCCACCATTCTCCTTTATGCACAATACTAGGCATCCTATGCACAAGCCTTCTTAAATCTCTTGCTAGGTTCAAACACTTGATAACCTTAACAACTAATATTGAAACATTCTTTGATGATTATATACCTTTCCTAAATTCCTTATAAGTTTTTCAAATAATTTCACATCTCTTAAGGATGAAATCAAACAAGAACACTATTTAATGACCTCATACCTCATGAACAACCTTTGATAACAATGACAATGTTAATGCCAAGCCTCAACAATAGAAAAAATGCTCAATAATCTCCCCCTTTGTCATTTATGTAAAACCATAATGAAAAATGATCATCCTTACCTCCCCATTCTGGTCTTTCTCCCTCTTTAACATAAATGACAAAGTGGTGTCTTTAATTCCTTATATCACACTCGTAATCAAAATACTCAACACATAGAACTATGATTTATGAGATATAAAACAAACATGCTCCCCCTATCTTCATGTATACCTTCTTGTAAAAAATCACCTATTTTTGGAGGTAATGAGCATGATTATATACCCCGAAGTACTTGGCTTCTTCAATGATTTCTATGGGAAATAATTACACCCAATTCCTATCTTAGGTGTTCAAAAGTTGCCTTTAGAAGTGGTTTGGTCAAGATGTCTACAATATAATCCTATGTAAAAACATATTCAAGTTTGACACTTGTTTAATTAATTTCTCTCTTATAAAATGATACTTTATGGGAATGTGTTTGATTCTTTAGTGCATTATAGGGTTCTTTGAGATGTTTATAGAACTTGTATTATCAAAACATATAAGGATAAGACCATCATACTCCACCTTGTAGTATTTTAGGGTTTGTCTCATCCATAAGACCTAAGTGTAAAATGAAGATTCTAAAATGTACTCAACCTCACTAGTCGATAAAATTATTGATGGTTATTTCTTGTTTATCCATGAGATTAGGCACCCACCTAGGAAGAAGGCTCTTCCACTGGTACTCTTCCTATCATCTATACTTCCTACCTAATCTGAATCTATGTAGGATATCAAATTGAACTCCTTGCTTCCTGGATACCAAAATACATACTCCATAGTCCCCTTGAGATACTTGAGTATCCTTTTGACTGCTTGAAGATGATTCTCCTTTGGATCTACTTTAAACCTTCCCACAAGACCTACTGCTTATATGATGTTAGGTCTAGAGGTAGTGGTGTACAAAAAATTTCCAATCATTAACCTATACTATGTCTAATTAACCTTTGAAGATTCATATTCCTTGCTCAAATTACATCCTATGATCATGGGTGTACTAATTTCCTTACAATCCTCCATATCAAACATCTTCAACATATCTCTTATGTTCTTGGCTTATGAGATGAATATACATTTTTTAGACTGAGTGATTTACAACCCAATAAATAATAATAGTTATCCTATCATACACATCTTAAACTCTTTCTTCATCACATCTACAAAGGCTTTTGTCATATTCTCATTATTTATACCGAAGATGATGTCATCCACATAGACAACTAGTATCAGCTGATAATCATCTTTTATCTTGATATATAGATTATTGTTTGAAACTCCTCTTTTGAATCCTTAATCTAAAATATAGTTATCTAACCTAGCATACTAAGTTCTAGGAGCTTATTTTAGACCATACAGAGCTTTATTCAATCTACAAAATTATTATTTATCATCTGATAGTGAGAACCCTTCAAGTTGCTCAATGTACACTACATCTTTCAAATTCCTATTCAAAAAGGTAGATTTGGCATTCATCTAGTATACCTTAAATCCTTTCAATCCTAAATAAGATAAAAATAACCTAATGGCCTCCAATATTTCTACTAGTGAAAAAAGTTTCCTCAAAGTCTACCCTTTCAACTTGTTCGTATCCATTGCATACCAATCTAGCCTTGCTCCTAGTTACTTATCCATGTTCATTCAACTTCTTTATGAACACCCATTTTATGCCAATGAAATTATTATCTTTATGCCTAAGAACTAATTCCCAAGTCTCATTCTTATCTATTTGGTCTATCCCTCATTCATGGAACCTATCCAAAATGTATCTTTGCTTGATTATATAAGACTCTTAGGTTTAATCCTAGATAATACAACATTCTCTTGATTTAGATTACTTACCAGTCTTCTCCTAGTTTGCATACCTACATTCTTGTTGCCAATGATTTAAGATTCAAGGTGCTCTCTTTGAATTTATCTTGAGGATCCTTTTGATTCCTATCTCTCTTCAACTCCTTCTTCTTCCTCATCAGCCTTTATAGTCTCCTCTTCATTTTTCAAGTCCACATTCTCTAAAGTGTTATTTGATTGTGAGTGATATTTCCTTATCTCATCAATCCTTACATTGGTACTTTACACTATATTTTGTATTCTCTTGCTATAAAATATATAGGTTGAGATCATTTATGAGTATCCCAAGAATATGACTTCATAAAATTTGGAATCAAACTTACCCAAGTCTTCATCATCTCTTTTGATGAAACATTTACTCCCAAACACTCTAAAGTGTTCTAAATTTGCAGGTCTACCCTTCATTAGTTTATAAGGAGTCTTATTTCCATTAGTCCTTATTTATACCCTATTCAAAATGTAGACAATAGTACTTACTTCCTCTCTCCAGTCTCCATCATATAGTATGGACTCATTCAACACAATTCTAACCATCTATTGAACTATCATATTCTTCTTTTCCACTACCCCATTCTATTGAGGTGTCCTAACTATTGAGAATTGTATTCTTATTCCATGAACCTCAAAAAATTCATAAAACTCATTAGACTAAAACTCTCCACCTCTATCAGATCTTAGGCACTTGATCTTCCCATTCTTCTTATTCTCAACAAGAGCCTTTTATGCCTTTAACTTGTCAAGATCTTCTAATTTCTTTTCAGGAATGCAAATTAAGTCATTATTTTGTAATCATCAATGAGTAATATGAAGTAGATATCTCCTTGAATGATTTGAATTATTATAGGCCCATAGATATTAGTGTGTATTAACTCCAAGGGTCTTGTAATAGAGTACTCTTTAGACTTGAACCCACTTCTAGTCTACTTACCATGTTGACATGCCTTAAAAATGATGTTTATAGGTTTGATGATCTTATACATGTTCTCCATAGAATTCTTAGTGTTAATCCTAACCAAGTTATCAAAATTTAGATGACTTAGCCTTTTATGCCATATCCAAATTTCATCTATCTTTTTGATGAAACATCTCTCCTTCTTGATCTCATTCAATACATATAGGTTGTTCTCAATCCTCTTGGAATTGGCAATTGGCCTTCTTGATTTGGCTCTCCTTATCTCATACCCTTTGTCATGAAATCTTAGTGTGTGTTCTTGATTTAAAATTTGACTCACAATAAGTAGGTTATGTTTCATACCTTCCACATACAACACATTTTATGTCTTGGTCTTTGTAGTGTCCAAACTCAAGATACCCTTACCAACTATATTGGTGGTTGTGTTGTCTCTAAACCTCATTATTCTAATATATTTATTCTTCAAGGAGATGAAATTATTTCTATAGATTGTCATGTGTCTTGAGTACCCACTATCTATATACCATTTAATGGCTTCGTCTTGAATGTGAAAGGCAATCTAAGCTAGCATAGATTCCTCTTTGGTCTTATATTCCTCCTTCACAAATAATCTATCTTGCTTCTTAAGCTCAATCTGATCTATCCTATCTTGTTTTGGCTTTCATACCAATATTTTATCTTTATTATGAATTCTAGGATCTTCATATGTCTTTTTGAATCTTGTGAACCTTATAACTCAGTTAGAGCAGATTCTTACAATGTGTCCTATATTATGATAGATGTAACAAATAACTATTTTATACTTACCATGGTTCCATGATGACTTATCTTTTATAGCATTGGGTTTCCTGATTAAATTTTTTGGGTTTGTACTCTTGACTTATTCTAACTTCTCATTCTCTCTCTCAAACTTTCTTAATTTTTTTATGAGATGTTAATGCTCAACCTTCAAGTAATTTAGCTATGTGTTCAACGAGTCATAACCAAATTCCTTTGACTTACACCTTATGTTGACCTCCTCTAACTAACTCTTGAGATATTTGATAGTCTTATTTTTATGTTTAAAATCATCAAGTGTACTTATGAGCTCATCTTCAAGGTCTACATTAGCTTTTCCTTCTTCATTGTCATAGTAGACCTCTCCATCATACATGTTGTATTCTTCTTGTTAATCATAAGATATTCTTGTGCTTCTTAAGACCACCTTCAAGCTATTAGACTTGCCTCAAAGGACCAATATCTAATACCAATTATTGGAATCACAATGAATGAGAGGGGGTAAATCAGTCTTTAAAAACTTTTACAATCTTTACCTTATCATTCATTAACTATCAAAATAATATAGTAGGTTAGCAACACATTTAGAGTCATGAGCATGAGAGAGAAACATAACACACAAAGTAATTATTTGAGTGGGAAACCCTCAAAGGGAAGAAAACACACTCAAGATGCAAATGGACTAATATCCTATAATTCAAACATTAATATGTAGTAAAGCACCAACTTCACTTGGAGTACCAAATCTAACTAGCTAAATGCCAACTTGACTAAGCTTTAACAAGCACCCACTTACAAGGAGGTACCAACCCCCTAGATGACTCAACACCAACTCTACCACCTCAAAAAATTTGATCACCTTTAGAACCATTTATTTTTCATATAATATAGGATGATCTCAATCTTTATCTTTTCACACACACCCATCCTTCTCAAACTGGTCTCTAGCCTTCTTCGCTCAATTAGCCCTCTTCTTGACTTGATTAGGTCATATGAACTTGATAATAATATATAGTACCCATATTAGATCTTCATGATGGTTTCTATGTACCTTTATAATGGTATAAAATACCTCCTTCAGATCTTAAAGTTATATCTCATTCACTTCAACACACATATGCACACCCTAGACAATTAGGCCTTTTTCTTATACTAAGTTCTTGATCATACATATATTGGTTGGCCATACACACTTATCCACTTAATTTTTAAATAAAATGGGACTTAATAAATGAAATAATCATGAATAAAACATTAAAATAGGTCTTTCATAGTATATAGGCCAAACCCCTTTAGGCCTTAAGGAGACCTAATGCATTTAGGCCTTCATCAGCACATGTTACCATTTGAACACCTTGAAACACGATTAGAATTTTCACATGGGAGTAACATATATAATTTCACTTTAATAAAATCCTACAAAGCTCATATTGGTTCCATGACACCTTTATACTCCAACCACTTCTTGAAGCATGTTATTAGCATTGTTCATAATTAAGACTGTACATGCCCAAAAAGTCTATCTTGAACAACTGAACCAAAAACATAATCTTGTCAAAAAACTATGGAAAAAAATCATATATGAAGAAGTCTCATGACCTTAGTTTCATAACCATGTTCATTATACCTCACAACTCAAGGCAAAATCACTCAAACCCTTTTCTACAAGTAACCCACTTAGAACTATCAATAAGCTTCAAAACACAATCATGAAAACAATGACCTAAAACACCTATAAAAACACTTTTAGAGACTTCCAGTTAATTTATATTATCCTAAAACATCCTATAAAAAAATTAAAATAAACATATCATAATCTTTAATAGAAATATTGGTCTTACAAACCAATCTCATAACTTTACTGTATACAAACCTCACTGATTTAGACAAATTAATTTGAGAGCAATTTTCTACTATATACAATCATCTCAAAATATTTTATCTAATATGGGCATGTATTACAGGTCTTTAAAAAAATTCCCATACTTTTTAATCCATCCCTAATCCATGATAACACATCCCTAATCTCATTCTCAGTTATGCTTAGTTTTTTCACTATCTACACCATTAGACCTTTTAGCGATACATCAACTTGCATGACTAATTTAGCATATATGAGGTCCATAAATTTATCAAAATCAAACATGAATATAAGATAAATTTCTTGAGCTTGAACCTCCATCTATAAGAAACTTTGACACAATCAAATCTACTTGCTATAGTAAATTTTTGAGAATTAAGGCCTTTCTTATAGGGTCCACTCACTCACATGACAAACCAATTCCACCTAGAGGTACCTGGGGGAGTCTTATACATGATAAAATCATAAAAATAGGTCATCTAATCCATTATAAGCCATTTCCATCAATATCTTCTATATCGGTTCAAATTTAGAGTTTTAGAGAGGTTTAAACCACCTTACAATCTTATGACCATTCATAAAGTTTAGCCCCTTATTCCAGAAACCAATTCTTATAAATTCGAGATAGAACCCTTACCCATATACCATTAATTTGTTATTTTCTCATGCATAGGTTACACATGCTAATGAAAACATGAAATTAATTCTCAGGTTGAGAACCCTTCATTTTGTGCACTCGAGAGACCTTAAAACACTTTTTCTTGCCTTTTATTGTAAACTTTTAACTCAAACTTGGTAAACACACTTGGAACATCCTATCACAACAATAAAAAATATTTCATGTTCATTATTACCTTATAAAATATTCCTTATAACCCATTAGGCCACCATCTCTCTCTTTGTTTTCCAGGATTTTGACTTGCAAGTCACATTAGGCCTTGAAACTGACCTTTTAGCCATTGTCCATGCATTCTCCACCTCAATAAAATTTTTAATAAAATTATCACATTATATAAAACTAATTTTCCTCCTTCATAGGTCTTGAAAACATCTCATGACCCCTAATTAGGTCAAGTAAAATCTAGAACTAGTTTAGTTGTATGCTAATCTTATAGGTTCTACCCCTGTAGACTCACTTTGGAGCTCTCCTGAGTGATTCAATGATTAATAAAAAATATCAATAATCATCAAAAATAATATTATGTATATTATCATCCATCTCACTAAGCCACCATGTTCCTTTATGCATAATACTAGGCATCCTATGCACAAGCCTTCTCAAATCTCCTATTAGGTTGAAACACTTGACAACCTTTACAAAAGATCTTAAAACATTATTTTATGATTATATACCTTTATTACATGCCTTATAAATTTTTAAAATAATGTCATACCTCTCATGTATTCAATCAAACAAAAACATTATTCAATGACCTCATACCTCATGAACAACCTTTGACATCAATGATGGTGTTAATGCCAAGCCTCAACAATAGAAACAATGCTCAACACTTTCTTGAATCCTTAACCTCTTTATAGATTACCTATGTAATATGAAAAAATTATGAGTTATGTGACTATTTTTTGGTATCATGGTCCATTTTTCACTCTCAAATGAGTGGGTAAGAATAATACATTTGGTGCATCACCCCTTTTGCTTCCATGCTAGCTTTCAATTTCTCTTTTCCTTATAGTTGAATAGGTGTAGTGTTAATCTTAGGTGTATCATCAAGGGATCCATAAATCTCTATAGGTTATTTCTATTCATATTCCACCCGCATCCTTAGATAGTTCCCATTGTGTCAATTGGATGAGGAGACCTAAAATACCTCCTCAAAGGGTGAAACTCAAGGTGACAATAAGACTCAATCCCTTAATCACACCAAATGTTTTGGTGGATGTACCATCTAATTAAAATATTAACTTAGTGTTTGATTCATACTTCAATCCTATATTATCATCAAATTACTTAGGCATCCTATAACTATTGTCCCTAGAGTCAATCATATAGTTATGAATAAGGTTTTTTCCAATGATGAGAGATGTAAAATGGATAAGGTTTACCATTTTAGACATTATCTCCTTCCTTAGGTTGGCATAGACTAATGGGGGTATATGATGTACTTACCTTAATTTCTTAACCAAGATTACTTAAGTCTTTCTTTAATAAGTCTCTTTGAGCTAGGATGGATATATCCTCCCACATGGTCAAATTCAAATTGGTTTTATTCATTTGCTCAATAACATTGAAGGGTATTTGATCTCCCTCTAGCTACAATTTTGGTACAATTGTATCCTCTTTCTAATGTGTGCTAGTTTTGGACTATATTTCTTTAGAGGAATCCTAATTTTATTGCATTTTATATGCTCCAATAGCTTCCCTCTCTGTATTTGCTTCATGAGAGGCTTGAGAAGTAAGTATTTGACCAATTGATGAAAAAGGACTTTCCTCTACTTCCATTATTTTACACTTTATATTATGGGATACTAGGGTGCCACCTTTTCTTGGAGTTTAAATCTAGTTCATACCATATAATTAATCTTCTTTCCAATTCACAATAGTGGACTCACCTGGTACTTGAGATGGTTCATGCCCTCCTTCAACTTGTGGAGTTAGTTCACTAGACTACCCTTGAGAAGATGATATACTTTTCATCATCAAGGCTTGATTGAGCACTCCATTTTCACAAGTTATCTAGTTATTGTAGAAATTCAATTCAATTTATATAATGATTAAAAATCAAGTTACTCAAGCATTAGTCCATAAATAATGAAACATGCATAAAGAACTAACTAACCAAGTCTATCTATTCCTATGGGAATTACAAAGGATAGCAAAAAACAAATGAAAGAAAGCAACACCATATTACCTTCCTAGATGGATTATATATACCCATGTGGCTCAAAAACATGTTCCCCCTTGATCAAGCATCCTTATCTTTGTCAAAAATGGTGGTAAGCTCCTCCAATACCTCAAGAACACTCTATAAAACCTAGGCTCATGATTCTAAATCACTAAACTATCCTATCAATGAAGTTTGCAAGCAGACTCTATGGGCTAGATAAACTAGCCTATCACTAAACTATCCTACAAGTGTTAGTTTAGGTTAAAGTATCCCTAAATAGGGCAATACATTTTATGGGCTAGCTAACTTTTATCAAATCATTTTGAGTCAAAATGGCAAATTTGTCATTTAGTTCTTTGGATCACTCTTTTCTTCTAATTCATTGGTATACATCACATAACTTTATTACTTGGTGTTGGCAACATCCTAAATAGAAATATAGCTCTAACACATCTAACATCACCTTCTAGTTCCTCTCCAGTCAAATTATGACCTAGTAATATGACTTTCTGACCATTTTGATTAATTGTGCATCAATTTCTAAATAATTGCACTAATCTTGATTAAATTTACTAAAGATAATTAATCCAATTTAAGATATTAATTAAGAATTCCATAGATATTTTTTAATATCTCATTATTAGATATTAATTTTGAATATCTACATCACCTAGTGACATCATCTATGGGGTGGCATCCATCAAGCCATAAGTGCATAAAATATCAGGATTATGGGTCACCCATGCCTAGTTAATGCCTCCCATGCCTCTTTAATGATTATTTATCTTAAGGATATTTATGAGTTTAATTCCAAATATTAGGATTATCCATGGCCACACATATCAATCTTGAGATGGATGGTCATGGTTGATCCTGACCAATCTCAAAAATCTATAAATAGAGAGGCCATGGACATGAATTTTAAGCTTGAATATTGCAAAGTTATAATGTTAAATTATTTCCACAAGGTTTTGCATTTGATCATAGATTTTTCTTGTAAGATTCATTGATAGACTAGTTTAGTGATTTGGAATCATGAGCCTAGGTTTTATGGAGTGTTCTTAAGGCATTGAAGGAGCTTACCACCATTGTTGACAAAGACAAGGATGCTTGATCAAGGGAGAACATGTTTTTGAGCCACATGGGTATGGTGAATCCATTTAGGAAGGTAATATGGTGTTTCTTTATTTCATTTGTTTCTTGTTATCCTTTATAATTCCAATTGGAATAGATAGGCTTGGTTAGTTATTTATGTATGCATGTTTTATTATTTATGGACTAATGCTTGTCTAACATAAGACCCATCATTATAGGGTCAACACCCTCTCCCGCTAGTAATACCATGTTGGGTTTGTATCATCATGTTGCTACTCTATTTGCATAGGTTACTAATCCTCAATAACAATACCTTTCTTATAAAGGCTCCTCATTGACCCAAAATTATCATAATACTACTAATCACCCGTAGGTCACTATCCAAGGCCATTTTCCTCCATCTTCCAATTATAATAACTCCTTACCATCTCTAGGTTGTGTAGTCATAACTAGATGCTTGTGAGTTACCATTTAGGGCCCTTCACCCACTTCTTTCCATAAAACCAATGAGAACATAATACCAATGGTTCTGAAGTTGAATACTATCCCAACAAAGACTAAACTAGTTCATCCCATAGTTTAAAGGCCTTATAATCTAATGGATTAATTAGATAAAACCCTTGCATAAATTTCCATATTAGAACTCTTACAGACATCTGATGTTCATTGAACAATTTTCAACAAATCTTTACAAGAGTCTATTATGCCTAATGATATAAACCTTGATCAATTCAAGAACCTAGTTGGGCATTTGTCTTCATATCAGCAAATTACATTTGATCAAAAGGACATATCCACCCTCGACCCAAACCATAATAACCCACTATACATTGAGATAATCATTTCATATCACAAGATCAAGTAGGTTCTTATAGATAATGGTTCAGGGATAAACATCATATCTCTTAAATTGGTGTGATGATTGGGTTACATTGATAAAGACATTCAGCTAGAAACTATTACAGTCAAGGCTTACAATAATGTTGAGAGGGAGCCATCTGGTACAATCTAGTTGCCAATCATGGTTGGGTCTATTTCTCATCACACATTATTCCATATTGTGGATGTTGAGCTTCCTTATAACATACTTCTTAGTTGTCCTTGGATCCATGAAGTATAGGTAGTTCCATCTACTCTTCACCAATGCCTTAAATTTCCCTATGATGGGATCAAGGTTACTATTCTTACTGATCAACATCCATACCAATACTACAAACATCTTAAAGTAGAGTTTCATAATTATAACTATTTCCCAAGTTATAAATTCATTACAAAGAATAAAAAATCCACCATTTCTCATCCATCTCAATCTAATTATATAGACCCTGGTGATCTGACCTCCACTTTGATTGATCCATTTCTTGTAGCTTTAGCCAAATAGGTTATTATTAAAGACACAGACATTTCTATGTACCATCTAAAGGACATCCTCCATATTAAAAAATTACCAGAATCCCCTAAAACATTTGGTAAGCCTAAAACATCCCAAGCTCCTAATAGACCTAATCAAATTTGGCAACCAAAGAAGAAGCAACCAAAACCTCCTATGGTTTTTGTACCTACAATTGCACCAAAGAAATATTGAGAGGATTTTATCGAGGGAGATTGGTTATATTCTAAAGGCCTCACCAATTATTTTTAGAATCCAAAGTATCCTATCCTAAAAATAAATGGATCATCTTAACTATATAGGGAAAGGCCTTGGCCCACAGGTGCAAGGAATTTTAGAACCCTTATCAGCTAGAGTCATCAATTGGAATCATGGTCTTAGATTTAAACCACCAAAGGATGACCTCATAAGATTTTGTAGTGACTCTTCTGAAGTAACTAGTAATGAGACTCTTAGTAGTGACATAAAGTCCCATTATAGCCTTTTTGATGAGCTTGCTGAATCATATTTGTTTGATTCAAGTGCCATATTGACCATAACACCTATTGGATCTTCCCATCCTAAAGAAAAAACCTATCCTAGTGGTTCTTCCCTTCTTAAAGCAGGATATTATATCTTTACCATTGGTGTTTCCCATCCTAAAGCAAACCCTCATTGTAACCTATGCCTTTGTCATCCTAAACTCACAGATTGGGATCAACAAAATTCAATCATATGCCTTGATGAGTTTTATAATGAAGAATATATTATATAATACATGGGACTATGAGATGCATTCCCCATTGGTGATCATAAGTAGGGTTTTGATTTTTCATTGAATTCTTCTACCTAATTTGGATATCAAGCAAAATTTCTTGGTCATAATAAAGAACAAACATTGAGATCTATATGTGAAAACCTCTTTGAGGCACTTGTTGATCAGGGAAAAAGTAAAGAAAAAGACAAGCCTTCAAGTGAAAAACAATTTTAGGTGCTCCCAAGTGGGAAATTTTTCTCATCCCCTCAGGATATAGAAAGTCCATCTAGCCCAGTTTCCAAATCTAGTACAAGCATCTCTTCAAAATAACATCAAATATTTGAGCATCTTGCTCTTGAGTTTCTAGAGGTTTTTGTCAATTGGACTTTACCTAAGAAGGTAGATTCTAATTCTTCATATTATCTAGATATTTGGGAAGAACAAAAAGAAGATGAAGTAGAGGATCATGCCCATACATTGCCTACAATTCTAGAAGATGGTTCCACACTCCTTATGGAGAGCATAATAGAAGTGAATTTAGGAACCCATGAGGATCCTAAAATTGTTTATCTTGGAGATTCCCTTACTAAAGTAGAACATGAACATATTATATCCATTCTTAAGGATTATATAGACATATTTTCATGGGCATACTCTGACATGCTAGGCTTAGACCTAGATTTAGCTGTCCATCATCTTATTGTTCACCCTAATGCTAAACCAGTCAAGCAAAAGTTGAGAAAGATGCATCCATGCATCACTCTTTTAGTTAAGGTCAAGTTATAAAAGTTGTTAGGAGCCAATTTTATCAAACCACTAGACTAATCTAAATGGATTTATAACATAGTACTAGTAAGTAAAAACACCCTAGACATACATATTTATATTGATTTTTATGATATCAATAAAGCATTCCCCAAAAATGACTTTCCTCTACCTAACATCGACATGATTGTTGACTCAATTATTGGGTACGAGATGCTATCCTTAATGGATGGATTTTTTTATTATAATCAAATCAAGATAGCCCCTGAATATCAACATAAGACAACATTCACCACTCCATAGGGGACATTCTATTACCAAGTCATGTCATTTGGTTTAAATAATGTTGGAGCCACATATCAACATGTAATGATTATCATCTTCCATGACATGATGCATGACATTGTCAAGGACTATGTTGATGATGTACTAGCAAAATCAAGAATAAGAGTTGGACAACCTAACATTTTATGAAGAATATTTGAGAGGCTTCATGCATATAAAGTCTACTTGAATCCTAAGAAATGTGTCTTTGGAGTCACATTAGGTAAAATTTTAGGGTTCATTGTATCACAATGAGGGATTTAAGTTGACCTTTCAAAGGTCACCACTATTATGGAAATGCCTCCACCAAATAATCTTAAATGGTTGTGAGGTCTACAAGGCAAGATCTAATCTATACGTAGGTTCATTTATCAATTGGCAGATAAGTCCCATTTACCCATGTCTTAAAGAAAGGGGTAACATCTTAGTGGGATGAATATTTTTAGATAGCATTTACAAATCTTAAAACATACTTGGGTAATCCACCAACCTTATGAACTCCAACACAAAGAAGGCCACTGCTTCTTTATATTCAGTAATGAAACATGCACTGGGGGCACTTTTAGCTCAACATGATGATCATGGTAAGGAACACATGGTTTGTTATTTAAGTTGTGCATTGGTAGCCTATGAAAATAATTATATGCCTATTGAGAAGGCATGTTTAGCTATGGTGTTCACGACTTATAAATTGCAACATTATATGCTAAATAACAAAATTATTATTATCACCAAGTTAGATCCTCTCAAGTTCCTCTTATCTAAAGTAGCTCTTGAAGGCCATATGGCTAAATGGATTATGATCCTCAATGATTTTGATATTAAGTACCAGAATCAAAAGGCAATAAAAGGGTAGGTTCTTATGGACCAACTTGTAGAAGCTCGTATTACGACTCAACCTCTCAAATTTGACCTTCCAAATGATTCTATCATGATGATAGAGCAAGCATTGCAAGAACCTAAATAGTGGATGCTCTATTTTGATGGATCCTTCATATATCAAGGGTCTATAGTAGGCATATTATTGATCATTCCATACGGGGATTTGATCCCCAAAGCATTCCATATATAACTTTAGTGTACAAACAATATGGTCAAATATGAGGCATTGGTTGTAGGGCTCCATCTTACCATGCAATGGGACATTTAAAGCTTAAAGGTATATGGAGATTTATAGATAATCATAAATCAAAAAACTAATCAATATCAAACAAGAGATGATAAGCTTGTTCCTTACAAGTAAATTATTGATGACCTCAAAACACATTTTAAATCTCTATAGTTTGAGCAAGTTTTGTGAGTCAATAACAGATCTATTGATGCCATGGTAAAAATTGATTCCATGATTCAAATGCATGATAGTGATAAAGAGTATTAGTTCCTAATTGAAAATATTCTTTATCCATCACATATTCTACCAAAGTTAGAGAGGATATGCACCATTGTTGGTCTTAATCTCTCACCTAATCTACCATAGTACCAAGATTTTTATAACTATTTCCATAGTCATGTATTTCCTGCCAACAAACAAAAACTTTTCCTTCATCGCTTAACACATTATAACCTCCTTGGAAACATGCTTTATCAAAAAGGCTATGATGGAATACTTCTTAATTATTTATCTTTGGGATAATCCAATCTGGCACTAAAGGAGGTTCATAAAGGAATGTGTGGGACACATACTAATGGTGTAGTCTTAGTAAAGACACTTTTTAGAATAGGCTATTATTGGCCTAAAATGGAGACATATGCTTGTAATTATGTAAATAAGTGTGTTCCTTATTAGTAGAATGGCAACTTGATACATGCACCTTCCTTACCATTGCATTCGATTATAACACTATGACCATTCTCAACATGGGGTCTCAATCTCATTGGGAAAATTAACCCAACATCTTCAGATGGCCATAAGCACATTTTGACTACAACTAAGTACTTTACCAAGTGGATTGAGGCCATTCATCTCACTTATATTACCAAGAAACAAATAACCAAATTCATTCATTACCATATCATCTATTGATATGGCATCCCAACCTGTATTATATCTGATAATGGTAGATCCTTTATGAACCAAGATGTGAAATATTTTAATGCAAAATTCAAAATCAAGCACAAGAAATCCACTCCATACAACCTGTAAGGCAATGGGTAAACTGAGGCATCAAATAAAACCATTCTATCCATCTTAAAAGAGATGTTTAATGATGTTGGATGTAATTAGCATTTGCAACTCTTTCCTACCCTTGAGCTTATAGAACCAATCATCATACCCCAACTGGAGCTACTCCATACTCCCTTATTCTTGGCACTGAAGCTATCATCCTGGTCAAGATTGAGATCCCATCATTAAGAATATCAATAGATCACATTGAAGATGATGAAGACTACAAAGCCTTATGGCTGCAAGAACTAGAACTTCTTGATGGTAAGCATTTGGATTCCCTAGAAAACTTGTAGGCCTTTCAGAACAAATTATAGAGAAGCTACAAAAAATGCATTTTCCCTCAAGAATTTAAGATTGGTGACTTAGTTTTGAAACAAAACCAGAAGAACATGAATATTGGACCCAAAAATAAAGGCAAGTTTTAGCCTAATTGGTTAGGACCATATATTGTCACAGTAAACTATGGATAAGGAGCATATCAATTGGATAAACCTAATGGCGAAGAAATTTCAAAGCCCATAAACATCATAAACCTTAATATATTCTATGCATGAATAGATTTGAACCATTTTCTATAAAACCCTTGACTTGGGGGTAACTTGTGCTATCATAATTTCATCCCACCCTTTTATCTTACCTTGAACACATTTTATACTACCCTGGTCCACTTTTCATGAGTCTTGACAATAAAGGCTTTGAACCCTTGGCATTTTGAACACATTCTTCATCCCATTATGAATTGATCTCTTTGAGAAGCATACTCTTTATTTTTTATAGGACGTGTTATAATCTTGAACATTTTTTGTCCCTTGACCAATTATGGTCTTGATTATGTCTCATGAACATTATGAACATCTTCAGTAGCAGTTATACAAAGCAATTCAACCAGGATAGTCTTGTGTAGTTTCAGACAAGTAAACAACTACATCTTCTTAGTTTAAGAATTTAATTCTCTTTCTTGTTTTATCAAGAACCTCTCTCTAATCTATTTGTGAGCATGGTCCATTATAGCTAGCTTAGCTATCTTATTGAAACCTCTACTCTTAGGACGTGTATCTCCTCAACTAGATGGTCCCACCTTGTGCATATTTTATCCCAAAAACATTAGAAATACTTTGAAAATACCAAAAAAATTAGAACATGATCCAAAAAAGGACAAAAACATTGTCTTACACTTCTATACATTTGTACATTCCTATTTCACCATGCTACACTCTTACCATTTTTTAAGCACAAAAACACCAGTTCATTTCATCTTATCCCATGCACTTGCCATTTTTCAAGATCATTCTTTCTCATCTCATCAGCTTCTTGTTTGCTAGACCATTCTCATTTGTTTATTGTATCTTCCATTTCTTCTATAATATTAATCATGTTGATTTGATCATCATTTTTCTTCTATTCCATTTCTTGAGAGAACTAAATTTGTCCTGAAGTTCATGTTGAAACATGCATCTATGGAACCATATAGGTAGCGTCCACTTGTTTTATACATCCGGAGTCAGTTCAGCCAACCCCTTCCTTTTCTTCTATCATTGTTCCTCTTTAATTAGGGAACAATTATTGTGTCATTGTTCTTTGTTATGATGTGGTGGAAATTAATGCCTCTACCGCACATGCATGAACATTTGTCTTTAAATTACACTAAATTGGTTATTGTTTGTGTGTTTATTTGATTTTTCTTGGTGTTTTATTGTGCTTTCACACCTCTCCTTTTATTTCTTCTCCTTTTCTCTTTTTATTACTTCTTGTCTCATCTTGGTCTTGTGTTTCCTTGTTTGTTTTTGCTTAGCTCTTTTATGTTTCAGAACACCTTGATGATTCATATGGATCTTGATTGTTTATATCTTGATCCTATGTTATTACGTTGTTCTTGAAACATTTTTTTTACTTGATTGTTGTTGGTGTCTTATTTTTTTGGTTTTATTTTGCTTTTCTCTTTTGTGTTTAATAATGCCTTGATGGTCCACATGGATCTTGATTATTCATATCTTGGTCTCATGTCATTAAGACATTCTTGAATTTTATTTTTAAACATTTTTGTTCCTACTTAAGATCATATATTGATTTTAAGTTAGGCTCATTTATGTTTGTCTTTTTTCTTTGCTTTTGATTTTTTTTTTAAATTGTAAATTTCTCTAACTCTAGTTTTGGTCATTATTTTACCATTATCCTTAGTTACAAGTGTTCACATTTGAACTGGCTTAGCACAATTTTAATCTTATGTCATTCTAAGTTATTCACACTTATGATGCCTAATTTATTTCTATACCAAGCACTTTGTGCTCATGTCTCAATGTATTAACATCAACATTAGCTTCAATGAATGATTCTCAAGAACACTTTACAAAACCTAGGCTCATGATATGGAATTAGGCATCTAGGCAACTTACATTTTAGGCTTTTTTATCTATGCTTAGACATGTATCTCTTTGCATACATTGTGAGTCTAATCAATTCTTGGTCATTTTTCATCATTCTTCATTCCATTCTCTCCCAAACTTGGGTGAACTACATTGGCCTAAAGTTCATGGTAGAAAATGATTCCATGGAACTATGTAGGTAGCACGCAATTTCTATTGAGGTCAGCTTGGCTATCTCCATTCTTCTTTTCCTCTCTCTCATCAATTTGTGTATTCTCATATGCTTGGTTTTTATATGGATTTCTAAGCCATTACACCATCACATGTACATTTGCACCCACTCACTTTAACTTATCTTTTTGGTTATATCCTTGAGCTATTTTGCTTGCCAATCAACCATGCCGGGGTGTAACATCTAAACCTCATCTGAATTAAATCACCTCTACAGGGGCAAATCATTATTTATTCTTTATCAATGATATATATTTTCCCTATTGGGGAAAAACTATCTTATCATGATCAAATCTACTCTACTGGAGTACTTTTTATTATATTTAGAGACCCCATTATAGTGGTGCTTCCCTTCTTGAAGTAGAATGTTCTCTCTTTTCCTCTAATTACAAGTTCTCTACATTAAAGCCCATGATGGTAATATTTTAGTGTGTAACTTGTCTCAAGATTGATCAATACCTTAAGTGCACAGCTTGTACTCTCAAATTGGGTACATTTACAGTGTGTCCCTTACATTTATGGATTGAATCTTTCCCATTCCCCCCATCTTTGGGGCCTATTATACCTCTCATTATATTTTGATCATTTATGGTAATCACGTGTGCAATCATTAACTCATCTAGATGTGATCTATTCCATGAGTTAACCTCTCAATTTCTCTCTCTTTTCAAGAGTCCATCCTTCTTCATCTTAGTATGTCCTCTCGAGGGGGCATCATGGGTCTGTTCCAATTTTTTCTTGACAACTCTTTTCTTTGAAAAGACATTAATTCACTTGAATGTCTCACTATACCTTCTCAAATAGGGGTAAAATGTAGACATCCAATTCCTAACACCATTTGTGTTGAAATTGTCAATCTTACTCAAATTGCACTCAAAGGCACACTTTAGGTCAAAATCCATAAAACACCCTGAATGGTTCAAACTTGTCACTTACAAGTGCCAATTTAGGTCAAATTATACCTAAATATGGCAATTCATTTTATGGGCTAGCTAAATTTGATCAAATCATTTCGAGTCAAAATAATAAATTCACCATTTAGTGCTCTAGATCACTCTTTTATTCTAATTCATTGGTACATATCATGTACCTTTGTTATTTGGTGTTGAAAACATCCTAAATGAGAATATAGATCCAACGCATCTAACATCACCTTACAATTCCTCTCCAGTCAAATTTTAACCCAGTAATATGACTTTATGATATTTTGATTAATTGTGCACCAATTTCCAAAGAATTTCACTAAACTTGATTAAACTTAATCAAGATAATTAATCCAATTTAAGAGCTTAAGTAAGAATTCCATAAATATTTTTGAATATCTCATTATTGGAAATTGATTTTGAATATCTACATCACCTAATGATATCATCTATGGGGTGGCATCCATCAAGCCATAAGTGCATAAAATATCAATATTATGGGTCACCTATGCCTATTTAATGCCTCCTATGACTCTTTAATGCGTATTTCTCTTGAGGATATTTATGAATTTAATTCTAAATATTAGGATTATCCATGGCTACACATCTTAATCTTGAGATGGACAGTCATGGTTGATCCTGACCAATCTCAAAAATCTATAAATAGAGAGGCCATAGACATGAATTTTAAGCTTGAATATTGAAAAGTTATAATGTTAAATTTTTTCCACAAGATTTTACATTTGATCATAGATTTTTATTTCAAGCTTCATTTATAGGCTAGTTTAGTAATTTAGAATCATGAGCCTAGGTTTTATGGAGTGTTCTTGAGGCATTGGACGAGTTTACCACCATTGTTGACAAAGACAAGGATGATTGATCAAGGGAGAACATGTTTTTGAGCCACATGGGTATGGTGAATCCATTTGGGAAGGTAATATGTTGTTGATTTCTTTCATTTCTTTCTTTATATCTTTTGTAATTCCCATAGGAATAGATAGGCTTGGTTAGCTAGTTCTTTATGTATGTTTCATTATTTATGGACTAATTCTTGACTAACTTGCTTTGTAATCCTCTCTATAATTATGAGGTTGGATGTAAGTAAATAACCATTCATAATCCTACACCAAGTTGTTTTTCATGGGCATAATTTCCTTTGAGGTACTAGCAACATTGGGGTTATGGTTTTTGTAAGGCCTAACATAAGTAATTTGGCCATATGATTGAGAATTACCCTGATAAAGATGCCTATTAGGGTGGAAGGGTTGATTATATGACTAATAAGGCCTAAAATTATGTACTTTATACCTCTTCAAATAAACAAATTCATTTTCAAAGCTCTTCAATAGTGATATCACCTCATGTAGTTCACTAGGAGTTGTCCCTTGACTAGATGGTTGGTTAGTTGCTATTGGAATGAGTGCCAAAGTGGGCTGAGTGGGTGGTGTAGGGTTAATTATATAAAAAATTGCAAGGGAGGTCTTGCGTAAATTTTCCTAGCTTGTATGAGGAAATTTTTAGTTCTAATGTTAATATCATAGGCATCAGAGAGAGTTGTATACCCCATAGATTAGGTCATCACTACTATATCACTATTTACAGATCTCAAATAATACAAGAAAGCAATGTTATGGGTAGGTTTAACTAGTTTTGGGATTATATACCAAGTATTTTAGAATATAAAATTGAATTCTACCATATACTTATGTGGAACTCTCTTGATGGTGGGTAGTTGTTCCATGAGTGAAATATGGTCACTCTTATCGTTGAATTGTTGGCATAATATTTTCCCCAACTCATCCCAATTATGAATACAAGATAGTTGTATACATCTATACCATTAGATATATTTCACCTTTAAGGATTTATATACAAGACTCACATCTACATTATCTTAGGTGGCATGGTAAATTGAATATATGTTTACAACATCATAGATGTACTCAATAGGTGTTGTGGAATTTTCACCAGTGAATGATGGGATTTTATTTAGGGTTGTAATAAGTATGTCATCATACTATTAGAGAGAAAATAGAATAACACCATTGAAGGTTAAAAATATTTGGTTCCTTTGGGCTTCCATGTGAAATATTTTAGGTGGTACTAGGTTGTGTTGGGGAGAATTAGCAATAGAAGGGGGCCTTGAATATGGAGTAGACCTTGGAATTCTCTTCTTTCTAGTTGAATCTAATGATAAATCAACAAAATAAAGCTAAATACCTATATAAGATGTATTTTCTATTATTTTTGGCATAAATACCAGATACTAATATGAAACCATGATCTTTTGAATACCTTTTGGAGTCACCAAGTACCTAATATGCGTGTACACTAGCTTTAAATTTCCAAGATAAGCACCAAATTCTTAGTAAAATTTTCAATCCTCTAAAATATTTATCCCACTAGGCATGCCAAAAACTATTGTCATGTTGAAATGCACCCTTTCAAGTCCTAATTCCCATTTCAACTAACATAATGGAAACACTCCCATGTTGTGGGTGACCTATGATAGGAGTAAATATTTGGATACGGTTAGCCCCTTATCAAACCTCAGTACACCTAATTTAGGATTAGGTTGCATTCCTAACACCTAAACTATCAAATCCTATCTAATATAAAATAAGACTCTATTCATGAAAAGATAAAGAGAGAAGCTAAAAACTTAAAAATGAGGTGATGCACCAAGATTTGAGTGTCTCTTATACCTACCTCAAATAGCACAATAGAACTGATAAAAACTAAATTTCACTCTACACAATATTTAAATGAGGTTTTTTAAGCATAAGTGTTTCATATGAAGGTGGTGGACTATGATATAACTAGAAAGGATAACCAAAAGGCCTTTCACAAGACACAATTATTGAACTTCCACAACTAATCACCTGCATAACTAGCTATAGCACAACATACGACCTAAAAAATACATACCTACTTGCATCAAGGTAAAGGGAGATGGATATATGCAAGGGAGAATAAGTTTTGCCATAAATATAGATCAATGAAACACTAAAATCACATAATATAAAAGATTAGAAAAGGTAAAAATAAGTATTTGTTCAATTCAAAGGCCTTAAGCCAGCATTTATGAGTTTCTATAGAAGTAGAGTTTTGATATACCCAATAAAGGGATGATGAAATAAAGACTACATGAATGAAGTTTTTACATCATAACTCAACCTATTCAAGAGAGAAAATAAGTGGAAATAGTAGCATTGACCTCTCCCCATTGTATTAGGCCTCATCATCATGATGGTCTCTTATGGAAGATGGGTGTAGGAGTGAATAAGGATTCATTTTTTTACATTTTTTCCTTTGGAGTTATTGAACATACATGATTTGGTTAACTAGATGCTCCATTTTTGGAAAACATGACTTTCCTTATGCTAAAGGCCTTAACTCACCGATGGCCTCAACTAGTTTGACTTGGGATGACCATCACTCCATTCCATGGAGGGAGTTACATGTATATAAGATCAATTTATAATGCCTCATGTCTCAATTCACTCTCTTAATTACCATTGATCTCCACTCCTAAGAATTATTAATATGTTGAATAAGTGTGGAGTTAAGGCCTTCATATTTGATTGTTTGCATTTTTGCTCATAAGAAATCTTGAAGGAGATAAGAAGCATGTATCTCCATGATCTAAAGATTACATTTTGCTTTCTCATTTAATTAACAACCTTGAAATTGGATTGATAGAGTGACTATTTTCATGCATCCTTTGGCATAAAGTCTTCTTGAATGCAACTTCCATGCCTGTATGTAGAGCCACTCTTAATATTTCACAATGCCTTTGATTTTTGTGAAATCAACTAAATTTTCCCTAAAAAATAGGTTATAGGCTTGCACTCTCATGGAAACCTTGATCCTCTCTCTGAAGACCTATTAAATTTCATGTTCCTCAGTAGAAAACTTGCTCAAGAGACTCCATATCATCAGGAACTTGGAAACTCTCCCTATAGACCTATTAGAGGGTCTCTTGATCATGTTCAAAACTCTTAAACTTGTCTTAGGCTTGAAACATGTTTTGGAAAACCTTAAATAAGTATTTCATGCTTGTACTTGATGTATAGGTCTAAAAATGGATCCAAGACCCCTATATTCATGATTGATCTACTACTAGGAGACCCTCCATGACTTTATAGCTCTATAGCTGATCAATATGATTTGAGACATGATTTTCTATCATCTACCTTGAAGATAAATAATGTCTTACAACCTTCAAGGACCTTCAAGTTTATCTAGAATCTTGACATATTTTACTATTACCTTTCTTCTAGACCTTCAAAATCTCTTAACAATATACTTTATAGACATGCTAATAGTTTTATAGGGTCATTATGACTACCATGACTCTCCAAATCATCCATGTAGACCTGAAGGCACTTTCACTAGGTTTGGTAACCTTGAAGATAAGCTTAGAATTATACAAGCATATTAGAAAAATATTAAGTATTATTAGACCTCATGAATTAGTTTCTACCTTTTTTTAACTTATCCCAACAACACTCTAGGCTTCACATGATCTTCAATGGTAAAACTCATATCCTATAGGCCTGCAATCTTCTTGTAAGGTCTTGAAGTCTTAAAACCTCTCCACCTTCTTGTTTATGATTTATGGGTACATTGAACTAATCAAGATACTTTTGAATCCTAATGAAATTCTTGGAAACATGTCTAATTCTAGATGAAAACTATATTTTTATTCATTTGTGGACATCATATAGGTTTATTTAGGCTTTAACCTCCTTCTCTTTACCTATAGGCTTCTTGAAGGCTTTAAGAACCATACTCTCATCTTGGTCAAACAAGAAATATATTTTGGAGATTGTAGGCATACACATAGACCTATAGGTGCATGTATTCTTGTTTAATAACTTCATTTCATAGGCTCTAATATCATACCTAGAAAATCTACCTACAACTTAATGTTTCCAACCATCTTGGCTTTCTAGGCCTACAACTTATTGAAAATCTCTAAGACCATGCTATTCAATGGATATTCTTTAGATATTGATTGAAATTTCACCACCAAACCTTGTATTCATTTTGACACTCATGAAGAATATCAAATAGTCTTACAAGTAAGATTTTAGAAGCTTTCAAGCTCTTTGAGCTATCACTAGAGGTTTGTCCTTATTTCATAGAAGACCTATCTATTCATCAATTATGTTTTAAGGATTATAGTCCTAATGCCTATAACTATGTTTTTAAAGGTCATTTGTAAATCATACAAGCTTTCTACTAAGGAAAAAAACATCTTGAAACATGCTAAAAATCCCCATTCTTTATTTTCAAGCCTGTAGGTCTTTTCTATGCTTAATAACCTCATTAAAAACCTAACCTTGGCTCCCATGGGATTGTAACATTAAATAAATATTTAAATTAACCTATAGGATCTATACATCATCTCTAGATGTTCCAACCACCATCTATTTCAATTGAGAAAGCTTCAACCAAAAAATGGGTTCATGGGTTTATAGGGTTTAGGACTATTTATAATATTTTGGGCCATTTGACTTGATTATAATATTCTTAGTGAATTTTTATGCATTAATATGGTGCATAATAAACCTATTAACATCCTCCATCACCCACTATTTTCCATGAATTAGGAGGATTTCACAAAAATCCCTAACCATGTCTCTTTTAGGCTATCTAGAAGTTGTTTTGGTCTTGTTAGTGATAAGACATAGCCCTATTTCCTTTTTGTTACCTTAAAACACATATTAATTATCCTTATATACCTCCTCCATTCCATAAAATGGTTGTACCAATCCATGCAACTCATAATCATAGATGAATCATTCTTGAAAATTGCTTATAGGTGCCTAAGCCTATTGGGAGTCTATGAACATGGTTCTCTTCTTTGAAGGCATGTGAGATACTTAGGATGATGAGGGGACCCCATGTGACCCTTTTTTTACTTGAATATCCCTTATAATCTTCATAAATAGATTAAATATCTCCTTTAAAACCTACAATTTATTGAAAACCTTCATATTCGGAAGGTTTCATGCCTAGTTTTACATGTTAAGGCATTAGTGAGAGTTTAATACACATTATGAATGTTTGAAGAAGGATTTAGATCTTGGTTTCATGCATAAAACCTATACAATTCTTATAACTTGTGAATTCAAGGCCAAAACCTATGATTTTCTCTAGACCTATAACTTTCACTCAAGGCTTACAACCTCATTCATGACTTATTTCTTTGTGATCTTGCTTGAAACTTGTTATTCATTATGAATGAATCTCCTCCTCATTGAGGAACCTAAAAAAGGTTATGAAACCATAAGCACTTCAAAATCATGGTTTTCCTCCATTGTAACTATATTAAATCCTATAAAAAGGACTACAACTCCATATCTTGAAGCTTTTATCCTTGAGGGAGGTTTGAAATCATGAGAAAACTTTGACCTTGGTGGCTTAACCTTGAGAATCTCTTCATCAAACCTAAAAAAACACTGTTGACACCATGAAGCTACCATGATCATTATTGAAAGTAGAATAATGTTTTTTTATGGTCAAGTGCACTTTCCTCACATTTGGGAGAATTGAATGCCACTAAGGAACAAAATGGAGGGAACCCAATTAACTTCAACACCTTTTTGACCATTTGTACACATGGGAGATTTAGAGGAGGGTATTAAAACATTAAGATGACTTTATGAAAATTTAAAAAAAATTTTACCCTCTCAAAATGGCTTAATGAAGTGAACAAGACCTCTTTTATCCCCTTTATAATCTCATGAATGCTTTATTAGGATTTTTTATTTATTAATGACCTTAGACACAATGTAGAAGTGATGAAACAGGTCTATAAAAGGTTATCATGACTCTATCAAATGACTTAGGTTCTTTTTTAGTAATTTACCCTTGAAAATAATCTCATATCTCGAACTATCAAATATGCCTCACTAGGAAATCATGACTTTAAGACTAATATATTAGGCCTTATTATAAGACTAGGCATTAAATAATAGTTTGGGTTTTTTTAGACATGAATAAAGGCATGATAATATTGGAGAATTTATAAAAGACCTTGGTATACATCAATACATTGAAAACCATACAAATATACTCTCTAATAATACACCTAATACAAACCATGACTCCAATAATGAGTGTAAGACTCATTCAATGGAGCAGAAGTACAAATAACCTTAAGGAATTTTGCATACCTATTCTTGAACCAACATAATCATCATGAAGGTGTTTTTAGGGGTTGTGCTTAGATAATTTTTGAAAAAAATGGCCCTCTCAAAGCATGTCGAGTTTCAGAGTCTAAAGGTGGCTAGTATAACCAACAATAACCTAGTTTACTAGAGATGAAACCTACAAGAAAATGACAAAATTGGGTTGATTAGTGTGACCTAGTTGACTATAGATCTTAGATATCTAAATATATAAAATTACTTAGTCAACCAGTGTGACATAATTGAGTACAAAATGAAACCTGTAAACAGAGGGTAAAATTGGGTTATCCAACACAACCTAGTTTATTGTAGGTCATAGATATGTAAATTAAGGTTAAAATTGGGTTGACCAACATGACCTAGTTGATTGTAAATGAAAAATAAGAAATATAAGGGTTATATTAATATCAAGTTCACCAAAATATATGCAAATTATTAAAATATATATACAACTTATCCTACTTAGTAAATCCAATCTTGGATAAATTAATCAACTAACATCTATTGTGATACTTTTTATGACAGAGGCATGACCAAATTAGATTTGATAAGCCTAACTAAGTGATATCTTATCACATAACACTAAATAAGAGGTTTAAAAATTATATAATAAAATAATATTATGATATAACCCTATATAGGCCTTATAATACATAAAATGAAACTAATCTAGTGTTCACCAAAGCTTGTGGCACAAAGGGGGATGGTTTAACACAAACAAACAATTAAGGGATCATGGAAGGCAAATGGGGACCTAGATCACCTAAGGTGAAAGATGGAAAGCAAATAAAACCTTATAAATATATTAATTGTAAGTATATATGTAATATAATAAAGGATTTGGACACTCAAAACCTATTACTTTATGCAATATCTATCTATAAAATGAAATAGAAAAAGTTAGATATACTTACCTTTAGGTGAAACTTTCAAGTCTCAATTTATCCCTTGGCTAATGGTGCTTTGCAAGAGGTTATTGTGACTTTGTATGGATCACACTGTGAAAATAAAATTTATGAAAAAGACTCTTAATTTTCATCCAAGAATTCCCACAAGACAAACTATCTTCCCTCCAACATAAACCCTAAGTAATGGCTCCTTCAAATGTAAATGTAGAAGAATTGTGAGTTGTAATAATGAGAAAATTAATGTTCCTCTCTATTGGATTGAAATGAGACTTGTATTTATAGTAATGGATATGTCTTAAACCTTCTAGAATTTTAGATGACAAGGTTTTTTTAGCATAACCTAGTTTTAATAAAAAGTTATTATTAGGCCTTGAACTAGGTTAGACTAACCGACTTAGTTCCATAATGTGCACTTTAACTTTTATAACAGGGTTGACCCAAATGACTCAGTAGGAAAAGAGTACGTTTGTTTAGTTAGGTGATTTTTAAATGAGAATGGATTATGGAAATGGATAATGGGGTTTATATTCTTGGGGATTTGTCTAAACAAGATTTGTACTGGGTTTAGGTAATGATATAGTTGACCAAAAATCTTTCAATGCACCAATGGTCTACCCAACCATTTCTCGATGCACCCTTTAAGGTGTGCACTTATAGAGATCAAAACTTGATAGGTTTTTACAAGAGATATAATATCAATAAATGATAAAGTTTTAAAATATTGTGTGTATGCACTTCACACCTAATTACTAGACTAATTATTATAATTTCCTTAATCATTTGACTTTTCTAACTAAATTAAACAATGTCACTTATTTTGTATTAATGATTTTATTTAACTTCTAATAGATTTATGTTGTCTACTAGTGGTTTGTATTTTTTGTGAATATTTATATGTATTTTTTAAATATAATACTTTAGAAACATGGATTCATCATCAAAATTAGTGGATTCATTAGGTCAAAATCTATTTTTGAGGTATAATTATTTCTATCAACTGATAATTATTTATGTATATATTAAAGTTGTTTATGTATTTTAACAGCTTTATGTTTATGTTTAACATCTTTGAAATTTAATCAATGACTTCATGATTTGGAGTAGAGGCTTTGAATTTCTTAGTTTTTGGGTTTTTTTTTTGTATTTAAGGCTTTAATTTTATACTGACAACTTTGAATTTGAAAAAAAATTGTTTTGTATTCAACAATATTTTCTTTATGGTTAATCTATTTTATTTATCAACTTTGTTTTATGTAGAAGTAACTTCATTCTATGTAGAAGTGGATTCATTGTGTGACAAATTGGATTTTTGTGTATAAATAGCTTTGATAAACCCATTAGTGGATTTAATAACCCCATAAGTGTCTTCACACTATTATTTTCCACTCAATATCCCATCTTTTAAAGGCTATAACTTTTGACTCAGGTATCCGTTTGACTTCCCATTTTCATAAAAATAAAGGTATTGAAAATATTCATCCATTCATGTAAAAATATTTTGTTTTTTAAAATATAAATTGATTTTATATCCTTAGTATCTTATTTTCATCTTAATTAGTGGTTCTATTAATTAAAACATTGGATTTGAAATTTATGTAATAGCTTAGAATATTTTTACTATTTTGGCATGTTTTTTACTATTAGTGGATTTGATCTAATATATTGAAATCTTCATAATAGAAATAAGTGGATTCATTCTTAACATTTTTTTAATTATACTAACTTTTTTTTGTCTAATGGTTGTAAAAATCATCCAAGAATGGATTTCCAAGATTGATGACTGGTTAATCAAACACACAACTCCATTGAAGCAAGAAATCAAGATAAGATAAAAAAAAAATATAAATTGTATTTAGGAAGAGAGGATTATTTATACAAAATCTTGAAGCTCATATATCTCAAAGTTGTCTACAACTTAGTAGCTCAAACAATCCACAATATATAAGTTGTTTATAACTCTACAATGCTCTAACACTATGTTTTTATCATATTCATTGAATTAATTATAATAGATTTAGGAAAGGTTCATATATAGGTGGAAGATAAACGTGACCCAACATGATCATGCATTTGGGATTATCTTATCTAATGACCTAATAACACCTAAACAATCTAAATAACATGTGTAGAGAAAAACCAATAAATTGAATAAAAATGTACAATAACACCCCCCTTAAGCATATTTTAGGTGGGTGGAAGAATTAGATCCTAGAAACTAAGCCTAATAAGGTACACAACTCATAAAGTGGATAAAAAGATAAAACCTATAGGAAAAAATTCCCCCCCAAAAAAGATAGAAAATAAAAAGAGAGTGTTATAAAGCCTCACTAGAAGTTATTGCTACTTTTAGCCACCCTATATCCTATAAAACACAATGGATGTGTACCTCCAAAAATAAGAGATATAAGGTGATTTTTTTTTTTGCATGGAAAATGTTATAGTAGGTCCCTCTATATCAAATGATCTCTCTTCATTTCAAAAGAAAGAGACCTTAAGATATCAAACTATTGAACTCCCACTCAAGTGGAATGCATGTAGGAATTAGGATGTAAATCTCTAGAAAATTCTCAAATGTCCTCAAGCTCATGCTAAAGTGTGCCAACATCTTATCATGAATCCAAGGTCTAACTATTTAATATGTAAATAAGGAAGTATAACATGAAGGAGAAAGAGCATGAGGGTTTATAAGTACCCTAATTACATCTAGAGAAGAATGTGCAACTTCATCAGAGCTATCATCAAAGAGAAGACAAATGTCCTAAATGGTGTCATCTAGATATGAAATGTGATACTCTAAAAATATATACGTTTGGTATAGAGGTTTATTAATAATGTGAATCCATAAGACATATATAATCTTGCTGCATAGAATCATTGGATGCTCTCAATGAAGCGACACTAATCTTTGAAGTAATAATAGTTACAAGTGTGTCCATAGTATGAACACCAGTGGATGGATTTAATAATGATAGAATGAAAAATTGATCAAATATAAATAAGGTATATAAAGGAGGATAAGGATTAGTATCATCCACATGTGAATGGTTCTCTAAGGAAGCATCACTCTTAGATGAAGAATCATTGCCTCTATATAAATACTAGATGAAATTCTAAGCAGTGATATGGAACTTAGTGTACTCAATCTAATGTAGAATATATTCAAAAATAGTGAGACATATTATTCTATAGACAATGTCATTATTTTTAAACATGCATGTTTATATTCATCATCATTTATCTTATAAATTAGTCTAAGGATATGGGGTAGTAGATCATGCTCCAGGAAATGATTCATTATCTCATTTTTACAAGACAAATAGTTCTCTAAATTTAGATGCACAACATTAAATTTAAAAAAAATACCAAAATCCATAGAGACACCCCCCATAACTATCAGTGGTGAATGCCCTAATGTTTAAAATATAATGCAGACTCAAAAATACATTGGTCATAACCAATAATGCATCATGAGTGTAAAAAAAAACAAGTAATTTGAAAATATAATAAGAGGATGCTGATCTCAACTGATGATGCATCCATAAGGAGTGAGAATAAAATGTTTGAGAAAGTAAGGAGATAGGTAGAAAATAATGTTTATTTATAAGGTGGCTTGGTTGCCTACCAAACTAGTCCTCACCCTCCATCTTCAATAGGTGAAATAGATGATGGAATATGTATTATCAATAAAAATGATTACAATGTTTTTAAATCTCCTATCTCACTCAAATATTAATTTTATGAAAAAATAATTAAAAAATAATCTCCACTTATAACGAACCCCACCTCTAATATAAAGGGCCCTCCCTTAAAAAAATCCACTAAATGATAATAATTTACATAATTTATTAAAAGAACTATTTAATTATAAAAGGGATTTTTTAATGTGGTTTGACCCCTTAACTTCCTTCACCTAATGTTTTACCAAAAACAAATATAGACAAAATGGCTAGTTACAATTTCAAACATATAAATATGAAAATTGATATTTAAGTTACAATATTGGAATCTAGGTTTTTTTAAAGTCAAAGACTTATAAACCCTTTTTTATTTGATCAAAAGAAGTGGTATTTGAAAACCACAGGCTATAGGATTAGGTAGAGTAGAAGAAAGGTGAGTGGTTTCATAAAAACCATGGGTTTGGTAGTATTACCATCAAATAACATGGGTTGCATAGTTTTTTGATAAGATTAGGCATAAGATATTGAAACCAACATGTATAGGATTGAATATTTCAAGGCGAGGAACATACAGTCCTAGGTGGTGAAGGGAAGATTATGGGTGGCATTGAAGGACTAATTGGTTGAATTGATAGGCCAAGAAATTAATGGAACCCTAAGTATTATACTTTCCACATCTTAATTCCTCTCTTTATGTTTCTACGATAAATCACTTTCTACATTCAAAAGATAGAAATTAAGAAACTAAAATAAATGGTCAAGGCTAGATGTTACCTGGATATGGTCGTGCACACCAAAATCAGACGTTGGAAGGTATTCCTCTTTGGCTGTGGAGGAATGACACTTGCAAAGAAAAATAGACTAAACATGAAAAAATGTTAGACGAAGAGACGGTGGGCTATCAAGCAAACGCTTGATCCCTGAAGTACAAAGACTTCCTTAAGGGATATCAACCCACTGATAAAAAGTAGAATATTTGACTGAAGTATAAATAATGAAAGATAGAATGAAAGAAATAGAAGAAAAAAAACAAAATGTGTACCTGATATGCAGCAAAATGCTCTGCACAGTTGTTGGTGTCGGTCTCTGTGCCGGTGTCGGTCAAGAAGAGTGCCGACGTCAGTTAAAGTACCGGTGTCGGTCGGGGTAATGACCGGCGTCGGTCGGGGCAACAATTTTGGACAGGTCTGGTCAGGTCTGGACAGGGTCTTAGGATTTGCAGAAAGGTCAGATGTTTTTGTCTGAGGGTTCAGGCAGCCAGTTTAGGAGTCAGAGAGATTTGTTTGAGGGTTTGTACAGGGATCTAAGTAGAGTTATAGACTGACAGAGGGTTGATAGAGGTAATACGGGTGGAAGTAAGGTCGGGGCTATGGTCTGAAAAGCTCTGGATAATGATATTAAATAAAAATAGTAACCAGAGAGTAAAACAAAAACACAGAGCAAAGCTTACCTATTACGCGCCAAAGATAAAAGTTGAAGACATGATTGATGTTGTCACTGTGTTGAAGAAGTTTGATGTAGTAGACTGATGCAGAGTCCTTGTATCAGAGAGAGAGAACACGAGAGATGATTGCAGATGACTAGATGCTAGATAATTGGTTGGATGCAAGAAAAAATGGTTGATCGTTGCTTCGGGGTTCGGATCAAAGAAACATTTTGATGCCGCAGGTCTGATAACCGGTTGCCAAACCGATTGGCAACTGAATAATGGATAACGGATTGAGAAACAAATTAATGGACACAGTTTAAGGCTAACCGACGCCGACAGGATTGCCGATGTCAGCCAAAAAGGTGACTGACATCGGTGACGTCGATCGAGTAGTGACTGGTGTCGGCAGATGCAGAATGGGGACAAAGTCTAATTTTAGCCTTCTGCTCATTTTTACATGTTGCTAGGGTCAAGGCTTGTGGGAAAATGGTCAACAGGGGTTAAGGGGAGGACGACAAGGGTTAGACACAATTCTGGTGTCTACATTTGCCCCTTTTTGTCTTGTTGGTTGTTCTGGATGAACTGTAAGACAAAAATAGGAGGTGGTTGCCCCAGGTGTGGGAAACGGTTGATTCCGTCTTGTTGGTTGTTTGAATGAGCTGCAAGACAAAAATAGGAGGATTGGTTGCCCTGATTATGGATGAGGTATTCCCCCTCAAAGCAGGAGTCAAAAGAAGGGAATCAAGAATCGGGTGCTGATTTGACAAAGAGTGGATGAAAAAAGGGGGTGAGGGTGAATGCTACAAAAGTCGTGATGGTGTGCATACCACTACATGAGATGGTCAGGTCAAAGTGTCGTAGGTCGAGGGTCAAGGAGTGCCAAAATTGAAATAACTGGGCCCCAGCATTTAGTCATCTACTGATTGGGTTATTCAATCGAAGCTGAAGCTCTAATGGGTCATTGTGTTCCAGGTATCCCAGGCTTAGGAAGTGATCCTGAAAACACAAAAATGTCACAAATAGTGCAGATCAACCGGCTTGCGATCCTATACTTGTGAGGGTCCAAAAATGGTCTGCGCACAATTTTGCTAACCAGTCATGAGATAGCATACAGGCAAAAATAACCAAGGCAACATTGTCTTGGAAGTGGTCGAAGTCAGAGGAGATAGGCATGATCTCCAATGGTCACTGGTTGAGGGGGAGGAATGGATGAAAGGATGTGGCCGAGCTAACCTCAGAAGACGTTATGTGATTTGAGTGCTACCTACATAGCCCCTGTGGAAGGGGCCTCAGGCCAATGTAGTTCTCCCTAGAAGGGAGGAAGGGTCAAAGGGATAGAATTGGTCTTGATTGAGGGCAAGGTCATGGTCAAAAGGAGGAAAGAAGGTTTGTCCATCAAAGAGATGAACAAACGAGGGTGGTCGAGCTAACCCCAGAAGATGTCGTATCATCTGAGTGCTGCCTACATAGCCCAAGTCATAGGGCCTCAAACCAATGTAGTTCATACTAGTTGAGAAGATTGGTCGATGATTGGCATGGTCAAAGTGGTCGAAATGATGAGGAGAAAAAGATGTTACAGCCTTTTCCAAATGGTGTATTCTGCAACATTGGTTGAGGGGTCTTTCATCCCTAGCAATTTTCCATATTCATGATGGATGTATGCCAAAAATGAATTGAGGTCTATTTATGCTTTAGCAAGTATTGGTTTATGCTTAACATAAATTGCGTCTGGTCGATAGTTTCCATGTGTATTGGTGTCCATAGAAACTAGTGTGAATAGGCTATGGGAGTGGCCTGAAAAAGAGAGTTGAGTTGAGTTGATTGGAATGGACAAGTGATGAAGATAAATGTGACCAAAGTGCAGAAGAAGTGAAAAGCATATTGCTCTTTCATTGACAAGGACCAGAATGATAGCATAAATAGGGGTTATTAGAACCAAGAGCCCCATTCATGCATGACATCATTGACCAGATGTTGTGTTAGAACGGTAATCGAATCACTTTGACATTAAAGTGAGCTCGAAGTCCCTTGAGCAGGTGATAGGAGGAGGAAATAGGGTAACTCATTTTAGAGCAGAGATAACTTTGCCCCTTTTTATAAGAGACCCTGAGACAACTATAAGTCAAGTCCATGACTCATTTTTTTTTTCAGACTGATCAATGTGGGAAGCCTGCATAGAGATGTCATTTGTTTTGGTGGTCAGTTGTGAAGCTGATCAATGCGGGAAGCTTCTAAGATAGTGATGTTTATTACCAGAGTAGTCATAGCCATCCTTTGAGGGAGTGGTCTAGAATTTTGTTTAATATAAGGGCTTTTGAATAGCTGTCCTTCAAGGGAGCAGTCTATTAATTATAGCAAATGATAGTACAGCTATCCTTCGAGGGAGCAGTCTGCCTTTTGATTGTGATATTGATATGGTGACCATGGATATTTTGACATCTTGATTTGTTTTGACAAAAATGTGAGTCATGGACAAGATTATAGAAGGTCAAGGGCTCCCTTTTATTAGGACAAAGCATCCATACATCATAAAAGGGTTATAGAGGAATTGTTAAGAGGAATAGGGATGAAAGGAATTAGGACTAAAGGGATGGGGATTGCTCAAGGGATGAGCTCAAGTTAAGTGTCAAGTGGATGAGTACTTGACTAGCAGTAGAACAGTCACAGATGCAACGCATTAAGAGGCTCAGGTTCTGGTCATCCATCAAGAGAGGACAGACGATAAGTCCCTGATCCATACTTGTGCATGATAATGAAAGGTCCGAGGCAATTAGGAGCAAACTTGCCTCGTTTACTTTGCTCCATATTGGTCACGTGCTGATTCTCTTTGAGGATGAGGTCTCTGATGTTGAAATCTCATTCTCGCAAATTTTTGTCATAGGCAAACTTGATGCGATGTTGATAGACATGGAGATGATTAAGGGCAGCAAGACGGCGCTCGTCAAGTAACTCAAGTTGAGCTAAGCGATCTTGATGAAAGTCATCATTGGAGAGGATGTCATGTAGAGAAATGCAGAGAGACGGGATCTGTACTTTGAGAGGTAAGATAGCCTCTGTTCTGTACATGAGAGAGAAAGGGGTAGCACCCGTAGAGGTTTGGATGCTAGTGCGGTAGGCCCACAAAGCGAAGGGAATGTGAATGTGCCAGTCCCTTCCTATGTCGCTGACCACCTTCATGAGAATTTTAGTGAAAATTTTGTTGGAAGCCTCAGCCTGCCCATTTGCTTGTGGGTAGTAAGGTGAAGAGAAACTGAGTTTGATGCCAAATGAGTCGCATAGCTTTTGGACAGTCTTGTTTTTAAAGGACTTGTCATTATCAGTGATGATCTTATGAGGGACACCAAAATGACAGATGATGTGGGTGCTGATGAAGTCGATGATCTTGTTAGCTTTTGTGGAGATGAGAGGAATGACTTCCACCCACTTGGTGAAATATTCAGTGGCTGTGATGATGGATTGATGATGAAGAGACGAATGAGGGTTAATCTCATCGATGAGATCTAAACCCCATTGAGAAAAAGGCCAGAAATCCTGAGCAATTTGTAAGGCGTGACTAGGAAGATGAAGCAAGTTAGAGTGCTGCTGACACTTGATGCAATGCCGAACATAGTCGCTACAGTCTTGATGAAGGGTAGGCCAATAATAGCCCAGATGAAGGATGCGCTTGGCAACTGAATTCCCACTGAAATGTTTGCCACAAATCCTGTTGTGGACTTGCTTAATGGCCTGAGATGCTTCAGTGGAGGTGAGACAGTGAAGAAGGAGGCCGTCGAAGCCTCGCTTATAGAGAAGACCCCCTAGCATGGTATAATGAGCGGTACGCTTGATAAAAGCTCATCGCGCATTGTTAGAGAGGTTGGAAGGAATGACAAAAAAAGATAAGAAGTCCACAAGTTGCTTATACCAAGCATCTCGTGGGCTAGGGTCTATAGTGTTGACATGATGAATGTGAGGAGAAATATATGAAGGCAATGGCACACGATGCACCATGACAAAAAGTCTAGATGCAGATGAGGAAGATGGGATATGCGAAGCGAGAGAAGCCATGGTGTCAGCAAACTTATTCATGGATCGAGGAATAGTCTGCAGGAGGTAATGGTCGAAAGATGTAAGGAGAATGTCAGCATGGTTTTTGTACCTTTGCAAAATTTCATTTTTACAGAGGTATGAACCGTTGACCTAATTGACGACGAGCTGTGAGTCACCGAAGATGTTGATGGACTTGATGTTGAGAGAGAGGGCGGTCTGAAGTCCCAAAATTAAGGCCTCGTACTCAGCCATATTATTGGTACAATCAAAGTTGAGATTAAAAGACAGAGGCATGGGCTCCCCTTCGAGTGGGATGAGAATGACCCCAGCACCCCCACTGAGTTGACATTTGGAGCCGTCAAAGAACATGGTCATCTGATAGACGGCGTCATCGGTGGAAAGTGCAGTGATAGATTTGTCAGGAAACTCACACTATGAAGGTTGATTGTCAGGAAGAGGGGCATTTGCTAGTTGATTAGCAATGGTTTGCCCCTTGATAGATTTCTGCTAGATGAATTCGAGGTCAAACTCAGCAAGCAGCATGAGCCACTGAGCCATATGTTGATTTTGATATGGCTTGGAGTGCATATATTTAAGAGGGTCAGTGTGGGTGATGACAAAGGTCTTGTGATTAAGAAGATAGTGGTGGAGCTTGGTAGCAGCAAAGACTAATGCCAAACAGAGTTTCTCAATATGAGTATACCGAGTTTCATAGTTGACCAGTGTTCGGCTGATATAATAGACCGCTTGCTCACGGTGGTGCTCGTCTCGGTGCGTGATCATGGCACCTAATGAATGATTAGTGGCTGAGATATAAAGGTAGAAGAGTTGGTCATATTTAGGTGGAATGAGGACTGGTGGAGAGACCAGATAGTGTTTAAGGGCTTTAAAAGCCTCTTGACAGTCTTTATCCCATGTAAAGGAGATGTCCTTCTTAAGGAGATGATGAAAAGGTTAGCAGCGGTCAGAAAGCTGTGAGATGAAACGGCGAATGGACTGGAGCTTGCCTTGCAAATTGCGAAGCTGCTTGAGATTGGTCAGGGGTGGCATTTCAAGGATAGCGTGAATCTTGGCGGGATCTATCTCAATGCCACGAAAAGAAAAGATGAAGCTGAGAAGCTTGCCAGAGAGGACCCCAAAGACACATTTCTTAGGGTTAAGATGAACATTGTATTGAAGAAGATGAGAGAAGATGATCTTGAGAATGGTCAGATGGTCATGGCAAAGCTTGGACTTACCGAGCAGGTCATCCACATAGTCCTCCATGATTTTGTGGAGGAGATCATGGAAAATGTAGGTCATGGCACGCTGATAAGTGGCACCTGTGTTCTTCAAGCCAAAAGGCATGACTCGATAGTAGAAAGTCCCCCATGGGGTAATGAAAGTGGTCTTGTGCTGATCTTCCAGGGCAATCAAGATTTGATTGTATCCTGAAAACCTGTCCATGAGAGATAGCATCTCATGGCCGGCCGTAAGATCAACAAGTTAGTCAATGTTAGGAAGAGGAAAGTTGTCTTTGGGATAGGCTAAGTTAAGGTCGCAATAGTCCATGTAGATCCAGATCCCCCCAGTCGCCTTGGTGACTGGGATGATGTTAGAAACCCACTATGGATAATCAATGGGCTGGATGAAGGAGATAGAAAGGAGGTGCTGAAGCTCCTCTTTGACAAGGAGGGCAATGCGAGGATGCATCTTTTGAAACTTTTGCCTGACAGGCTTAGCCTCTGGTTTGGTGACAATGTTATGGGTAGTGATGGTGGGGTTGATGCCAGGCATGTCACTGTAAGTCCAGGCAAAGGCCTTGCTATGGTCGAAGAGGAACTGGATATAGTCAAGCTGCTGTCGAGCATCTAAAGATTGGCTAATCTTTAAGACATAAGGAACATCAGAAGAAGGAAGGTTGATGTCAATGGCTGATTCATTTAACATAACCTGGGTCTCAAAAGGGAGGGAGCGCTGGATGAAAGAATCGTCGGTGCCCATGTAAGAAAGAATGGCGTCGTTGTCAATGCAGTGGATAGTGTGAATGGTTGCCGACTCATCTTCTACCATGCTGGGAAAAATGAGAGGGAGAGACCTGGACACCCCATTAGTTGATAAGTCAAGGGTTCTAGGCGGATGGTGTTTATGCAAAAAAAAAACTAGGAGGAATGGAAACCACTGACTCCATAGGTGAAGGGGGCAAAATGGGTGAGTCTGGAGGAGATTGGTCAATAGTTGGTTCAGGACAAAGGTCTATAGGGTCGTGAGTGGGGTCGTGATATCCCAGGCCATACCGTTTCTTGGCATCGTCATCGTTGAGCAGCTCAATGGGCTAATGGGAGCCCTGCTCATAGCGTCTGAAACCAAAACCCTTCCATGCACACCTATAAAGGTAAGTGTGTGCAAAGGCAGGGTTGCCAAGAAATGAGAAGTCTAATGTGAAAGGTTGAGGTGAAGAAAGAGGATTACTATCAATAGGAGCTTGATTGAGCCCCCCATAGACGAGGTTGGTTCAGAGGTGAGGAGGACCATAAGGCACGATCATCCCGATCCGATGGTCGTAACTAGGGCTATGATGAAGGTGTCCATACTCTTGTGGAGTTTGGAACATGTCTAAGGTCAGCAAGTGATACTCCCCCAATGAAAGTCTTTGGAAGATGTCTTCCATGGGGTCTGTGGTCATCGCTTGAAGGGGAGGTGTGAGGGCGACTGCCTGTTGCGAATTGGTCAAAGCTTCCACGGATGGAGGTGGTGCCGCGATTGATGGCTTGATAGGAATGAGGATGTCATTTGGACGGTAGGTGGTGTTGCAAGTTTTGAAGGGTGAAGGGTCAACAGGAATGGTGTGGACTTGTCTGTCGTGCTCAAATTTCACACAATGGTGTAGGGTGGAGGGGACACAGGCCATGGCACAGATCCAGGGTCAGCCTAGCAAGATGTTGTATTGAAACTCTCCTTCAATGATGTAAAAGAGCTCTGGGATTGTGCATGGACCAATGCAAATGTGAAGGATGACTGTGCCAATGGTCGTGGCAGTGGTGTCATTAAAAGAGCGCAAGATTGCATCAATTTTGGAGACGTAATTCTTGGGAAGAGCCAACTGATCAAAGGCATGGGTGGAGATAACGTTGATGCTGGTGCCTCCGTCGATCATAACATGTTTAATGCATGTCCGATCAACATAGGTGGTGATGAAGAGGGTGGCATCCTGATTTTCCGTGTTGGATGCGGGAATCTTAGAATCGCTGAATGTGATGGAGGCAACAGAGGATAAAGAGTGGACAAGGGCAGCAAGTGGCTGGGGGTCCTCGGGTTGGACCTCCACTGCCTGTAAGGCTCTAATGAGGGCTTGACGATGTTGAGGCAAGGTTTGGATGAGGTCGTAGAGGGACATCTTCACAGGCGTCTGGTGAAGCTGTTTCAACATGGAGTCATGGATTGGTCTGGAAGAAGAAGAAGAAGAGGGTTGAGGCACGCTAAGGATAGAAATCTTAGGCTTGGGTAGTTGAGGTGGATTGACGAAGGGGTAGGTCCAAGGAATGGTGGCTTTTTCTTTCGCCTTGTCCTTTTGTGACCTAGTGGTTATGTGAATGGCATTGATTTCAAAGATAGGAGGTGAAGGAGATAAAGGGGTTGTAACCTGTTGATGAGATGTTGATGGGTTTGAAGAGGTTGGAGGGTTATGAGAAGGAGTCAGGAGTCGGTCGAGAGTGTCCTCAAAGAGAAGAGTGTCTTTCTCCAGATAGTGGTGAATGACAGCCTTGAGGGCATAGCAAGTCTCGGTATCGTGTCATGGCATACGATGGTATAAGCAAATCTTCATGTCATTGAACCAGGAAGGCTTAGACCTGAGGGGTTGGAAAGGCCTGATGGGTGGAAGAGTTATGCTAGAAGTCTACAAAAGTCGATGCAAGATCAAAGAGTATGAGCCCACTAAAGGGTCCGTGCTCGTCGATGTGTGCGATGTTGGTGACTTTTGCTTAGGCAGAGTTGGAGGAGGTTTTCGTACCACCTTCTGGGTTGATGGTGCAGTGACAGGTGGAGACAGTACATTATTCATGAGAGGTACTACCCTTTTGGGAGAGGGTAGGCTAGCAGTAGGCAAAGGAAGCAAAGGAGGCAACCGGTTTTTATTAGAGGTCGAAGTAGGAAGGACTCTAGTTAGGGTTGAAGGATGAGGGCCCAAAATGGAGGGCAATGGTGACGTGAGAGGAGGCGTTCACCTCTGTGGTTTGGTAGTCTTCTATGATTTGGGTTGAAGACTACTATTGGTCGAAGTCTAGTCTAAGTCCACCTTCACTTGTGGATGAGTGAGGTTGGAGACAGGGCAAACGCCAAGTGACTTGATTGGTTTAGATGGGGTAGATGAGAGTTTCGGTCCTGATGCGGTTGATTGAGGTGTAGACGGTCTAAAAGTGGAAGTCTGGTTTTTGTTGAGAGTCTTGGGAGGTTCTGCCATGGGAGGATTAGCAGCATGAGATGAGAGGGCACGGGCATATTGAAGAGATGTGAGATGCTCCCACAATCCCTGATGCTCCACTTTCCTAGAAGGGAGAAGTTTGAGTTTCTCCACTAGTCAGGAAAATGGCTGAGAAGATGTGGGATGAGGTTTGGGTTCTTGAGAAGATGTTGACGGTTGTGGGACCGAAGGTGTGGTAGTCTTGGCCTCAAGGCATGATGAAGTCGTGACAGGTTCATCCTTGGTTGGAGATGAAGGAGAGGTAGGTTCTTCCCTAGGTGGAGAAGAAACTAGAGAATGAAGGTCCTCAAGCGGGTAAAGGGCAGGGATGATGGTGCCCTCCACTTGTAGTCGAGGAGTAGGAAGGGTCAGGTCCTCCATGGGCAGCAAGAAGGAGGATGGTGAAACTGGCAGTGCTGGTAAGGTCGAGGCATCCTCTAAGATGAGAGAGGTTGATAGAGAACTAACTAGAGAAAGAGGTTCGTCCACATGTGATGGACTGATGGATGGACTCACCTCTTGATGTTGGTCAGAAATGAAGCATGAGACCGTATTGATTGTTTGAATGTTGTGTTCATGAGTGTTGTCAATCAAGGTTTGGACATTGTTTTGAGTTGGCAGATGATTGGGGAATGGTTGTTTGAAGATGTCAATACCTTGATTAGGTGGTGCATTGGGATTGTCTAAGATGAGGTCACCCTTTTCAAGCATGTCTTGGATTATGTTTTTAAGGGTTTTACAGTGGCCCGTGTCATGAGCTTTAACACGGTGGTAGTTACAGAAGTCATTTTCCCTATACCACGCAGGGATGGCATGTGAGGGATCAAATTGTGGAGGTGGTCAAATCTGGGGGAGATTGAGAGCCCCTTGTTTGATGAGTTTTTATAGCACAGACACGTATGATTCTCCGAGTGGAGTAAACTGTCGCTGTATGTATCTCTGCTGAAATTGGCGGGTGGCACTCTGAGATGTGGATGGCTCAGGTTGATTTGTTGAAGGCAAAGAGGAAGAGGATCTAACGACCACAACATTTGCTAAAGTTTTAGATTTAGGATTGGATGAGGAAGGTTTAGAAGAGGGGTCATTGGTCTTGGAGTTGGGATTCTTGCTCCACAACTTGACTTTATTCTCCTCGATGGCACGTAACTCAAGTTTACGGGCCATCGTGAAGGCTTCATCAAAAGCGTGAAAGGTCTGAACCCTCAAGGTGGAAGAAATATGTCTAGCACAGGCTTGGGAGAAAAGTTTAATAAGTTCAGGCTAGGGTAAGGAAAAGGAGAGTTGATTGATGAGGCCCCTCCATCGAGCAATGAAATCAGCAATGGATTCATCCTCGAATTGGCAGATAGAATAGAGGTCTGTGATTGAGACCTTCTTGGTAATGTTGATAGAGAAATGATCAAGGAAGAGTTGGGCCAGCTGAGTGAACGTGAAGAGGGAATGGCTGGCAAGGGAGCTATACCAATCAAGCATAGCACTTGAGAGAGACATAGGAAACGTGCGTAAAATCAATGCATCATCGTGGGCGATAAGGTAACAGGCATGTCTGAATGCCCGTAAGTGCTGTTGTGGGTCTTCCTTGCTTTGAAAATGAGAAAACTTAGGAAGTTCCCACTGGATGGGATATGGTCTGATTGGGACAGAAGGATGAATGGGCTCATTGCAAATTTGTTCATATGAGAGAGTGTTGCGTGAGCCATAAATGGAAGTCTTTAGGTTGGACATCTTGTCCATCAGCATTTTGATGATATCTACTGACGAATTGGTGGGTGGAGCGCCCCCTAGATTGTAAGGCGCTTGAAAGAGGCTGGAAGAGGTATACGACGTAGTCAGTTGTACCAATAAGGGTGCAACGTACGGATGACTAGTCGTAGGGATGGAAGAGGAGACTAAGGATGGTTGGGTAGAAGGCATGGCTAGGTTCGATGTTGTCACGAGAGGTTGGTTAGAGGTAACATGGGCCAATGGATAGGTAGCCACCCTAGTGTTGATAGGAGCAAGGGTAGGTGGAATAGAGATGACCAGATTCTGAAAGGGGGTAGAAAGTGGTTGAGTGGGCTGAGGTTGATAGGGGGCCGAAACCCCAGTGGAAGTGGGCCCAATGATAGAGGGAGAGGCCACACTAGGATGGTTGGTCAAAGGCTGGTCATTGGTCGAGGCAATAGCCTGGGTGTCTAAGGCTTGAACTACGAATGCCGTTGATATGGCCGCAGTTTCAAGAAGAGAGGTCGGCATTCCGTAAATTGGATTGCCAAAGGGGTCTCGCGTTCAGCTATTCGTGAGATAGTGCTGCAAGGCTTTGACATTGAGGTCCAAGAATCATGCGAAATCTTGGTCCCCTTCTGGGATAATAGGCATTTGGGTCAGGGATGGTCTAGTAGGAGTTCTTTCAGTCTCCAAGTTGAACTCCATTTTAGGGCTGGTTATGGACACGGTAGATGGAAGCAGATGATGCCTCGTGTGATCGACTAGAGCCTTGGCTTGGCTACGAGTCAGAACCATTCAAGGCAAGAAAGAATGTCCTCACAAGCTCAAACAAGTAGATAAGAATAGAAAAGATGAAGAACACAAGCAGATCCTAAAACCCTAAGAGTAAATTATTAGGATTATAGTGGCTTATGCCTTAGAATGTGTGTAGAGGAAGATTGGCTTTTGAGTCAGGTCCTAGAAGAAGCAGTCTATGGATGGTTTCGGGTTAGTTATGGTGCTCAAGAAGTCTGTGTTAGGTTTTGTACAAGGCCTGGTGCTAAGGAGCAAACTCCCCTCACTTCACGAGTCCAGTGATAAACTGGGCCCGCTTAGCCAAAATATACTTCCCCTAGAGATTAGACTCCGCCAGAGAACGGAGTGGGCTTTCCCCTTGGTGATGAAATCCAAGTAAGATCACCGGGATGGGTAAGGTATCCGCTGGGGGATGAAATCCCAGTCGGGCCTTGTCTCAGGTAAGTTAAGATGTTTGTTTTGTGCAAGTGGTTTGGTTGTGTAACATAAAGTGGACTAGATTAATTCAATATGCGGTTATTAATTACTAAGTGTGGTCTAAGAAATGCAAGCAAGAAGAAATGAATGCAAAGTGTTTTAATGCCCCAAGTAGAAATGTGAAGTTGGAATGAAAACAAATTGAGAATGGGTTGAAGAATATGATTTTTGACTAGTCTAGAAATGCAAGAAAAGAAAGAAAAGTTCTTTTTATTCCTGCTTATGATGTCATTTGAAAGAGATGAAAGAGGCGAAAAGGGAAGGAACCTAATGCACCTATATGAACGAAAGAAATAAAGAACCCAAGGAAGGCCCTAGGGTCCCACTGGGTGTGCCAGAATGTTTCTACAATAAATTGCTTTCTACATTCAAAAGATAGAAATTAAGAAACTAAAAGAAATGGTCAAGGCTAGATGTTACCTGGATATGGTCGTGCACACCGAAATCAGATGTTGGAAGGTAATCCTCTTTGGCTATGGAGGAATGACACCTGCAAATAAAAATAGACTAAACACGAAAAAATGTTAGACGAAGAGATGGTGGGCTGTCAAGCAAATGCTTGATCCCTGAAGTATGAAGACTTCCTTAAGGGATATCAACCCACTGATAAAAAGCAGAATATTTGACTGAAGTAGAAATAATAAAAGATAGAATGAAAGAAATAGAAGATGGAAAACAAAATGTGTACCTGATATGCAGCAAAATGCTCTGCACAGTCACCAGTGTCGGTCTCTGTGCCGGTGTCGGTCAAGAAGAGTGCCGACATCAGTTAAAGTGCGGCATCGATCGGGGTAATGACCGGCGTCGATCGGGGCAACCATTTTGGATAGGTCTGGTCAGGTCTGGACAGGGTCTTAGGATTTGTAGAAAGGTCAGATGTTTTTGTCTGAGGGTTTAGGAAGCCGGTTTAGGAGTCAGAGAGATTTGTTTGAGGGTTTGTACAGGGATCTGGGCAGAGTTACAGACTGATAGAGGGTTGATAGAGGTAATACGGGTGGAAGTAAGGTCTGGGCTGTGGTCTGAAAAGCTCTGGATAATGATATTAAATAAAAATAGTAACCAGAGAGTAAAACAAAAACATAGAGCAAAGCTTACCTGTTACGCACCGAAGATAAAAGTTGAAGACATGATTGATGTTGTTGCTGTGTTGAAGAAGTTTGATGTAGCAGACCGATGTAGAGTCCTTATATTGGAGAGAGAGAACATGAGAGATGATTGCAAATGACTGGATGCTAGAAAATTGGTTGATCATTTGGTTGGATGCAAGAAAAAATGGTTGATCGTTGCTGCGGGGTTCGAATCAAAGAAACATTTTGATGCCGTAGGTCCGATAACTGGTTGCCAAACTGATTGGCAACTGAATAATAGATAACGGATTGAGAAATGAATTAATGGATGTAGTTCAAGGTTGACCGACGCCGACAGGATTGCCGATGTCGGTCGAAAAGGTGACCGATGTCAGCGACATCGATCGAGTAGTGACCGGTGTCGGTAGATGTAGAATGGGTACAGAGTCTAATTTTAGCCTTCTGCTCATTCTTACATGCTGATAGGGTCAAGGCTTGTGGGAAAATGGTCGACAGGGGTTAAGGGGAGGATGACAAGGGTTAGACACAATTCTGGTGTCTACACTTTACTTGATTCCAATCCTTTCTCACTCTTCTATTAGAGGCTTTATCACCTAATTTTTCATGTTTTATTGAGCCTAATTGTAGATGGAGGGTCTTAATAAGGGAAAGTGAATTTTTGGGGGATGATTTGAAGGTGGGATGACCATGAATTGGTTTATGGCTCAATGTGAATTCCAATGGGATGCCATGTACCTTTAGAATGTCATGTGTAATATCAAACCTTGGTTATCAAAGAGTCATTTGACTAGCATGTAAGGTGATTTATTATGAGGAGTTGACTATAGTTTGGATCCAGGTTATTGGAGGGCATCAAAATTTAAACACTTAAAGATGATACATAGGCTCAAGATAAACATTGTTGTTTGAATTCCATCATATAGATCTACAATCAAAACTTATACAACAAAAAAACACATGTTGTAGGATCGCAAATACATCACATATGTAATTAATAAACCCTTAGAGATTGGTATAAGATGTATAAAAAAATATAAAATGCCACATAGGCTCCTTAATTAACAAGAAGCAAGCAAATTATTATTTGTGAGCTAAACAACTACATTCAAATTCTAATGATCAATGTTAGTTAGAGAAGAATGGACTATACATTAACACACATATTTTATAAATTCTTCTTTAATAAATTAATGATAATATATAATAGTGAAACTACTCAAGAATTTAACAAAATAAAAAACCAATGTTCATTTTCTAGGACTCTCTTGAAATTGAACACTTCTTCAACTCACATGGATTTCATAATCATTTTGATCATTCAAATCAACTTAAGAACATTACATAGGTTGAGGACACTTATTATAGTTCTAACACAAAGATTAGTTATGGGGACTCATCTCCATACACATTTTGTAACACTTTAGAGGATGATAATTCTTTACCTAACTAACCTACTTCTGGTCCTCTTTAGGATAAGCAAACACTATAAAGTACATGTACATGGGTTGGGGATCCTTTAGATGATAAGAAAACATGTTCAGAGTTTTAAAGTAAGCCACATGCATTTTATTATTGTACCTCATATCTACATAATTTTTGGGATGCTTTAGGTATTCTTGAGTGGGATTATGCCATGCATGAGGAATATAAATCCTTAATCATGAATCACACTTGGGAATTAATACTTATTCCTAAGGGAATAAAGATAGTTCAATATACATGGATATATTAGAAAATGTATACATCAGATATGTTTGTTGATAAGTTTAAGGTGATATTGGTCATAAATGATTTCTCATAAGTTCTTAGCATTGACTACACTAAAATCTTTACACCAATCACTAAAATTAACTTTGTTAGACTCACACTTTTCATTACCACAACCAATCATTGGGATGTTCATCATATGGATGTGAAGAGTGCCTTTATTCACAATGACCTTAAGGAGGAAATTTACATGGAGTAACCACCTAGATTATTCAAAGATTCATACATTGTGTGCAAACTTCAGAAATCCATTTATGGACTTAAATATGCCCATCAAGCTTGGTATGCCATGATGGATTCCTTCCTTATTTTTATAAGGTTCATTTAATATCATTCAAATCCAAACATCTATCTCTTGTGGTAGGATGATTTGATTTTAATTATATTTCATTATGTTGATGATATTTTGATCACTAAGAGATCTTCCTCATCCATTGAAATAGTGAAATAAGATCTTCATGATAGATTTTAAATTATAGATTTGGGCATGTTACATTACTTCCTTATGATCCAAATTTCTCAATCTAACTCAGGGATTACTATTGCATAACAAAAATATGCTCTCGACTTGCCTCGTTTCATATGGTTGATTGTAAGACAACTCAAATTCCCTTATATTTAGAGTTAAAATTTAGGTATTTTACTTCACTATTGTTAGATACTACCTTGTATAGATAACTTTTTGGTAGCCTTATCCACTTGACACACACTAAACTTGACATATCATATATAGTGGGCATAGTTTCTAGATTCATATAGGAACCCCATGAGCTACACTATAAAGTAGCTAAGAATATCTTAAATTAAATTTAAGGCACACATATATTTAGGATTCATTTCATATTTGGCATCAACATTGACTTGATTAGATATATTGAATCAGATTAGGCTAGTGATATTCAAAATTACAAGTCCACCTTAGGTTATATATTCTCTATTGGCTTAAAACTGATTACTTGGTCAAGAAAGAAGAATAATGTTATTTATTTATCATCTACTAAGTTAGGATACATAGGATTTATCATTACTACCATTTAGGTTATTTGGATTTAGGGTATTCTCATAGAGTTTGGTATATAGTATAGATGACCTGTAATCATCTACTATGACAACCAAAGTACTATTTAAATTGGTAAAAATCTAGTCCAACATCAACATACCAAACACATAAACATTCACATGCACTTCATCAGAGATTTAATATATGGATATATCATTGCTTTGATACCATGTAATAATCATCCAAGAATGGAGTCTAAGATTAATGATTGGTTGATTGAACACATAACTTCATTGAAGAAACAAATCAAGATGATAGTAGAAATTGATATAAATTATATTTAGGAAGAGAGGATTAATATACAAAGGTATGAAGCTCACAACTCTCAAAGTTTTCATACCTCACAACTAAGTAGTTCAAACAATCCACAAGCTATAAATGGCTTGTTTCTCTACAATGATCCACCACTATGTTTTGATTAGATTCACTGAATTAATTATAATAGTTTTAAGAAAGGTACATATATAGGTGGAATATAGGGCTGACCCAAAATACTCATGCATGTGTGATTATCTTCCCCAATGACCTAATAACACCTAAGTAAGTTAAATAAAATGTGTATGTAAAAACCAATAAATGGAATAAAAATCTACATTAACAATGGCTTTGTGTTGTGTAGAAATGGCTTCATATTATAGATAAGTGGATTTACTCTGAGTATTAGAATCTTTGAATTTTTTATTATGTTTTACAAGTTACCCATTAATAATAAAGTCAAACTAATAATTTCTTATTTTAGGTATGCCGATAAAAGAATTAGTAAGTCAAACCTTGTATAAAAAAATTAAATCACATATAATTAATTAATTTAATAAAATTATTTATGTGATTTTAATAATTTTATCTTAATTTTTGTGTTTATTTCACCCAAGGAAATATTATGTATACTCTTCCCTTGCATTTTTTGGGTAACCTTGGGTATCAAAAATAATCGACACCTCCTCTTTTTAAAATTTTTCTAGGGTCAACATGATGTGGAATTCATCCCCACACACTTATTATAGTATTTAGGTGGGTTTTGACATGTATTCCATCACCACATACTAATCCAAACTTTATGTTCTAGAAAAGTATTGATATCTAATTCCCCATAAAATTTTCCATGAAGTGAGGAGGTTACACTCAAATAATCAAAGCATTGGATAGCATCCTTACATGGATTTGGGCTTTATCATACCATGAGGTATATAGAGAACACACCTATAGATATGATACATCCTATATTAAGATCCTTTAGCCCTAAATATCACTAGTGTAGGGGGAACAACATCTTTAAAGAATACTCACCACATATAAATGTAGAGTAATGGTTGGGAGACCAACCTAGTCACCATTTTATTGAATAAGGTGGTTGGTAGTTGTGTTGTATAACCTTATCTAATATCATAGGCTTATGGCTTGCTTGATATTATTTGAGTGTTTTTGAGACCAATATTATTTATAAACCCTCACACCCAACAAGAATCACATCAAAATCATTAATCTGAATCAAACCAAGATCTATATCATCCCCCATCATTCTAACAACTCATAATCCAACCCCAAAAAATTCACAGTCCAAACACCTAACCTACACAACATCCCTTATTTTAAACATATATCGACCAACATTCCTTATCCAACCCTGAATAATTCAACATCCTAAACAAATTCCAATCCTATCATTACCTTATAAATCCAATCCAAACCTCGTATTAACTTATAGTCTAAGTTTATCCTTATCCACATGTATCACCCAAATCACACCAAGTATTCAATCATCCAAAATCATATAAAACCAATCAATCATACACTTACATTGATCTAGATAGGAAATAACCCCTTCACATATCAAAACTAATGTCATAAGCTTGCTTGAATCCAATACCTAGTTAAGTTTGACTCATATATTCAACTAAATCTAATCATCCAGTCTAGTTCAATCCAATTATCCATGCCATATAAGTCAAAATTTGATAAAATAAAATCAAGATCATTTAATCACTTTAACTAGCCTAATTAAATACATTCAACATCATCAAGACCTAAATAACTAGTCAAATCTTGTTAAACCCATCATTTAGCTAGTTAATCTTATAACATTGTCAATATCTAGGGTTATTTATGAACCCTAATATTAGTAAAATCAAGTATAGGGTTTCATATAAACATCCCTAAGTGACATACAAGAGCTTATCTTAACTCATCATTAAGTACAAACATCAAATCAACATAAAATATTAGAATTATCATTCTCTAACCCCATCCTAATCAAGATAGCTCCTATCTAAACCAATTTTACTCAAGTATATTCAATTGAAACATATCAGATATGTAAAATGTTACACATCACATTAATCTAAATTCAAACTTGAAACAAAACTAAATCAATCCTTCATCAAATGGTCCACAATCTAAATTTATTCTACCTGATCTAGACATCCCACAATCATTTCTTAATATTTTCATTAAATACTTTGTACATATAGATTAAGGGAAAAAAATCACATCATCCATACTTTCTCCCATCTTGACCCATGGCCTCCCAAATATATTTTTATATTACCCAAATCAAATAGTATATATTTTCAAATAAGGATATAGTCTTTTACAACTCATAAAAATAAGGGCCTAACTTCCTACGAACTTTGATACCATAAACCTAACTTCCATCATAAAAATGAATAATCATACCCATCCCCATATAAATCATCCTACTCCTATCCTCTAATCTATCTAATCACAAATAAAATTTATATCCACCAGGATCATGACATCCCCTATCACACTAGTAAATGGAACCCTATCCTGATAACCCCATCTAATTCTAGTATGTCCTCTGTGCCACATCAAACACCACCACCCAATTATTCCCTATCATCACTACACCAAAGAAAATAATCTAATATAGAACCAAAAGATTCCACATATAAATAAGGTTATTAATAGAGAAAATATACTCCTTTTAGTAAATCCTTGGAAGCCATCTTGTACCAACTAGCCACAACTAACATGATCATCTACCCAATCACCAATATTTTTGATCTAATTAGACATAAACCCACTTGATATAGAGAATACCAATACTATCAATACCACATCATCTAATGGAATTATATTAATATATGCCACACATTCAAAAATTACATCTAAGATCTCATCGACTGTGGTGACATCAAAATTGAGATCAAATCAAATGAATTCACATCTAAGAGTGAGTAAGAGGGGATATGTTAATATTCCTTTCTAGATCATGATCAAACTCTTACATTTAAAAAATAATAATAAGACAATGAATCTATCTTTGACATACCCATATTATATAGTGAACCCATCTTTGATAGTGAACCCATCTTTGATTAGTCTCACTTTGATGATCCTTTATATGATCATTCATGTACATTCTAATAGCCCATTTTTTATGAGCCTAGTCCTCTCATATTTGACTATCCCCTCTTCAATGATACCACATTCAAATAATCTATCATTAACCATCCATACACTTTTTATCCAACATATTAAACCTCTTATTTTTGTAGATCCCTTTGTCCCAAAGCTTCCATCACCAAGTGGAAAGTGAAGAGGGCACTTGCAGATAACACTATCCCATAGGACCTCCTTGAGGCCACAATACAAAAATAACTTATTAATATCATTAAAATAATATCAATATCATCAAAATCAATATAAATCTCATCAACACCATCATTATCAAAATTAGGATCAACATCACCATCATCATTAACATCAGGATCAACAACAACATCAGAATCGACATTATAGTCACTATCATCACTCATATCAGCATGATCAATATTAAAATTAAATTAATAATCTACATGAGTATTAACATAAAATCTAATAGTAAAATATAAATCAATATTAGAATTAACATTAGAATTTTCATCACTATCTTAATCTAAATCAAGAGTATATGGCATCAATTGCATACCTCTTACAAATTAGTATAGTAACCTTAGTGAACCTTTCATGATTATTGATGAGGTTTTTGTTGGGATTGAATTAGGTCCTATCAGTATCCTTTATGAATATTATACTACCCTCAATCCTTTCATCAACTTCACCAATAATTTCATCCATATCCCTCATCCTTTTTACATCGCTAATCCTTTCCATCATCTCAATAATCGATCTCCTACATCCATCAATTGGGAGTGATATAATTAGACACTATTGAAATAATTCCATAGTAACACACCAATGGAAAAAATCATGGGTAAATAAGACCATATCCATTCACAAGATTATCAAAATAGCTTTGATCTAGTAATAAATCAAAATCAAAATAATTAGCCAAGTTAAAAAAAACATACCCTATAAAAAACCTTCTTAAATCACTATGACATAATAAAAATAAATAAAATAATCAGTAACATCACTAAGAAAATTACCCTAGTGAATTTTTTTAAGGCACTAGTGGGTAATAAAAATCAATATCAAGTATCAAATCAAGATGAGCCTATTGGTGATAACATCTGTAAGGCACCAATATAAAAATAAATCAGCTTTGTGTCATTTTCTCAATACATCATCAAAATCAATAATGGAATGTTTGATACCCCTAAAATCATTAAAATAAAATATCACAAGATTATTGAGGTATTGGACCCAAAAATATCCTAAATCATGTCACATAAATCATAGTTAGAGTAGTCAGAAGTAGTGTGTGCCATTTTTCATTCCAATTTATGGTCTCTTAATATTTATACCTCCCTCCATGATGTCATCATCCAACTAAATCTTATATAACATAATCAAATATAATGTATATCATACATTACTCTCCCATGAAGAATTATATATCATAGGGGGTACAAAGACACTTGGTTTTCATCTCTAGAGGAAGTATAATCAACAATCAACGAAGGTCAAAACAACATCAATGAAACCCATATCAATAGCATGATCCTAATAGCACAACTATCCCGATTAGGTATTGGTTGAAGATAAAAGTGGTCAAAAACATGCATCTTTTACACCTCCAATAAATTTAAATGTCATCAGATAAAAATAATAATATTATTATTAAAAAATCATTCATCTAATGGTGAAAACCATTTTTCTAACACCTTGGGCAAGTATCATGATGAAAATTGGTTTCTAGATTCATGTGTAAATAATTTTTTATATGCATATATCTTGACATGTGGGGGAAAAAACCACTTCATCCCTACATTCATATCCTAAAATTCATTTTCAACCCCATTTGCATCACATTCCTCAACTTTTAACCATCCTTACCTATCTTATCCATCCTCTCACCATCCCTACCCATCATAAGCATCTTATGTCATCCTATTTTTCATATTATTTTTATAGATACTAAATTTTAATTATAAATCACCTCATTATTGTACATTTGGGAATTACATATCATGGATGTACCTTCAGCTTCTAGACATTCCTAGTAATAAAAGGCTTACATACACTATCTCTCTATGATAAATTTATTATCTCTTAGTCTAACTAATGTTATTCTAATGACTGAGGCCTTATATCATGATCAAATTATTTTAAACCTTCTTATCTTCTATCCCTTCAAGTTTTAGACCTATAACACTTTTCCATCTTTTTAGATACTTACATCCCATTCAAACACCTATGTCAGCATTAGTGTCCCATTCTAATGTGAGTGTTTAGTGCCCTGAAGTCATTAAATTTACAAATAAAACATATATTATGGTCAACCTAAGTGATTTTATGTGAGATATTTTTAAAAGGGATATATATATATATATATATATATATATATATATATATATATATATATATATATATATATATATATATATATACAAGATCAATCCTCATTCATTCCTAATATAGTATAAACCTAACAACTCACAAGGCAACTCACCAAAAGCATTCAATCAAGCATTCAAGAGAGTAAAGATTCCCTATTTTATCCTATTTCTATGTAATTAATAGGGAAAATACATCTACAAGTTTAAATTACTAAAGTAACATCGATGAATATATATATATATATATACAAGATCAATCCTCATTCATTCCTAATATAGTATAAACCTAACAACTCACAAGGCAACTCACCAAAAGCATTCAATCAAGCATTCAAGAGAGCAAAGATTCCCTATTTTATCCTATTTATATGTAATTAATAGGGAAAATACATCTACAAGTTTAAATTACTAAAGTAACATCGATGAGTCTGATTTTCCAAGTTACAAGCTAGGTCACTATTGTACTTACTTTTCACATATTGCATTTTTGTACACACACAAACAAACATGTAAGGAAAACTAAATCATTATGAGTCCCTATTTGAAGTAGTGTCTATGTAGATAACACCCATTGATAGAGGAGTCTTTGGAGTTAGATTGACACCATGATCCCACTAACCCATTTTTCCCATATCCACTATGAAGATGAAGAACTAGGGTTTTGCTATTTGATAAAGAGTGACAACTCATGATCTAAATATAAGCACACCAAAGTGAAAGTGACATATAACCTATAATATCCCAAGTGGTTGCATCTATATCCCATATTTATTCTTTAATGGACACCTACATCTAAGTTATACAAAAGAATCGATGCAACCATTTGAGGTCAATGCAAGTGTCGAAGGCCATAAAGCTCAAACTTATAAAATTTAATGACTAATCCAAGACACTGATCCAATCTATTTCTATCACATTACATATTAGATCTATATTCACATGGTTGACCAACTAAGTACTCTTATGTTCACTTCATTACTATATCAATCAATAATCATACTTACTATTTTTATCATATATCAATATTTAGATTCATAATATTATTTATCTAAGTTTACAATTAATTGGCCTACTATAGATATTTTTATCACCCTTATGATTATTCATTTATATATTATTAACCCATATCAATTTAGGTTTAAATAATTTTGTCCATCCTTACTTCCCATCTTGGCCTTAGTAAGGGAGTGGAAGATGACTTTAGACATGTTATATAAATATCTTGGCATATCCTTTAAGTGAAATTTTGATGACAATACTTTGGACCCATGTAATGTGATCACTGTAGATATATAGTCCACTATTCATCATCCCTCATCTCCTTTTAACATTTCCTAGATAATTTTGTCATTCCATATACAATCATTACCCATCATGGTTATTAGGCTTGGTTTTCCCTTTGCTAGTAACCCCCTTTTGTATATAAATAATCTAAAATACCTTAAAAATAAAAAAAATACCCAAAAATCCAAAAAAATCATAAAAAACCTAAACATACTAATCATCTTGTCTTACATCCTTAGCAAAATCCAAGTCCTTATCCTCATCAAAATTCACATTTCATAACCAAATCCACATCCCTTATCAAATAAATCATATTTGATTATTTTATCGACTCATATATCAAATATAAAGTCATGGAATATATCATTACCAAGGGGAAAACCAAACAAGGCATATCTAATAATGAATCAATCACTCATCCCATGAATTTTCAATAGGGTAATTGATAAGACACTAATAACATAAAATCAATACATCACATAATCTACATGTAAATACTTGTGTGTTCATTTTAAGTTTTGAATCTATGATGATGTTTAACTTGTTTTAATGTATTTTATCATGTATATATCTTTTTATAATCATTTATGTTCATTTAAGTGTCTTTTATTAAGGATTTTTTGGATACATTTATTCATAGTTTATCATTTTTAACATTTATAAAATAGCATACAACAAACATGTCATCTTGGTTCCTTATACCAATGGTGCATTATGTTACGTGCTACTTGTACACTTTATTTTTAATATTTTTATCTTTTGAGTCACTCCAACATGAGTTATGGCAATAAGTCATCATAGTTATCCATATATCATGGTGCCTATTTTCTAGTGCTACATTAAACATGATTTCTCAAAACTAAATGGATCAAGACCATGATAGTAGAAACAAACATCTATCAACATCATATCATTGACAAATTATTTATCTTATCTAGATCAATAATCCAAATAAAATCATTTAACCTCTCAATTCATGAAGTAAAATCATCCATCAACCCTATCCAATTGAATCTAATCTATCAAACATCTAATTATCAAGCTTTTCCAAATAAATTATCAACATTCAAATCCCATCATATATTAATCAGATCAATAAAATTAAATCATCAAATCAATCATCTAAGTCCAATCATCTATCCTTCATTTGATCATATCTAATAATCATAATCATTATTAATCTAACATTTCTTATAACATCCATCATCCTCATATGTCCTAATTAGTCTCCTTGGGGCAACCTTTGGACACCATCATCATCTAATATGTCCTATCATCCATCATCAAGTAACTCCATCCTTAGGATAACTACATCATCTTTAGTTTCATATAGACTATGTAGGTAACACTCAGTCACATGGGTTGTCTAAGGTCATCTTGGTCACAGTCATGTCACTTTATATGATCATCTATCAACATCATTTATCCTCACAATCATGTAATTATCCATAATTACTTTACATTCAACTAAATGCTTGAGATAAAATCAATCATTTCATATCACAACAACCATACTTTCAATTATTTATCTAATATTTCTATCAATCTCCCACACCTATCAATTTGGATCAAAAAATCATGAAATCCATATTTTATTCATCAATCAATCACCAATTGATCAGTTAATCTATCTATCAATCAATCTAATCAAAGATTATAAATCTCCTCAAGATATGTTATTTCTTAGGATACATCTAAATATTTATAATTCACTCAATCAATCATTAAATCCAATCCTAAAACTCTCCTTAGCATGCATTCTTTCCTAGGATATGTCCAAATATCATGGATTTTCTTGTCCACTCATTGAATGTTTATAGTCTCCCCCTTGACTAGGTCACATTTAAGGTTTTAACTTTATCATCTATCCCTCCCTCAAATATGTCTTTATCAAGGCATCATCAATTAAAAATCTTAATCAAATTTTAGCTTATGGATTGATAACATTGCATCACATCAATCATAAATGTCACCCTAAATAATATCCAAACATCTATCACATCTATGGCATTCAATCGAACCCCTCTTTCTTCTATCCACACATCCCACCCATCATTCTCTTTTGATTGGTCATCCATATTATTCTTACCTACATGAAAACTCAAGGGGGAATCACCCATTTTAAATTTAATCATTTAGTAACTCATGTGACTTTTCATTTCTTTAAAATGCCATTAGATCTTCCAGTCGCAATGCCCTTTTAAAGAGGGTAAAATATATACATATACATTCATTATTCTATCACTCACTAATAATTCCATCCTCATTCTATGTTAATATTGATTATTAATAACATTTATGTAATTATCCCTAATATCATTATATTAACATTATACACACCCATTAACACTCTTCTTATATCTCCCAAATCAAACTAACCATACAACATCCTTCATATCAATTAATCATCTTATTATCTTGTCATTTAACCACTAATTAAGATTCCATAATTCTTAAAGAATTTAAAATTCCTCACCATGTACCTTCACCTACCACCACTAACAATCCTATAAATCACCTTCTTAAACCTCTTATAATCATCATTCATTAATCACAATAGACACTAAAAATCTCTAAACTTTCTAGAGCCATTACCTAATCTTTTCTAGAGATTTCTAGTAATTTTTAATTCCCAGGAAATATCTCCACCATTGATCTTTCATCTTTCATGGATGAAATCTATCAATCCATTAACTTCATCAATGCCTATAAATCCATCTATACCCCCATGCAAATTCTATCCTTTGAATCCTTGAGAAAATATTTCACCACTTTGTCTTTATCATCAATAATTAGGAATCCATTGCTCATATGTTGCTACAATAATAAGCATCACAAGAGAAATCTAAAAATTCAAGCATCAAGTGCTAAATCAAGTCCTTGGATCCATCCAAAATGTCAAGAGGAAGTCTATTTCATGAAAATTTGAGGTATAAATATTTTTCCTATTTCATTTATCTTTTTTTCAATTTAATTTCTATTTTGTTCCAATTAGAAGTTGTTTATTCTAGCTAGGGATAGAGTTGTGTCTAGAGTGTTCATGGATTTATATTTAATCCCATACAATCTAAATTAAGCATACAAGAATATTTTTAGATATATCTAGACTCAATGCAATGTTTGGTCAATAAATTGAATATTTTTGTAGTATCACTTTCATTTTTTTTTGGAGACTATTCTTGTAGGCTACATAGGAGAATAAAAAAATGTAACTCATGCCCTAGATTGTTATTGTAAATCCTAAAAAAAGAGGGTGAAAGCCCCATATGTTGACTTTTGGAGTGCCTAATCTCATAGGTGCATCCAAAGATGTGAATATATTAGAATGGTTGGAAACCTGAAAATATAAACAGTTGAGAGTGTAATAGGTTGAGTTGACCCAAATCATCTAAGTGATGATTAAACATTTCCTACATATTTGATACTCCAAAGATAGAATTCAAACCCATATAGTTATCCCACTTAGATTGATTTATGCAATTATGCTCTTTTGACTATATTAATATGTCTAAATATGGATTGAATACTTGATCATTATTTACTCTAGATATAATAAAAAGTCATTGGACTTGGTTGAGGACTACTTTAAGTGATTAGAATTAGAATTGGGAAGAATAGGGAAACTTTGTTCAATGTGTAGTAGTGTAAGTATGCCTTTGTATTGAAATTTCCTAGTGGTAAAATAGGTGATTTAAGTGTGACTTTATAGAAATATAAAATCATTAAAACTCACACTACATATAATTAAAATTATAGACCTAATTATAATATAGGGTCAAAATTTGAAAATTAACCATTAAAAGAGTAAAGGATAGAAACATTCCATAGGGGACAAAAATGTATACCACTATTATCTTGTATAGGATTTTTTTGTCCTTAAAGGAAACATGTGGATTTTGTGTCTAGGAATGTCTATACATATGCTTATGTTCTTTTTTAGTATTTAGAATATTTGCATAGGAATTAGATAGAAATTTAGAATACAAATAGGTCTATGTAGGTGCTTAGGATAGGGTGAGGTGGAAAAATAGGTCTAGATTAACTAAATAATTTAATTAAAGTGAAATACAATAAAAAATAACATTATTAAGTATTTGTCACCAAATTTGAGTTAGTACATCTTCTTAATCCCTTCTAGATAGTAAATGGCTTAGTTATACCTCATTTATATAAGCCAACCTAGGGTAACTTATGCATGTTTTATGACTATGGTAATGTATAAAAATATTAGTAAAGTAAAAATATTCAATACAATAGGAAAATTAACCCAAAAAACTAAAAATTATGGAGTCGTAGGGTATATAGGTATGTTTAGGAGAAGATTTTGGCTTTATTATCTAGGTAAGACTAGGTAATAAGTAAGAAATAGTTTAGATGTGTTGGTGGATACCTTCTCTATAAGTGTGGAGGTGTTGTTAAGCTCAATGGACCTATTATAGACCTATTTTAGGGAAAGAGTATTCCTAGTAATAGATTAAAATGTATGAATTTATCAAATAATCTAAATTGGGAATAAGGGTCTTTATGCCAAATTCAGGTGTTTACAGTGGGGTTTTCTTACAATCTATTGGTTTTTTAATTGACAAATCTTGTGACTCAAACCTTTCATGGTATGCATTTATGGTTATATTAATTTCATTGTATATCTTTTATCTAAGTATGTTGGTTATTTAATATAAAATCAAAATAAATAACACATTTTTGGCAAAAGCTAACACTCTTGCAAACTCATTTTTTGATTTTGTAATTTTTTCTAAATTTGATGTTTCTATTTTTAGATTTATTTTTTTACATGGTAATTTTTTTAAAGTTGTAGGGAGGAACATACATTTTTCCCCCATTTAAGATTTCAAACTTTGTTTTCAAGAAATATTATTAATTTTTTTAAAATCATCATTTATTAACAAAAATGTTAGTTTAAGGGTGAGTGCACAAATTGATTTATTATTTTTTGAATGTGTGTAGAATTAGGCCTTGTTTTTTACCATATAATTTATTTTATAATTGGATAAATGAAAAAAAAATTAGATAAATATGAATAGGCATGTATAGGTGCAACATGTAGTAGCCTAAAAAAAGTGTAGTTAGAAATAAATATAATTTAAACCCTTAAAATAGCCCAAAATTTATAAAAATCATATATTTAGAAAGAGGACAATGTGCTCATCATGAAAATATTAATTGTTTGAATTTTGATGTTGAAATCCATAGTGTATTTGGTGATTGAAGTTAAATTTTGTTGGTTTTTCTCAAAACTCTCAGTCTCAGCTATAGATGCATAGTCACAAGCCTTTGGCTTAGAAATCCAAGCCTAAAGGCCCAATTTTCAATTCAAATTCAAATAATGCATACACGCTATATAATGTGTACGCATTATGTAATGTGTATGCATTATAAATTGTACTATACAATGCATACATGTTGTTTTTTAATAATAATAAAACCATCTCTAGAATCATGTGGGAGTTACACATGAAGGCAACTTTGGCTAAAAGCTTATATTTACTACTCTTATACTTTAAATTTTTTTAGTAAATATAATAAATTAGGGCCACTCAACATTTGATAGAGTTGGTCTCATAGTGTCACACGTTACGATGTGGAGAATAAATTTTCAAAATCTAATTAGGTCAGTACTTAGGCATTTTTAGGGTCTAAGTATTAAACTTAGGGATTTTAGGACATAAAATTTGCAATTGATATCCATTTTTGGTAAACATATAGTCATTTTTTAGGTTTTTTTGCCTTTTAGATTGATTCTTAGCATTTATAGAAGTTTTAGGTTTGTCAAAATTGAATTTTAAAAACCACTTACTTTAAAATTGATACAAAGTGGTGTGTGTTGTCACTTATATTTTCACCCTTTAAGGAGATGGTAGATCTCTCCTCATTTAAGCATCACAATGGAAACACCTCTAGGTTTGTGGATAGCCTAAGGATGAGGTGAATATCTAGATAGGGATAGCTCCCTTGATGTACCACTTTGGATCACAACCACAAATAAACTTGGGGGGTGAAAAGGGAGAAGGATAATTAAAATTAAACTACTATAAGGGAGGTGATACACCAAATAACATGATGACTTCCAACCAATAGCATGTTACACATGAGAACAAAGGACAAACTAAACATACACTTCTTCTATCTATGTCTTCTCACATCAGTGTTACATTATGAGGTTATGGTTGAATGCCTTAAGATAGGAATACTAAACAAGAGGCCTTGGATGGAACTAGTGAATAGACTAACTCACTCAAACATGTACATCTCCTAGAACACTTAACATGCCCTACAAGATGAAAATATGTGAAATAATGAAACAACATGCTAAGGAATCCATAGTTTTAACTAAGCAAGATTCATCATCTAATTGAATACACTATGAATAGTCATGAAAGAGGGATAAATCACTAGTATTATTAATAAAATGTTATTCATTTGAGTAGGGTTTCACCATACTTAGGTGGATCATATATTACAATGCCAAAAAGGCTAGTTCTTATAGAAGTTGAGAGAGAGAGGATAAGAGAGAAGTGCAAAGGTTAAAAATAAAAATTTCAAGATGATAAAATTATTTAATTGTGCATTAGATAAGTATTTTTTATGAACCATGCAAGATCAGGAATACAATTCAAGGCATAAACTTCATGAAAAGTGGCATAAAACTCCTCATTCTAGCTCAGAAAAATTACCTATATGATTATCCCTATTTGAACACCTTATAAATAATTATGAAAAAATAAAATGATTATGATTAATGGTAAGGACATCATACATGTCTCTCCATCCATTGGTTTTAGGCCTGGTCATCTAGAATCACCTAGAAAAGAACTATCATCATATGTAGTCTAGAAAACTCTTCCTTCATGAACCCTACACACTTGTCCTCAAAATTGGCATAAATTTATCATTAAAATATGTTTTAGGGATTTTATTAAAAGTTTAAAAACCCTAAATTTCCTTAGAATCATTAGGTACACCTTAAAATCACTTTCCCTTATAGTTTTCACACTTCTCACTAGCTTGTCTAATATGCTAGTTTTGACTGGCTGAGATGATAGCTCCTATTGAGGAACTTAGGAGTTATTATGAGGAATTAAATAAAAATTTTTAGTTTTAAAAAGTCTTAATATTTCTCCCAAATTTGGTTTCATCTTCAAACTCCTCCTAGAACCTACACAACACAAAAATGGTCAAAAATACCTTATTTATCACCCCATCCATATAATTTTGTACAACAAAAAATCATGGGGAGTATATTTAAGGAGTCCTATACAATTTATTATAGGTTTAATTATCAAAATATTCCATTAGAATTCATATCTAGCTCCATTTTCACAAATTGGTCACTTGCAAGGTTCTTGAAGGGTTTTAGCCCTATTTGGCCTCTTAAGGTTTGTTCATAAAAACATGACATTAAAATCTCAAAAAACTCAACAAACATGGTGTTGAGTACCCCTAATAACCTCCCTAAACTCCACTGGCTTCCATGCAATGCCTCATGAAAGATATTAGTACTTGAACTTCTCCTATCGAGCTTATTTTCACCATTTCCTATAGGTTTGAGTTGATTTTGAGCCAAAAATGGCTTCCTCATGAATTATATTGCATAAAAATAAATTTAGAACCTCTTATATAGTCAAAAAATCATGTTAAAATAGGTTTTAGTGATTATTTGAAGCCAAAAATAAAGTTGACCCACTTTTTGGATGCTAGGCCTTGTCATACCTAATAGGACTGAATTGTCCTTGAAGCCCAAAATGGATTCCTAATGGTTATTATAAATTCCAAAATATAAAAAATATCCAATACCATCCTATATATATGATACAATAAGGTATAAGGAATATGTCATTCTATAAGTGGAAGTGGTTCTTTTTTGGCTTCTAGGCCTTAATGTGCCTGGCAGGCCTATTTTTAAACCTTCATGTTCTAGACCATATTTTTTGGTATTTAACATCCATAATTGGTTTATAATGTTTTAATATGGTCCATAAACTTTAAAAATCTTCTTTAAAGTCCCAAATAGGTCCTAACTCATCTAGTTATCTCTATCTTTTAAAAGTGCAGGTTACAAGCACAAAGGGATTTCCCTTTGTCTAAGACAAAATAGATGGCACTCCCATACCTATTAAAAAAATAAATGTTCTATGAGGTTATCCAAGTCACAAATGATATATGTACAAATTTTTATCTCTTTACTAGGTCAATAGACCTCTTAACTCATCCAAATTCCATGACTAGCTTCTAGGCGAAATGACCGTGTGTAGGAAATTCCAAAGTGGACTATGTTTGGATTTTTAAAGGGTATTTATATACTTGATTTAAAATGTATGATATTAAATTTTTTCACAACCTTAACAATTTTTTTAACCAATTCATTACTTCTCATTCTCTGCATGCTTCTTTATGCTCCTTGACTGGCTTTATGTTTTGACTGTATTTACTGTCTCCTATACTCTACTTGTAAGTGATTATTTACTTATTTGAGACCTGGTAATAGTGTGAAATAACCCTAAATTTAACCATGAAAAAAAAACCAATTTATATTTTCTTATACCCTGTGCTCCCCCTACAAACTTGGGTTCATAGCTAAGTTTCTTTTCACCATGACTGAGACACCCCAGTCTTTTAGGCATGCCTATAGGTTACTTTGCTTGTTTAGGTCTTGAAATTTTTATAAAAAACCCTAATTTATTTTATTTATCATCCTAATATTTGTCTTATACATTCAACCCAACTTTAATTTTCAACCTCAAAAGGATCAATTTTTTTTTTACTATCTTACTGACTGTGTCCTACCATGTGATGTGCCTGTAGGTGAGAATTTCTCTTTGGATTTGGTTATGATGTTTTAAAACATACTAATAAATTAATATGTCATTGGTTATTGTTTTTTACCTTTCACTTCATATTTTGAGAATAATAATCACCAATGAGACTCCATTTCTAGTTCACTATCCTATACAGTCATGCACAGGGATGTAAGTGTGTGTTAGGGGTAGACCTTATGTGTGGTTTTATGGACCATTTATAACCTATTAAATCAATAAAACTTAAAACTACCATAAGTAAACCCTTGTTTATTTCCTTTTTACCTACAAGACTATGCCTTTTTCCCTAAACCTAACTATAGGAGCACATTTCCTAGTGTACATACTGTACATGCATAGGAGTTGAAAAGAAAAGTATACCATCCATATCATCATAATATTCATTTTACTTAGTGTAAATTTAAATAAATAATTCCATTAAAACCATGTAATATTCCATATTTTATCTTTAGTATATCAATGTCCATTTAAGGATTCAAACCTATAGTTATCACTGTAGGATTTTAGTGTTTTTATGGGTACTTTTAGGCCTTTTCATACCTATCCTCTCTAGGTCATATTCCCATAAAACTTGGTGGATTTCATGTCCCTTATATATGATAAAAAATAAAAACATATATATGCCTCAAAAATTATTTCCACCTTGGAATATGATAACCCCAAAACTTGGTTGGGCCTCTATTTTGGCCTTTTGGGAACTTAAGGCTTAAACACAGTCAGTTCATGCTTAAGGGTAATCTTAATTTTTTTATAGTAATATAACCTTATAAACAATTATAACATGATCCTTTAATCATTTTAATACCTTAATTATGGTTTCAACAAATATCTCCACCTTTCTATATGGATTTTAAGCTTTCTGCTTAGGCCACATGTAGGTGGTGATTCTCAAGTCTGCAATAATAAGGAAATTTCAAATAGTGAACAAGAAAAATAGTCCCATAATGAGTTGTAAATCTAATTTCAAGGTTTAAAATGGAATTATCCCACTTATAATGGCTTGAAACAAGTATGAAGACATCCCATTCAATGTGAATTTACCCTCCAAGCATGTGTAGGTAAGCATATCCATGGTAAACTAGGTGAATTGTACTACATGACTACCATAATATTTCATATGCAAAGTGGAGGTTTTTTTTTGGATGATTTTGAGGTGAAAACATGTTTAAAGTAAGGAAATATCTATTACCCTTCCATGAATCATGTTAAATAGGTCCACACATGTGATCTTTTATGATTGTGAGTTAGAATGAGCAAGAAGTTGATTGAGTGTTAAAGTGTACTACAATATTGATCCAATCATGATATAGCGAGATAAAAACATGAAGGTAAGTGATAAAAATGACATTTATACATGTAAATACACCATATCCTATTCACATGGAAGCTCCTTTATGGAATTCAACCTTTTACAAGTGGAAAATTGATTGAGATTGCACATGGTGGTACCTTCCTATAAAGTGAGTTATTTGGACTATAAAATCAACTATAAATGTGAAAAAAATAATTTAAAACATGAGAAAAGAGATTCAAAATCCTCTAATACTAATATTATCAAGTTAATAGTATGGACCTTCCCACATAAGATAAAAAACTATAAGGTGTATAGATAAGTAAGCATACAAATATAGTCAGCTTCATGAGGATGGTTCATGAAGCATAGGACACCATTATAAAAACCCATTATATGTAAATTAATCTATCTAAGTGTAATAAAACCTCCCATAATAATTTGACTTGAAGCCTCTTTAGTTATCTATACTAAGCAAAAACCTGAAGGTCACTTCTACATGCCAAGAAGGGTGGAAAAGTAGGAGAATAGTTTTGGACCAAAAATGGCACCTCTAAAGCTAAAAAACATGGAAATAATCTTTGGGAAGATAAAGAGACATACCATGACCCTCTCCCATTATCACACTTCCCAAGGAGCCATATAAGTGCCAAACTTTTTCTTTTATTCAAGGAAACTTCCATTTTTTAAGAAACTTGCCACTTTTTAGTTGGTTTCAGTTGATTAAGACCTCCTAAGGCACATGGAACGTGACATCACATTATAAAACCTTCACACTTCCCAATAAATTCATATAACTTATTAAATGCTCAAATTTGACCCCTAAAATGACTCAAAAGGACATGTTGGATAATAAAATAAGTGATCAAGACTAATATAACATTGAATAACATTAAATGACCTATGATATACCTTATTACAAAATATTAAGCCCCCTAAAACACTTAAAATTTTATTTTATTTACTAAGGTTGTCCTAATTTGACCTAAAAGTCAAATTTGGTCAATAGTGTGATTGGGGTAACATAGATCACATTGATGACTTGCACACATCATAAACTAAATTTGTGTTAATTTCACTTGTTCATTATCCCTCCATCATTGATCACTTATAAATCATCCCTCATTACACCTAATCTCTCTCTCATCATTCCTCATTGTCCCTAATCATTCTCTCATTAATCCTCATTATCCCTAGTCATCTCTAATCACTCCCTTATCATCCATAATCACTCCATTTATTTTAGAGAAGTTCAGCTTATGTTATAAGAAAGGAAGAAGAAATAAACTAGATATAGGTATGGTATAAAATCCTATTTGGTTGTGCATGCATTGAATTAGATGATTATAGAGAGATCCTCTTTTTCTTAGGAGGAATGACCTAAAAATAAGATATAACTAAATAAAATGGTTGGTTAGATAGATAGCTGGGTGGATTGCATAGCGCTAGCTAGATCCCTAAAGTAAGAGCTTCCTCAGCGGCTATCAATCCATGATTTTTAAATAATTAAGTTAAAAAATCAAAAGATAAAGTACTTGCATAAATCATATAAGGTGTTAAAATTAAGTACAATAAATTCTTGATAAAGAAATTGATATAATTGAAAAATTATAAAAATAAGAGGGTCAATACTAGCACTAAATAGGTTGAGTGTGCTCCATAAAATTGGTTGGGACTCTGTGAATAGGTAGAGACAAAGAAAGTTGGATTTGGTTGAGGTAAGTGGGTGAAAATAGATTGTATTATTTTGTACCATAGTGACCATCTATAGTTGAGGTGATTGTTGATGATTGAGGTAATAATTGATGGTTGGGATAGACTATCAGTGGTCAGGATGGTCATTAATGGTTACTATGGGTTGGGCCTGGGTAATAAAAGGCTATTTGGATCAGGTCACAGAGTAAGATTTTGAGATATTGTCTTATCTTGGGCTGATTGTGAAGTACAAACAAAGTGACTAAATAATTAAAAATAGGTACTTAGCTTGTAGGTGGTTAATTAGATGAATGATTGAGGTGGTTTATCCTAGAGTAATGGTGCTTAGATTTTGGCCAATGGATGGTGGTACTTTATCTCTCTATCATGATGGTTAGATCACTAGATTGCTAAAAGAACACCTATAAAAGAAACTTTAGATGTAAAAGCTCTTGATAGTTGTGGGATGATTGATTGATTCTAGATCCCTTTTTATCTCTTACCCCTCTCTTCTTATAAGAAGGAAGGAGAGGTGAAATAATATGTTAAAAAGAGATCCAAATTGTCACCTAATTTTAACTTTGACATGCATAGGTTCACACATGAATTAGATAATCTAATTATAGAAAAGCAAGTCAGAGTGATGTGGTAGTTAGGTGGTTCAGATGGTGGGAACCTAATCATCGATAGTCAAGGTGATCATCAATGGTTAAGGTGACCATCGATGGTCGAGGGTAAATTGGGTTAAGCCAGTAGGTCATGTTGAGTAGAGTTAGGTGGGTTAGGTTTGGCTTATGAACGAGAGGTTAAGGTTAGAACCAAGGGGGTTGAAGGGAATTACAACATGTAGAATCATTGTGTGTGGATTTTTGGTGTCTACATTTTCCCCCTTTTTATTATGTAGTTTGTATCATCAAGATGTAAAATAAAAATAGATTATGAGTCAAAGGTTTGGTTGCCACAAACATAGGAGGAGGTGTTCCCCCTCAAACTAGGAAGTGATGATGTGAAACAAAATTAGGTATGGGTTTGATGAGTGGTGATGAAAAAAGGTGAGTGATAGGTTGGGCACTGAAGTACAAAAATACATATAGAGTGTGACAAAAGTGTGATAGCCAAGATCATGTATTGACTAGGTTGCTATAGTTGGTAAAAATTAAGGTCAGTGATAGAAGGACAAGTGACAAGTGGACTGTATGACTAAATTTAGGCATGGTGGTTAGGAACATTCACAAACACAAGTATTCTAGGTAAAGTATATGTTTTCATGGGTATCTAAGGCAAGAAATGATCCCAAGAAAAACACAAATTGGTCTGGTGTAGTCATGGGTATTTAAGATAATAAGTTCTTTCAAGAAGACATAAATTGGTTTAGCATGTGTAAGGTAATGTAAATAAAAAAGATCAACATGGTAAGTGTTATCGATGAGGTCAAAAGGACCAAGGAAAGGTTGTTATAAAATGCATGCTAGTTTGGGCCAAAATGGCTAGTAATGATGTGACATGGTTGATTGATGATGTAGGTGGAGAATGTAGACTCCTATGGGTGGGTACTTGATTGGGGTGCCAAAAACGTGGGTGAAAATTTGGTTAGAGGCAAGGGAGAATAATTCCTAATAGCCTGATCATTGAAGGTCAAGGATCCTAGGGTTGACTATCAGTGGTCACCCTGACTGTTAGTGGTCAAGGTAAAAACCATAAAAATGTGAAACTCTAAAAGTGCTAATGTGAGTCATTTGAACTCATTTGTTCTTTTGACTTTGGCATCTAGTTTTCTTAGCATTTTATATGAAAAGTATTTTTCTATTGGGTGATTGATTGGTTGAATTGTCTGAGTGGGTCAGAGGTTAGAGGTTGACCTATATAAGATGTAGGATGGATGAGGATGTGGTCGAGTAATGGGTCCTAGGATTCCTCCTCGATAATGGTTGAGGAATGAGGTAGGGGCTGCTACTAATTTGGTAGATTAGTTTGTGATTTGTATTACATTTGATTTAGAATTTTATTATTTTGTCATGGGTTGGGGAGGGTAGATTTGGTTTAACCTAGGTATTTAGGGTTTACATGGTTTTTGGTGAAATTATGGTTGAATTTATAAATTGGGAGGGGTAAGTTAATTAGGTAAGTCTAGGAGATAAATTTAGGTAAATTAGTGGTCTATTGAGGTGTTTGTGTGGGTTTTAGGTAGGTAGGGTTTGGGAATTTTCTATCGATGGTCACGCATAGTGACCATCAATGATTATCCTAACCATTAATGATCAATGATAATTATCTGAATGCCTACCTAACCATGAGTGGTCATAGTGACCATCAGTGGTTGACCAAATGGCAAAAGGTTTTGATAAAAAGTTAAGGCAAATTGTTGGTGAGAGGTTAATATTGGTGAATTATTGAATGTTATAAAGTTTGTTTAATGGGGTGTCAAGATTGTGATAGATAATAGTTTAATGTTATAACGATGAGTGAAGTGGGTAGAGTTATAAGATAAGGGTTAATGGTCAAATGGGTAAAGTAGGGGATGTTTAAAGAGGGTTATATAGTTTATATGGATAATATAGGTGTTATTAAGTAGGGTGAATGAGGTGAAAAGGTATAGTTAGTAGGCAAAGTGTGGTAGTATACTAAGTTTGCTTGATATTGAACATTACATGCATAGGAGAAGATCTAGATGTAGGATCGGGTCCCTCAAATTTTTAAAGAGATCCACCAGGGTATGATTACTACTAACTAGGCTCTAATGAAGGAGGTAGGCCTTGGTGCCATGATGCATTACTATCATGTGTCATGGGATGTAGTGATGATAATGGCCCTCATTGAGATATGGGATCTAGACACTACCACCTTCCTTATACCTACTGGTGAGATGATGATCTTATTAGAAGACATTCATAGGATTACTCAGTTACCCATATGAGGTGACCTAATTTATCACATTAAGAGGGAGGAGAGAGATGACTTCATGGATTTGTTGTATGGAGATGATCATGATTGAGTGAGATGGCACATTGGAGGTTTAAATTACACTCTGATGTATTGAAGGGCCAAAGATGATAGGAGGATAATGACCATGATGATGATGGTGGTATCATGCTTTATTATACCTGATTTGAGTAGTGGGAGGTTTCCATATCTACTATTGGGTATGTTAGTTGAGATGATATCGGGCCACATAGTGTTTGGTTGGGTACCTATGCTTTTATTCTAGATATACAAAGAGATATGGAGTTTTAGAGCTTATAAGAGGTATGATATCAGTGTTACATTCATTCTACATTATTGGGCATATGAGCACATCCAAGTTATGTGATAAATGGGGTTGCCATAGGAGGGGTATGCATAGATGGAGTTTAGAGTCAGCTTCATGCAATGGAGGGATGAATTTTTCCCTTTCAGGACTAGGTGGAGGGGATCATGAAATTGATTGGTTTAGAGGTGCATGTTTTGGTCATTAGTGACATGATCTAGAGACCCTATATCAAGTTTATAGAGTGGGTTGGATATAGGAGACATACACTATCCCTATAGAGCTACAGGTGGATCATCAATAGGAGGGATGGTGAGATAGAGCTCATCTCATTTGATAGGGTTTGATGATAGTTTATCCTAGTGTAAGGTATCCTGGGTCTATTCCTGAGGTATAGGTGGGAGGATGTAAATATTTTACTCCCAAGCCATAATATATATAGATTTTTATTGGTCACAAAGATTTGTTGGGTAGGTATAAAATAGATGATGCAAGATTTTTAGATGGGTACCTAGCATGGTACCAAGCACTCTATGTGGTAGTAGATTTTTGGGGTGATGATGGTGGGAGGTAGTTCATGGATGTGGATGCAATGAGTAGAGGTGAGAAAGCATAGGTATAGGGGGTTACCCCATATGCATCAAAAGTGACTATAGAGAAAAATTAGGCTTGGGTGGCACTAGCCATGGCATAAGATACTATAGTAGAACTATAGTGTCAACTAGTAGTAGCATAAGGTTAGGTGGTTATAGTTATAGGTGAGAGGGACCTTATTTAAGTGATATGAACCTTGATTACCTAAGAGAGAGAATATTTAAGGTAGGCCAAAGGAGGAGCTATAATACCTATAGGACCATCAAGTACTATCCCCATGACATGCTACCTAGCCATAATGGATGAGTGATGCTACTACGAGGCCATAGTCTTAAGACATTATCCTAATGATCCCCAATGAGGTGAGTATAGAGCTTGTATGGTAGGTGGTACTATCATGGTGATACTAGGTTAGTGGGTTGCTTTTGTAGGGGATAGTCATGTATCTCAAGAGGATAAGCACTAGGAGGCAGTGGTGCCCTAGGAGATAGTGGTGCCCTAAGGGCATAGTAATGATATGGTTCTATATTATATTTTGTTATATATCATTCTGATATTGGCCTATGAGTTGATGTGGTGAGATGTACATTTTGAGAAAGGTACATGTATATTTTGTGTATACATAGTGATGATGTTTATCTATGATTATAGACTCATGATTTATAGATATGCTCTTTGTTTAGTGTTTATGATTCATGTTTATTGATGTTCATGTTAGTCATTTAATGATGTTACATTAATTATGGTTATGATATGGATATGGATGTTGATGTAGACTCACCTAACTAGTCATGTGATGGATTTTCTCTTATTTATTCATGGTTATGATTATTTTTATGACATGTATGTTTATGATGATGATGGTCATGATAAAACTTAATGAGTATATGCTTCATTATTGAGACATGTGGTAAAAAATCTTTTATTTAGTCATTTGTTTATGGATGGCACATTATTGATATGATGTGATATGATTATGATTATGTTTATAGACATGGTTTATGCTAACAATGTTTTATTTTATGCATGATATGATGTGGTTATGATTATGGTGATTTTTCTTAGGGTAGAACATATAAATTTGGCTGAATAACAACACTAGATGTGAGAAAGAGAAGATAATCAAGAGATAAACATCTAAGTGAACATATCAACCACTTATTAGAGGATAAGAAGAGGGCATAGTGCTTATTCTTAGGAAAGGACTAAAATAGAACCAAAGTTGGAGTGGCTTAAGAAACATAAGCCCATCGAATGCTTTACACTAGTGTTCATTATTTGGTTGAAAAGGTGTCTTGATCACATAATGTTAAGTAATATTAAAAATCCCTTTCTTATAGTGTGTAAAGGGAGATGGATGAAAATGGAACCTTTTAGTGAGACTGACATGCCTGTTCTAGGGTTTACCAAAGATTTAATATAAATAAGTCTATATCATATAAGGTGTAGATTGATCGATGTGAGAAGTCTACCTTTGAGAGCCAATTTTGGTGATCAAAATTATCTTGCATAGGAGAGCCAATTATGGCTTTCAAGATTATTTTTATTTTTATTTTATTTTGTTAATGGGTCTTTTGATTTTTTGTTGTTTAGGGGAAGTTGATCAATGTAGGAAGCTTCCAATAAATTTCTATGCTTTTTACAAATGCTTTACTTAGCCATCATTCAAAGGAGTGGTCTAAGTTTGTTTGCTTTGTTCAAGGCTTCTTGATAGTTTTCCTTCAAGGGAGAAATGTACCTTATATTAAGAAATTTTGATATGTTTTTAGTAACTGCCCTTCGAGGGAGTAGTTTACGAGTGCTAGGAATGACCCATGATTGTATTTGATTATGAATTTACTTTGATGTTGTTGGATTTTGTGTGACATAGAATTACTTACATAAGCTTAAAGGTTCACCTCTATGAAGGCAAAAATAGAAGCATAAGAAGGTTGATTAGGTGTAAAGATGGCTAGGTGACAATGATCATGGAAATCCATCCTATAAAGGAGTAAAAAAGTACCATGAGAATCATGCCATGGGTAGAGCCGTGGTATCCATTGTTTAAGATTAGGCCATAATTATGATGGATAATCACATGATTTAATTTTAATCAGTTGTCCCTAAAATAGGGAGATAAATGTGGTTAAAAGTAAGGGATGAGTTTAAGTTAGATAAAAGGTGAGTTTGATCCCTTTTAACAAAATAAAGAATGTAGATGTGAATCATTAAGGGGCTCAGGTTCTAGGTTACCTTCATGAGAGGATAGCCGGTAAGCTCCTAATCCATACTTATGTGTTATGATATAAGGTTCAAGCCAATTGAAAGAAAATTTTCCCTTCTTATTTTTCTCCATATTTGTGACATGTTGATTTTCCTTTAGATTGAGTTCATTGATATTGAATTCTTGCATATTCAAGTGTTTTTTATAAGCATGTTTAATGCATTCTTGATATAAATGAAGATGGGTAAGGGTGCCTAAATGACATTCATCAAGTAGCGCAAGCTAGGATAAATAGTGTTTATGATAATCATCTTCAGAGATAATATCTTATAAGGATATGCAAAGTGAAGGAATTTAGACTTTGAGAGGTAAGACAACCTCCATTCCAAACATAAGAAATAATGGGGTATCACCTGTAGGGATTCGGATGCTAGTATGATATGCCCATAAGGTGAAGGGGATGTACAAATGCCAATCTTAACTAGATGCATTGATCATTTTAGTTATCATGTTGTTGAGATTTTTATTAGAGGCTTCTGCCTATCCATTCACTTGAGGACAATAGGTAGAGAAAAAACTTAACTGGATCCCAAATGCATCACAAAGACCTTGAACTTATTTTTTTTAAAAATATTTTCCATTGTCAGTGATAATTTTTTGAGGAACACCAAAATAATAGATGATGTGATGGTTGATAAAGTCAACAATATTTTCATCTTTGGTGGAGATGAAAGGAATGGATTTAACCCACTTGGTGAAATACTCAATTTTAATGATGATATAATGGTGTCATTATGAAGAATGGGGGTTAATTTCACTAATGAGGTCTAAACCCCATTGTGAGAAGGGATAAAAATCCATAGATATGCAAAGAATGTGGCTAGGTGCATGATGTAAATTGGCATGTTGTTGACACTTAACAACCATTTTTACATAATCAAAATAGTTTTTTTTAAGGGTAGGCTAGTAATAGCCAAGATGAAGGATGCATTTAGCCATGGTGAGAAAACTAAAGTGTCCCCCACATATCCCATCATGGGTTTTCTTAAAAGCATGAGAGACTTTGTGACTACATAGGTAATGAAAGAGCAGACCATCAAAGCCACATTTATAAATAATTCCACCCATAATGGTATAACATAAGGTACTTTAGATAAATGCTCTTTGAGCATTTCTAGAAAGACTATAAATAATGATGGTAAGGTTAAAATAGTTAGAGGTCTATTGATACTAGAGGTTAGGTTGGGTCTCCTTCACATTAAAGATGGTGGGAGAATTTATTTTGACATAAGAGGATTGGGTAAGTCTATAGATGATGATAGATAGTTTAGATTTAGAGGGCATAGATGGGATCTGAGAGGCAAGAGAAGCCAAGGTGTCAACAAACTTGTTGGTAGATCATAAGGTGGTTTGGATATGGTAATGTTCAAATGATGTTAAGAGTTCATCAACTAGTTATTTTTACTATTATAAAACATCATTCTTACATTGATAAGAGCCATTTATTTGATTGGCCACTAGTTGAGATTTGCTAAATATGTCAATAATTTTGACTCCCAAGGCTAATGTAGTTTGAAGGCCTATCAATAGGGATTCATACCTAGCTATATTATTAGTACATTCAAAATCTAGTTTGAAAGATAAAAGAATAAGTTCACCATGAAGGGGGATAAAGATGATGTTGGATCTCCCACCATGTTGACACTAAGATCCATCAAAGAACATGGTTACTTGATAGGTGAAGTCTGCCTAAGAGAGGTTCATGATGAACTCATCTACAAACTCAAGAGGAAGAGGTTGGTGGTCTGATAATGGTGCATCATCCAATTTATCAGCAATGACTTGCCTTTTAATTGAATTTTACTAAAGAAACTCAAGGTCAAACTTAGCTATAAGCATGAGCCACTTGGCCATACATTGGTTTTGGTATAAATTAGAGTGTATATACTTGATTGGGTCTATATTTATTATGACATAGGTATTGTGGTTAAGAAGGTAGTGGCAAAGTTTGGTGGCCACGAAGACTAAAGCTAAGTAACATTTCTTAATATGGGTGTATCAAGTCTCATATTCTACAAGCATGTGGCTAATGTAGTAGATGAATTTATATTTATTTTGTTCATCCTAATGAGTAAGCATTTCCCCTAGGGAGTGGTCAGTGGTAGAGATATAAAGGTAGAAAGGTTTATTATCTTTGGGAAGAGTGAAGACAGGCAGAGACAAAAGGTATTATTTAAGTGAATCAAAGGCATTTTGATAGTCTTTGTTCCACTTACAAGCTATATCCTTATTTAAAAGGTGGTGGGAGGGTTGGAATTAGTCTAAGAGTTGAGAGATAAAGTGATTAATGGATCAGAGTTTCCCTTGTAAGCTATAGAGTTGCTTAAGGTGGGTGGGAGGAGGCATGTTGAGGATTGCTTTGATTTTGGTTGGATTGACTTTAATTACTTGAATTAAGATGATAAATCTAAGGGTCTTCCCTGATAAGACACCAAAAATGTACTTCATGGGGTTAAGGAAGACATGGTAATGGATGAGGCACACAAAGATGATCTTGAAAATAATCAAATGATCCTTATGATGTTTGGATTTCCCAAGAAGGTCATTGACATAATCCTTAATGTTTTTGTAGATAAGTTCATGGAAGATGGAGGTCATAGCATGTTTTTAGGTTACACTAGTGTTTTTTATTACAAAAGGCATGACCCTATAGTATAAGGTTCCCTATGGGATGATAAAAGTGGTTTTATGTTTTATATTTGTGGGTAATTAGGATCTGATTGTAACTAAAGAATCTATCCATGAGAGATAATGTCTCATGGCTGGCTATAAGATCAAATAGTTAGTTAATGCTTGGTAGAGGAAATTTATCTTTTGGTCAATCAAGGTTAAGGTCATGAAAGTCTACACAAATGCATAGTCCCCTATGGATTTGGTGATAGGCATAACATTTGAGACCCATTGGGGATAGTCAATGGGTTGAATGAAATTAATAGATAAGAGACATTAAAACTCTTCTTTTATGAGAAGGGTTATGAAAGGGTGCATTAATCAAAGTTTCTACCTGATAGGTTTGGCATCATGGTTGGTGACTATGCTATGGGTAGTGATGAAGGGGTTGATGCTAGGTATGTCACTGTAATACCAAGTTAATGCTATGTTGTGGTCCTAAAGGAAGGAGGTGAAATCTTGAATATCTTTAGAATATAGTGATTGGCCAATTTTGACAATGTGGGGGTTATCTAGAGTGCCCAAGTTGATATCCATAGTGGATTCATTTAGCATGGTTAAAGTCTCAAGAGGTAGAGATTTATGGATGGAAGAATATAGTGTATAAAGATAGGTGAGAATAGAGTCATTATCTTAACACTAAACAACATTAATGGTAGGAGAGTCATCTCCTATCATCTCCAGATGTGTCATAGGGATGGTTACAATTTCCCTATCTTTTTGATAAGCTAAGGGTCTGAGGTGGATCAAGTTGATGAAAAAAATGTTAGGAGGGATGATGTCAGAATCTTTTGGTTTGGATGGTGAGGAAGGGATGTCTTCCTCAATAGTGGTGATGCTATATGTCTTGGTTTTCTTTGTGGGTAGAATAAATCAGAGGCCATGTTTCTCATGAGTTTTTTTGGTCTTGATTGAAATTAACCCATACGGGTCATGCTCATATCATCCAATATAAAATCCATTCCAAGCACACCTATGGAGGTATGTTTGGGCAAATTCTAGTTTATCTAGGTAGGATAAGTTGTAGGTGAATGGTCAAGGTAAAAAGGAGGTGATAGAATCACCAAGGGGTTTATCGAGTCCCTCATAGATGAAATGGGTTTGATAGTTTTAAGGTTTAAAGGGAATAATGGTTTGAATATTGGGGTCATACCTAGGTTGGTTATTAATTTGATCATACTTATGGGGAGTAAGGCATCAAGGGTCAAGAGGTGACATTCCCCAAGTGAAATATGTTTGAATGTTGATTCTAAGTGGTCTATGGTGGGGATTTGATCTGAACAAATTGATGAGCTAGTAGATGCCTCATTAGTAGAAGAAGATATGGCTTCATCTTTTGTGGTTAGGAGTTTATCGGGTAATGAGGGTAAGATAAATGGAGGTAGGAGGACATCATTGGGTCGATAAGTCATGTTACATGATGAAGAGGGACTTGGGTTAGCTTGTATAATGACCACCTGATCTTCATGCTCAAATTGGATGCAATAATGAAGGTTAGATGGTACACAACCCATGGAGTAGATCCAAGGTCATCCCAAAAAAATATTATACAAGAATTTTATTTCCACTACATAGAAGAGTTATGGGAGTGTATGAGGTCCTAAGCTCATGTAAAGGACTATAGTTCCTAGAGTAGTGGCCATGGTATCATTGAAGTATCAAAGGATGACCAAAGTTTTGGACATGACATTATTTGGTAGTTTAAGTTGATCATAGGCATCTGAGGAGATTGTGTTAATACTGGCTCACCCATCAATCATGACCCTTTTGATGTGGGTTTGGTTGATGTAGGTAGTGATGAAAAGAGGGGGATCTAGGTTATCAAGGTAGATAGAATGTATTTTTGAGTCCTTGAAGATGACAAGGTTGGAAATTTAGAGAGCACCAATAAAAGCTACTAGAGGTTGAGGGTATTCAAGTTGGACCTTTATTGATTGTAATGACTCTATCATTACTTGGCAATGATGACACAAGGTAAAAATTAATTTGTATAGGCTCATATTTGTTGGGGTTTGGTGAAGTTGTTTGAGAAATACTCTTTTGATTGATTTAGAGGGTTGGATTGAGAGATACCCAAGATGGATACCTTGGGTTTGGTTGAATGTGAAGGTGATCAAATTTGACTTGGTTGGGAGGTGGAAGATGGGTATTTTCATGGGATGGACACTTTTACCTTCCCTTTATATGTTTGCTATGATCTTGTGACCACATGGATAGTATAGATAGAGGGAAGAGTTGGGGTAGGATATTGGTTTGGTTCTCCATCACTTTGAGGTGAGAGTGGGGGAGTAGGTAGGAATTGAGTGTTAGTTGTTATTTGTTAGATTTGTAGTAGGTTTGTGGGAGGTTCATCTATTAATAGATCATCCTCATCACAGAGCTGATAGATTATGGTTTGGAGAGATTTTTAGTTCTCCATATCATGCTTGAGTGTCCTATGATAGGAACATGCTTAGAAGTCATTATACTAGACTAGATTTAAACCAAGAGGGTCAAATGGTTTGATAGGAGGTAAGTTCAAGCAATAATCTTGTAGTAACCTTTAGAAAATAGTTGATTAAGACTCAAATAAAGGTGGAGAGGGTTTAGAGGTTTTGACCTTGGTTGGTGAGATGGAATTACTTTTAGAAACAAGATTGGTGGTAGAGGTCTTGGGTAAGGTGGTGTTATTAATTAATGATTTTGGTTTAGCGAAGGAAGTTGATAAGCTAGAGGTAGAATATGCCAAGTTAGTTAGTTTGGTTATTGATGGCTCAATGAAGATGGGTGTGTTAGAAAGCAAGAGTGATGGTATAACCAAGAGTGATGGTTGGGTTTTGGTTTATATAGTCAACTTCCCAATCAAAGTAGATGGATGATGCCCCAAAATAGAGGGCAAGGTTGAAGGAGGTGAAACTTTAGCCTTTTATCCTTTTGGTTGTTTTACCTCTTTGGTTGATTTGGTTTATGGGTTCAATGAGGTTTGTCCCACTTTCATAGATGGGTGATTAAGATTCTATGTAGGGAATATTTCAAGGTTTTTGGTTGGTATATTATAAGTGGTAGAGGATGATTTGGTTATTTGGGGTTTGCTTATTTTTAATGGTTGAGGGATGGTTGGGCTAGTAGAGGTTTTGATTGGTTTGATAGTGGGTTGGGTAATAGATGTGATGGGTTGGTTTGTTAGAGATGTGGTTGGATGTTCTTGTTTGGTGATTTAAGGGATCCCCAATTATTTCCAAAAGGTGGCTCAATCTATGTCAAGTTTGGAGACAAATTCTAATCTCTAAATTAATTTGGAAAAAGGTTTATAGGTTAGTCTTTTTCCTTGGGAAGTGGGTTCAAAAGATAGACCCATAGGTTGAGGAAGGGGAATGGAAACCTCATATTTTTCCTTAATCAAATTATACAAGGTTTAGATGGGTGGTTCCTCTGTGGGAGGTGAATATATGGATTTTTCTTCCTTGGGAATGATCTCCAAAGGGGAAATAAATTGTTTGATAATTGAGAGAGAAGGTAAAGTGGTGATGGTTGCTTGCTATGTATGTCAATTTAAGGAGGGATTGATGACTCCACTGCCTCAATAAGTGGAGGAAGGGAAGATGGTATTTCCTTGGTTTAGGTCTCCAAAGGAAGAGAAGGTGATTCCACTACCTCAATAAGTGGAGAGGGAGAAGAAGAGGTAGATTGGATGGTAGGTTCTTCAACAATGAGCGTGTTAAGAACCATATTGATGATATGGGCATCATGAGAAGACTCAGCTTTATTTATATCATTTTCAGTAGCTACATGATTATGAAAAGGTTGTTTTAAAATGTCAAGGGATTGGTTTGGAGGTGCTTTAGGATTTTACAACACAAGTTCCCCCTTGTTAATGAAGGTTTGGACAATGTTTTTAAAGTTATTACACCTACTAATGTCATGCCCAACTACTTGATGGAAAGCACATAGGTCATTTTTGTTTTACCATCTTAGTGTAGGGTAAAAAGAATCAAATTATTGAAGGAGTTTTATGGGAAGAAGTTGTATGATATTAGCTTTTAGAAACTTCTCCAAGACTGAAGCATAAGACTCCCCAAGCAGAGTAAATTGCTTATGACTATTTCAGTTTTGGTTCCTCATGTTTTAATTTGAGGAGTTATAAGAGTTTGGATGATTAAAAAATGGTGGAGGAGAATTATTAAGGATAACTACATTCACATTCCCCTTACTTTTGGCATTGGTGTTGGTTTGGTTGCTTGGCTTAGAGGAAGAGGCCTCATTGGATTTAAAGGTAGAGTTTTTGTTTTTCTACTTTAACTTTCCTTCATAGATGGATCTATTTTATAATTTACATTCCATGGTAAAAGCTTCATCAAAGGTTATAAATCTATGAACACACAATGTATAAGAGATGTTCTTGGCACATGCCTGATTGAAAATTTCTATTAGTTTAGGTTGGGGTAAAGAGAAGGAAAGTTAATTGATTAGGCTTCTCCAATGAGCTAAAAAATAAGCAATAGATTCATCATCAAATTATCAGATAGATTAAAGGTTAGTGATAGAAACCTTCTTGGAGATGTTTATTGAAAAGTGGTCCAAGAAATTTTGGGCTAGCTAGGTGAAGGAGAAGAGAGAGTGTTTTTTATGGTACTATACCAATATAGTGTCAACCCTGATAATGACATAGAGAAGGTATGAAGAAGGAGATAATTATCATAGGAAATAAAATAAAATGAATGCCTAAATGCCTTGAGGTGTTGTTGGGGGTCCTCTTTACTTTTGAATTTAGAGAACTTGGGGAGTTCCCACTAAGGAGGATATGGTCTAATAGGGATAGATGGGTGAATGGGCTCATTGCAGATCTCATCATATGATAAAATATTTTGAGCCCCAAAAATGGATGAAGCTATAGTAGTAATTTTATCTATGAGCATTTTCATTAGATCCATTTGGGATTGTGCACCTAAAAGGTTGTAAGGTGCATATTGTTGTGGTGGTTGGGTAACATATTGATAATTGGTAGGATGTTGAGAAGCTACCACATATTGGTATGTGGATACATGTGATTAGGTGGATGCCATGTAGGGGTATGTGGATGTAGGTGGTTGGTTAGTGGGTAGAGGTACATGACATTGTGTGTTAGGGATGTAACCCAAGTTGGATGTGATGGAAACCTATTGAGAGGTTAAGGTGGGTTGGGTTGGTAACTAAAGGAAAGGAGGTGACCTTTGTATTAATTGGTGGTAAGGTAGAAGGTATAAACACCACAAGATTTGAGGTAAAGTAGTGACTAATAGATTGGGTGTATCCAAAGGAGGGTTGATAATGTTAGTAGTAGGTAATCCCATAGTGGGTGGACTATAGATGGTTAGTGGTTGGGTTTTTCCTAAGGTGGGGGAGTTGTTAGTGGGGATGGAAGGTGAAAGTGTGTTGGTAGGTTGGGTATATTGGTTTTCCATAGTAGTATTGAAGGGATTATTGGTAGATGAATATTCTTGGGTAGTAAATGGTTGGGTGGTAATTATGCCAATATAAGGGTTCCCCATAAGGTGGGAAGGCATGCTATATGGTGCATCCATAGGTAGAACTGAATCAAGGGTATGGTGAGGTATGGTGTTGAGATAATGATGAAGGGACACATGATTATTATCTAAGAAGGTGGAAAAGTTTATATCTCCATTATGAAATACCTAAGGCAAAGTAGGAATTCCTAAAGGATGAGGATATTATTATGGTTCATAGATGTACTCCATGGATGAGGAGGTAGAAGAGGTTGAATGGTTTGGTTATGGGTTCTACTCTACTAGGTTATTTCACTATTGGTGAGTTAGAACCATGCAATATAAGGGAAAGAGAATAAAAAACAAACTCACCACTCAAATATAGAGAAGACAAGAAATGAGACAGGAAATCAAATACATACTAAAAAGTATGTTAAGTCTTAAAGTTCATTTTAGTCTCAATTTTGGCTTATGCATTAAGCTTTCAATAAATTATTCTACTCCAGTTGGGTTGATAGAATAGGTACTAGAAAATAAATCTATGGATGGTTTTAGGTTGTGTTTAGGATATCAAAATGATCTATATTGGAAACTAATATATGGCTTGGTATTGGGGCCTACCCCTTTACTTCACACACTATAGTGATAAGGGTGTTAGGGGTTTAACCAATATATACTAATTTATAGAGTTTATACTCAACTAGAGAGCTTAGTTGGTTCTCCCCTTGGTAATGACTTCCAAGTAGGATCACTAGGAAAGGGTAAGGTGACCACTAGGTGATGAAATCCCATTCAAGCCTTATGCCAAGTTGTTTTGATATTTTATTGATGTAGTTGGTTTGGTTTGTGTGTGATATAAGTGATGCTATGATTAAATTACTTTTCTTTAATTTAACTAAGTGTGCTAAACCTGCAAGCAACCAATGTATGCAGTTGATTTTAAATCTAAAAGTAATTTTAATTTCATTTATGAGCATGGAATATGGATAAGAGCATGTATATTTAAATAATAAAAACCCAAGTAGAGACTCAAGTGTATCATTGTATGTGCCAAAATGTTTCAAAAAAATTCAATTTATGTTCCAAGAAAGGAAGAAGAAACTAGATACAAGTATGGTAGATTTTTTTTTGGTTGTGTATGCATTGAATCAAATGATTGTAAATATCTCCTCTTTATATTGGGAGGAATGACCTACAAATAAGATATCACTAAAGCAAATGGTTGGTTAGATAGATAGTTGGGTGGATTGCCTAGTGCTAGCTAGATCCTAAAAGCAAGAGCTTCCCTCGAGGGCTATCAATCTATGCTTTTTAAACAATTAAGTTTAGAAATAGAAAGATAAAGTACTTGCATAAATCATAAAAGATGTTGAAATTAATTACAATAAATGATTGATAAATAAATTTATATAATTGACTAATTATGGCAATAAGTGGGTCAATACTAGTGCTAAATAGGTTGAGTGTGTTCTAAAAAATAGGTTGGGACTCTATGAACAAGTAGAGATAAAAATTTGGATTTGGTTGATGGTAAGTGGGTGAAAATAGTTTTTGTTATTTTGTGCCATAGTGACCATTGGTGTTTGAGGTGATTGTTGATGATTGAGGTAATCATCGATGGTTATTATGGGTTAGGTCTAGGTAATGAAAGGATATTTGGATGGGGTTACAAAGTAATATTTTGAAAGATTAGCTTGGGTTGGGTTGATTACAAAGTAAAAAAAGTGACTAAATAATTAAAAATATGTACTTAAATTACTGATGGTTGATCAGATAAATGGTTGAGGTAGTGAAGCCTAGAGTAATTCTGGTAGAGTAATGATACTTGGCTATTGGATGATGGATGGTAGCACTTTGGATCTATATCATGATGGATAGATCATTGGATTTTTGGAAAACACCTAAAAAATAAAATCTAGATGCAAAAGTTTTTGATAGTTGCAAGATGATTGATTGATTATGGATCCCTTTTCACCTCCTACTCCTCTCTTCTTATAGTAAATAAGTAGAGGTGTAACAATATGTTAAAAAGAGGTCAAACTTGCCATATAATTTTAAATTTGACATTCATGGGTTCACAAATGAATTAGAAAATATAATTATATAAAAATAAGTCAGAGTGATGTGATAGTTAGGAGGTTTAGATCATGGGAACTTGACCATCAGTGGTCAGGGTGATTGTCAATGGTTAAGGTGACTATCAATGGTCGAGGGTCAAAGCTAAGTTGGGTAAGAAAATATAGTGATTGTCATTTAAAAATGTTTTATATTTAATTTAAGTTTATTTTGTGAATTTATATGTTTTTTAAAGTAGTGATAAATTTACTGATAAATGTTGAGTAATTGTTGTCTCAAGTCTTGGTTCAAAATTTTCCCTGTCAAGAATGGCATTTTGAACCATGCTTATGATGATCTCAAACTTAATGCAAATATTTCCAAAACTTATTAATTATCTAATTGATACCTTACATGACATTGTCCCAAACATGGAGAATAAAATGGTACACCTAATTGCAGGTGATGGGCAAAGCACAAAATAAAACAATAAATCTATAAATTTTCCTCCTTATTAGGTGATCAAGTAATTGATCCTATGTTCTTGATGATGAACCTATCTTATTAGCCAATATTTGTTCATGTTAATCTAGTAGGTCACACTGATTACAGTTATGTGGGTTAGGTTTGGTTTATGGTTGAGAGGTCAAGGTTGGGGCCAAGGGGGTTCAAAGGATTTGTGACATTCAAAACCATCATGTGTGGATTTATGGTGTCTACACCATTGACCCTCACTATCTCTCATCATAATTAATAACTCCCTCCTTGTCCTTCATCATATTTAATCACTCTTCCTCATACCTCATCATACCTAATCACTTCCTCATCCATATTCATTCCCTCCTCATCCCTAATCACTCATTCATTGACCTTCATTATCTCTCATAATCTCTAATAACCTGGTCTTATCATCCCTAATCACTCCATTTATTATCACCATCCCTAATCATCCTTGAACACTCCCTCCTCATTTCTTATAGTCCATAATTAATATTTTTTCATCCTTCATCATCACTAATCACTCCCTTATTCACTATCACCATCCCTCATCACTCCATCATTAGCCCTCACCATCCCTAATCACTTCCTCTTCATCTGGAATAAGTATATACTCTAAATATACCTTTGATTCCAATAATATGTTGTTTAATACATTATAATAAAAATTAACTCTTTTCTAGGACTTATGTTGTCAATACCCATTTGTGATAGTCAATTTTATTACTAAATGAATTGGATGATCTTCCAAATTTATAGTAAAGTAACATAAGTACTAACACAAAATAGAGTCTAAATTTTAGTTCATCGAATTATCTTTATTGTGAATCTAATTAAATGAAACTTTATTTAGTTCCACCTTTGGTAGTTTGGTTCAAAAGAAAAATTAAACACAAATCTTTTGTATAATTTTCTAATTCTAAGAAGATTTAAATCAAATGCAAAGATATTTAGTGTTTTCCATTCATGTATGGCTTGAATCTTGGTTAGGATCACACATGAACTCCTTGTGTGTGTAATGTGTCCCAAACATTTTATCTCTTACATGAAAAATGAACATTTATTCATGTTATCACAAAAATATGTTTCTAAAAAATGTGAAACTCTAGTTATGGTATAGATGTTCATCCCATGTTTTCTAAAGATTGATATGCCATCAAGGTAGATTAAAAAAATGACATAGGTAAAGATATTGAGGATGTTGTTAAACATATTAAAATGAATGAATTTGTTAAATGAGTTAACCTAAAAGTCATAACCAACTAGTCAATGAATCCTTACTTTATTTTTAAGACTATATTCCAAATGTCTATAGGTTTAACATGAATATGATGATACCCAAACTTAAGATCAATTTTGGAAAATATTTCTACACCATGGATATGGTATAAAAATGCTTTAATATTTAAATGAGGATAATAGTCATTCACTTTAATCTTGTTAAGATTTTTTTAATTGATTCACAACTTTGGCACAAACACAATTGGGTTTCTACAAGGCAATGATTTGGGCATGATGTGTCCATTATCCATGATTTCATGGATGTATCACTTGATCTATTCATTATCTAGAAATGATATGTTTTATAAAGAGGTCAAGGGTAGAGGTAGTTAAGGGATCAAATCAATAGTATTGTTTAGTGTGCAGTATGTAGGAACTTATTTAGGTGACTAAATGATATCCTTGTATTCATCTAGTTTATGGTTTAATTATTTTATCTTTGTTATTATTGGATAAACCACACTATGATAATGTGACATAAGGATGCCATTATGTATTTAATTCTTACCATTAAGAGTATATTTCTTACTATAACTAACAATATTCATTTACTTCCTAGCACTAATGACTAAAATCTTATGAACTAACTATGATATATAGTATTTCAGATCATGACAATATATCACAACATTTCAAGGATTTAATTTATAAAGACTACATGTCAATGGTAAATATATGTTTGACCATATGTAAAACATCACACAGCTCTAATGGTGAGATGTCACAAAGGATTGCATCTTTATAAAGTTTGATTTTGTACACCAAGTGACACTACTAGGTGATCCATTTCTCAAGGCCTACACTTGACGATACACTAGCATATGGTTATGGATGATGTGTAAATTTCAAGTTCAATTTTTGAAAATATGATTTAGGAGAAATTAAATTCTTCTAAATTTCATTAGAAAGGATGAAGTGTATTGGCTTACCATTGATCTACATTTGATAATGAAACAATATTTTTAATTCAGAGAATTTCTTGTTAGGGGAAGTAGTGATATTTTTAGTACCAACCATATCACTGGGTTCATAATGTATTATCTACTTACCTTTTTATAGTGATAGATAACTTGTACCCACTTTTTGATATGTGAAAGTAGAGAGCTCATAGTGTGACACTCTTCATTGGATTGAATATTTAAGTTATGAATTAAGCACCACATTCTAATCTTAGACTACTTGTTCTAATCATTTGAAAATTATTTTCCTCTCTTTGGTATGATGACTCAATCAATAGACATAAAAATAGAAGGCTATTAATGTAATTATTTGGATCATAAAATGTTCTCATATAGAAAATAATTGATTGGTTTTAGGAAATCACATAGCTTGGTGATCCTCATGTATTTACTACCCATTTTTGGTGCTATGATGGTTTTACTTGCTTCTCTTTTTCTGGTATATTTTCAATTGTGAATTACATCATTTCTAATATGCCTATATTTTTTCATAGGTGTTAAATATTTATGTTTCAAATTTTCCTCCACATCATTTTGATCATTATGTATTATATTTTATGCTATCATGTAACTCTCCACTTGTATATGCTAACATTGTTAAACCCCAAAAAAATACCACCATCAAGGTATTGGATGGAGTGATTAAGGATGAGGAGGGATGAGGAGGAATTGAGTAGAGATGATGAGGGAGTCAATAAGGATGTTGAAGGATGGTGAGGGTCAATGAGGGAGTGATTAGGGAGAATTAGGGAGTCATTAGGGATGATGAGTGATGGTGAGGATTAATGGAATGATTAGGGGAGATGAGGGATGAGGAATGAGTGATTAGAGATGATGAGGTATGATGAATAAGTGATTAAGGATGATGAGATGATGTAGGAGAAAAACTACCTAATATAAATAGTGATCTAGTTTACATTTTTTAAGTATTTATAAGGTGGTCAAGGTCATAAGAAGTCTATAGGATTCTTTCAAAGTTTTTAGTTTTGTGTCAATTTTGAAATAGAGTTGTATTGGACTTTCATGCCAAATCTTTCATTTGAAGTTTTAAACTTTCATAGAGACTTCAATATTATTTCAAGAAGTCCAATGTTGAATTTGGTGTCGTTATAATTTAGTTAGGATTTTATGATGTTAAAACACATATACCTAAACTCATATTTGAAAAATATGGTAGTAGTTAAGTTATTTGAGGACACTCTTAACATACAAAAGACGTTAGAATTCAGTTGATGGTTATTTGGTAACAAGACTCTTGTCCATGTCTTATTTTGTATTCAAATTCAAAGTAAAGAGAGTTAGAGGGGGTAGGATTTGAAAGGATGAATGTAAATACCAAAAAAAATTGAATAAAAACAAGTTTTGATTATTTATAGATAAGAAAGCAAATAAACCCTGCATCTTCTTGAATATGTGCAAAGATAGTTGACATCATGCATGATCATGAAACATGATTAGTAAACATTTATTTGTGATATTAGTGTGAGTGGTAAGTTTAAAATAAATTTTATTTTATGGTGATTATATAAATTATCATTTGAGTCTCAGATCTTTTGAATGTGCAAATATCAAACTGTATACCATATGCTTTTACAAACTATGCCTTGAAATCTTAGTGAAGTTCAAAGTCTTGTGGAAGAGGATATTATATTTGGTGGGATTTTGAAATGTATTATTAATTAGTAAATTTACATATCAATTCATTAATAGTATTTAAAAATTATATGTTATTATTATGTTAAGGACATCATAAGTTGAACAACACAACCATATCTTTTGTGAGCAAAAGTTCTAACTATACATCTATGTGAGAAGGTATATGCATGTATTGGAGGGAGAATTAAAATATATATGTTGTTTAATTTATTATAATATTATAATTAATTCTTATAGTCTTTCAAGTATATTTCATATATTTGGATGAGCAAAAATAAAAATAACATAGTCTTGCAGTCATCAAGAAACTTAACATAGTCAAAGTGGTATCTCATGAAAATTGGAAAATTGAGAGTTATAAATGGAATGAATTGGTTTTTTAAAGTGTATAAACATTTTAAAAAATATTTTAATCCTTAATGTTTATTTATAACCCTTTTTTAATTAATTATAACAAATAACCTCTTCTCAGATTATTGTAAACATGTGATTGAGTAGACAATCTATTCAAATTTGGTTATGTCAATCTATTGTAGCTTAAAATGGAAATATAACACTTGTAAAATGTGAATATGGTTAATTAATACCTAATAAAATAGTCAAAGTCATTTTAAATTCCTTTCAAAGATTTAAATCTCATTTTGACCCTTCTCAAGTCTATAAAACTAGTCTAAACCTTGTATTAGGGTTTATACTTTCAAAGTGAGTTTTTAGCAGTTATAACCATCAATAATTCATGAAATTTGGTGAAAATTTTGAGTTAAACACGAAAAAAAAAAATATAGTTTTTTTAAGTTGTGTAAGTATGGAAAAGTATGGATGGGGTAAGACTATGTGGGAGACAGGGTAGAAGTAAACCTAAAAACCTAATCTGAGAGTAGAAAGAGCCAAAAGAAGTTATCAAATAGTTTAACCAAATATTATAACTTTGTGAAGAGATGGGATAGTTATGGGGTATCCATAAATGAGGTTTATTTTATGATTTGATTGTGTACAAGATTGTACTAAGGAAATTAGCCCAAAAAAGGCTACAAGAAGAGTCCATGATAGAGTAAGAGGTAGTGTATGATATGAGGATTATGTTGATAAGTTAAAAAGGGTTGAGAAGAAGTTAGAGAGAAATAAAAGGAGTGGAAGGAAGTTTTTAAAATACCTATTAAATCCTAAGGAACCAAATACAAGATTTGATCCAAGTTACTATAAAGCATAAAGAATAGTAAGGGGGATAGTCTCAAAGTAAGAGAGATTGAATGCATTGAGTAACATGAATAGAATGAAGAGTTTAGTGAGACCATAAAAATCATGATGGAGAATAAATTAAATTAATAAAATGAAGATGTGAATTTTAAATGTATGTAGGGTCCATAGATAGAGATGAAGAAAGAAAAGACAAAGTGAAAGCTAGGTGGATATTGGTAGACAACTTGGACAAGCAGAGTATGCAATAGGGCTATGTATCATGAGGGATGGTGAGGGGAAATGAGGGAGTGATTAGGGATGATGAGGGAGTGATTATAAATTATTATTAATGGTGAGGGTCAATAAAGGAGTTATTATGGATGATGAGGGATGAATAAGAAGTAATTAGGGATGATAAAGTAGTGATTAGGGATGGTGAAAGCAAATAAGGGAGTGATTAGGGATGGTGAGAGTCAATAAGGTAGTGATTAGGGATAATGAAGGAGTGATTAAATATGATAGGGATGGTGAAGGTCAATGAGGGATGATGAGGGATGAGGAGTGAGTGATTTGGGATGATGAGGCATATTGAGGGTCAATGAGGGAGTAAGTAGGGATCATGAGGGAATGCTTAGAGATTACTAAGGATAATGAGGGTCAATGAGTGAGTAATTAAGGAAAATTAATAATGATGATAAAGTGATTAGGTGTGATGAGGCATGAGTAAGAAGTGATCAAGGATGAGGGAGGTATGATGAAAAAGTGAAATTAACACAAAGTGGTTGTTTGATGTGTGAAGATCATAAATGTGACTAGTGCTACCCTAGTCACACCACTTTACATCAATTTCAAAGTGAGTGGTTTTCAAACTTCAAATTTTGACAAACCGAAGACTCCTAGAAATGTCAAGAATTAATTTGAAAGGCATAAAAACCTTAAAAATGATTATATGTTTACCAAAAATGGATATCAATTACAAAATTTGTCCTAAAATCCCTAAGTTTAATACTTAGACCCTAAAAATGCCTAAGTACTAACCTGATTGGATTTTGAAAAACTATTTTCCACATTGTAAGGTGTGTAAATGTGACACCAACTCTATTAGATGTTGAGTGACTCTAATTTCTTATATTTACTAAAATAAATTTAAAGCATAAATTTACATTTACTTAACATTTAGAGTAGTAAATATAATCTTATGGCCAAATTTGACTTCATGTGCGACTCCCACATGCTTTTGGAGAAGGTTTTGGTCTTACTATATAATGCATACACATTATTTGAATTTAAAATAATGCATACACATTAATTTTTTCATAATAATGTGTTCACATTATGGCTTGATAACTACTTAGCCATAATTTAAATAACACAATTGCATTAATTAAATAATATAATCATGTTATTTATTAACATGACCGCTTTACCTAAAATGTCCATGAAATTGTCCCCCAACTCCATGCACATATCCTTAAAGGTATTTTATACCTCCCTTAAATTTTTTTAAAGAAAGGTATTTCAAAACTATATAATATCTATAAACAAATAATTCATTGTTTTTTCTAGTTTATTTTTTATTTTTTCAATGTTTCAAAAAAATGTTTCTTTAAATTTGATGGTCCCATGATTGTTATAGTAGGATTAAAATGGTCAATATGATGATCATCTAGATATCATATTTAACTTATTAATAAATTATTAATAATTAGTTTTCCATCATCTTGATTCTTATTTCATGTGATGTACATTAATATTTTATTTAAGCTATTATCTTTTATATTTTTTGTTTTTTTAAGTTAAATGATTATTCTTTTACTTTAGTTAATTTATTCAATGGATTTTTTTATTGAAAAGTGTATTTTTATTAATAATATAAACTATAAGTGTATATTCATACAAAAACTAAGTGTATTATATCACTCACCTAAGCATCATATCAGTCATATGATCAAGGAATAGATAAGCTTTTAACTTATCAAAAAAGTTGAAAATAAAAATTAAAATAAAAAAAAATTGCTCAACCAAAAAGGGAGCATAACCAAAGAGAATATAATAAATATTATATCACCAATGAAAAAATCATAAACATCAAGCCACATGAGTAATTAATAAGGGTGTCAGAGATATAAGATCATCTAGTTGTCACCATATCCCCCCATTCACTTCTAGAAGTGGATCCATGGAATCAGAGATAGGCTCCAAACCATCATTTACTTTATAGTTGTTTTATTACTCCATATGATCCATTTTATAAGGTGAAATAGTGAGGTTTATTAAATGGATCTTCCCTTTATAGGCCCAAAAACTAGTAGGATATGAATGAGAATAGCCATTATCATCACCACCATGAAATTTGTGAGTTAGAAAGGGACATTGTGCATGTAGGGATCTATTACTATGCATGTTGTGTGAGTGGTATCCTCCTTTAGTACCAAAGTGTATACACAAAAAATTTATATTTGACACTTGACAATGTCACTTTTGATCTACCTTTACCATACATGGCTTGTGTTTACATATATGCCTCTTATTCACCATTATTTCACATCTACATGCTTGTTATGAGTCTGATCCTCCTATTTTATTCAGTCACCTATAAGAACCTCTCAGTCTATGTCAAACTAGATAAATATCTTGTCAATAAATCCTTAATTATTATATTGGCATTCATGTCTCAAGATGGTAATGTCAAGCTTAGACAAATATTTTAATGAAAATATCTTGAAGGTGACATTATTTCCCTCCCCCATCTACCACTATTTTTTAAAATCAAATCACTCCTATGGGTTAGCCCATTTTCCTATCATGTTAGATGCATGATAATTTACACAAATTGACTCATAAATATAAATAAAACCTATAATTTTTACTTATTTGACATTTATCTATCGAGAATATATACACTATTATACATTAATAAAAATTACCCTATTCTTCCCAAATTAAAAATAAGTCACTAGGAGAAGTCATCAGCCAAATCTAAAACACACCAAGCCAAGTCAACAATGAATATTTTCAAGTATAAAAATATATATTATAAGTGCATTCATCTAGTGAAGGATCATAATTTCATATTCACAGTAAGGAGAATAACTATGTGTGGCTTAACCTCCCTCTTTAGAGTATTATATTTGTAGGCAATGGTTAATAATCAATGGAGGTGATTAAGGTCAGCTCAACCCATTATACTTCCTAGGTTTTTACAAGTTTTATCCCTTCATAAGTGTACCTAGGGTTTCTAGGAGTGTTTAATCAATTTTATTTTAAATGACTCTGAACTAATAGATATTAGACTATTTGAATTTCAATGATGATATATACATATTTGATATTAAGATATAGTATACTACATAATCTATAAATTTATAAAAATAGTTAAAGTCCCTAAAGATGTATAAACCTCATTAAAATAGATTCTTTTTTATTGTATAGGTTGACTGTGCTTTATAACTAGTTGTAGGAGCCTATGTTGTTTCTTGACCAAATGCTTTAATTGACTATGTGTTATGACAAGTTTATAAGAGGATATTGAAGCCTTATCTAATAATTATGGCCATATATTCATTTATTATGTGCTTAATTTTCTAATATGGGTCTTGAAATAGTCTGTGTGGGTTTTTTGATTAACTTTGTGTGTCGATGTTCCATGTAGAAGACCTAAAAAATATAAACCCTTATTATTACACAATAAATAAGATAGAGATAAAATTTAAAAGGGGAATATGGTTAGGGTAATAACCAAGATGGCCTTAGAAACCCCTATGTAATAGACCTATATAGACCAAATACACCTTAGTCCAATGTAGATATCCTTCCTAGGGTGATTATGTGATATGCGATTGTGAAACTATCTACCTAGAGATAGAAGATTTATTGAGATGCTTGACAATGGATGCTATTGACCTATAATAAATGATTTTCATATTAGGCCTATGACTGTTATAATGCATCATAATTACAATTGGAAGAAATGGTGCTATTTTCCTTAGTGTGAAAATATAATTTCCAAGTGAAGTATTGAGGAGTGTAATGAGTGGTTTTAGTCATATAAAATGCCACTTTAGAGTAATGAGTGTTACTTGAGGACACTCTACCCCTAACTTAGCCCTAGGCCTATCTTAGGGCCTCTTTAAATCCTTATCTAGCTTTTATGTGGTTCTAACCCATCCCTAGACATTCCAAAAGTAACTTTCCCCTAGCAATCTAAGCCCCTAGTGCCCTAATTTCTTCCACATAGACACTAACACACCCCTTTGGATACTAACACATTATGATAGTGACCATGGGACCACACTAGTGTCCCTTACCTATTTTAAAACCCAATGTACATATTTACAATTATCAAGGCACCATAGGGTTGGTCTAGACTCAAATAACACCTTAAAAATCACTAGATCAGTATATATACACTACTTTGATCCCTCCACTGGATTGAAATGAGATTTAAATACACATAAAAGAAGATAAGAAATAATTGTGCAAATCAAGGTCAATGATCCCTATTCTACCCTATTTCTACATATATCCCTATATAACACTCATAAGCTATATTACTTAGATTTTTAATCTCAAACACACTCAAACCAACACTCATACTAGCATTAATTTACACTTACACTAAACACTTAGACAGGAGAACTACATCAGGTTTGATCCACTCTCAAGATATTAGTATACAATCAACTCTCAACATAATAGGGTGTTGAGGTCATGCCCATCCTATCAATCTAACATTACCCTTAACTACTTGTGTTCCTCAAATACTCTAATAACATAGATATCTAGGTTTTTCTTCCAAATTAATTAAAAATATGTCACTTGTAGTGAATCGAGGCTAATCCTCATAGTTACAGGTGTCTCAAACTCAGATAAAGTCACATCTAAAAGTCCATAGTCCTTACTTGCAAGGGACACTATCATACCTCTAAGGTCACTAGCATGGTTTGATACTATCTAGAGGACTACACTACTATCCATGAATATTTTTGAGATGTATTTCTAGTTTTTGACACTCTAATCATCTTTTGTACCAATTTGTAGACTCTAATTCATTTATCTCAATTAGTTTATAACCAAGTACATACTTGTGTAGTTCATTGCTATTTTTAGAATAATCAGATTGAGTCAATTATTGTACAAATTAGTCATTTTATTCATTACATATTTATTCCTTAGAAAATGGTTCCATCCTTTTAACAACCTAGGGTTTACATTCCATAAATCCCTACAAAGTTAAATCATTTGGTGAACCTAACTTATTTCTAATAACATCCTAACCCTAGACATAAATGCTCTTAGGGTTTGTATCCTTATTTTTCCTATTTCCATTTGGTGTTTTAGGATTGCTAGATTTCAAATATTCTATTATAGAAACCCTCTTTTGTTTTTTTACTATATGCCATATAAAAAAGTTATATATCTTCCTTTAAGAAGAAGTGATAGGCTTAGTGGTCACCCTATTGAGCATACCTAGATTCCTTCTATTTGAGCTTATATCATAAATAAATGACCAATTACAACCCCCTTAATTTATCCTTCACATCTTGATTATGTGGAATTTAATGACAATACATCAAAACATGAGCAATATAATTAAAATATTGATGATAGACAAGATGGGACTTAAGACACATTCCTCCCTCCATGATTACAATATAATAATTAATAGAGATGAGGTGTTAGAAATTTTCATAGATAGAATTTAGGAACATCCCCATGATCATGCATAGATTTTATAATCTATATTGGAAATAAAGAACACATCACTTGGTCAATCCTTTAAATATGCTAATATTATTACACCTACTATTAGGGCAACTCAGATTTTGTAACAACATGCTCCAACTAGACAACTTTGACCAGTGGCACAACCTCTTGTGGATAGTACAAATCCATCCTCTTTATATGTATAATCCCTTAGGAAAGATATCCATTATTTATAGTCCAAGGTGTTACATCTTCAATAAGGTGCTACTAGACCATATTTGCCTTAGACTCTCATATTATACTACATACACCTTTGGCATAGCATATAGTAGTAAGTCCTTTACCCTCTAAATTTTTGGCACCCAAACATAATTTATATGATAGTATGGGTGACCCATAACACCACCTACCATATTTTCATGCAAAATGTTTGGACTATGTGTCTAATGATTATCTCCTCACTAAGTTGTTACATCATATTTTAAAGGACTACGTTTCACTCAAATTTTGCTATTATTCAGAAGAAGGTCATAAAACTAGAAATATGGGTTGTGGTAGAAATACCTGATAAAATTGTGTGCATTGAATTAGAAGATTGTGAAAAACTTCTCTTTGACTAGGGAGGAAAAATTGTAGATAAGAAAACATATAAATGGGTTGATTAATTGATAGATGTTGTCAATTTATAGGTGGAATTTGGTTTGATTCTAGTAAAATGACAATGCCTAGAAACTTAATTTGAGAGACAATGTCATATTGGCTCTCCTAAATAGATTATTGATGATGTTTGATAATGTTGGATGCCCTGTAATAAGAAACTTTGAGTACCTAAGCTCTTGATAATAGTTGCATATGGATTGATCTCTTATTGCTCTCCTCTTCTTATACGGAAGGGCTAGGGCTGAAGTAGAAGTCTAAGAGGTGCTTCTAATTATAAATTGCTCATGTAAGGTCTCACAAGAGGATTTGGACAAATTATATTTAGAAAAGGTAAGTGAGTGGTTTTTGGTGTTTTCATGCTTGTGTGCATGTGAAATCCTAGATGGTTACACTTGATTGTCGATGGTTATCTTGATCATCGATGGTTATCCTGACCATCGACAGTCAAGGCCATCAGTCATAAGTAGATAGAAAAGGTGATTTTAAAGTTGATTAGTTAAAAAAAAGTGGGTTTTGTTTTATTTAGAGGATCTAAGGATTTATTTTGAGGTTCAATAATTAGAATCCAAATGTGTAGGATTCTAGTGTCTACATTTTTCCCCTTTTTGTTATGTGGATTGAATTGACAAGCTATAGAACAAAAACAAAAGCTAGGTGATGTCAAGGCTACCTTGATTTTAGTAGGAAGTGTTCCCCCTCAAATTGGAAAGTGATGAGGTAAAATGGAATTAGGTCAGGGTTTGATAAATGGGTAGGTATGGTGATAAGGGTGGTCATTTGTACTGTAGTCATCATGAAAAATGTGATGAAGTGTGAGAGTCAAAATTGTGCAAAAGATTAAAGTTGCTAATGGTTGAAAATATATTAAAGACAAGTGGACAATATAACATGCAACTGCTATAGGGATGGTAGTGGGATACACCTATTAATCTCCAAAGTAGGTCTAGTGTGTTTGTGGGAAAATGATAATAGGTTGAGTGTCATTGGTATCTGAAGGAGGAAGTGTTTCAAAGAAGACACAAATGCTCAAGTTAGTATAGTAGGTGGTATAAATTGTGTATAAGTAACATGGAAAAGTTGGTCAGTGCATTCAAAATAACTAAAGCATAGGGATCATAAATTATTTAAGGTAAAAAATGATCAATGTCAGGGTGGGCAAAGGGATGGTTGTGGGTGGTTATGGTGAAGCTGAATCTATATGTACTAGGCATGTAAATGTTGCCTACATAGATGAGGGGATACAAGACCCCACCTCATCTTCAGGCTAAATGTAGTTCTTGTAAAAAATGTGGTATATTTGCATGGGTAATGTAGGTGTCAAAAATAAGTAGGTAGGGAATAAGATGTGAATAAATGTCTCATAGTAGGGTAGGTGTAAATTTGGATCAAACCATCGATGGTTAGGGTCGATCGTCGATGGTCATGCTAATTGTTGATGGTTAGGGTGAAAACCCTAAAAGCCAAAATGGATAAAAAGTTAAAGTAAAAAGTCATTATCACTTTTTACATTTTACCTTTGAAAGTTATATTAGAGTAGTTGGTGACTATGTTATTTTGTATCAAGGGTTGATCAATTGGATTTTAGGGTGGGGAGTTGTGATTATTTGAATTGGTGCTTTGGTGATTAACCAAGATGGATGGTGGATGAAGGTACAACCAAAGGGATAGATGTAGGCTCTGTCTATGGCATAAATCATAAAATGAGGTAGGGAGCTTGTGTCTTGATGATAGTGTGGTATATTTATGTATTCATGTATTGTGAAATGGTAATTTGATAAGAGGATTTGGTGAAATTCTAGGTTAAACTATTAGGGTTTAGAGCTAAGAGTGCCCTAGTTTGAAAATTAGGTAAAATGTGGAGAATCTAGGAATTAGGGGGTAGAAAAATGGTAGGTAAGATGTAGTTTCATAGTGTAGATTAGTGTAACTGTAAAAATGAGACTGTAAGGATGGATTTGGCTATGAGTAGGACATAGAAGGCTATGGCTTGATGGTACATAGGGACTGTTGATGGTTAGTGCCAAAGAGAAAGGTGTTCTTAGCCTAGCAAGAAAGTAGTGACCTATTTTAGTTTTATTTTGTTTATAAATGTTTTGAGATGATAGAATCAATAGATAGTGTATGTATACATATGTTTTAAACATGTTTAATAGAATGTAGGCATGAGAGTAGATTCACTTAAGGGATTATGTTCCCATACTCTTTGGATAGGTAGGAGATGTGATAAGTGATGAGGAGTGAAGACACATGGAGGCCATAGGCTTAGGTTCAATATGGCATTATCATCATGTGGTCTGAGATTTGGGGATGCTGATAGCATTGATTAAGAGATGGGACCCAGTGACCAACATGTTTTGGTTGTCAATAAGTGAGATCATGATATTATTAGAATATGTCAAGAGGATTACTTATTTACCCATCCATGGGGATCTAATATACCATATAAAGAGTGAGGAGTATGACTATTATATGGATTATATTTATAGTGATGATCAATGATAAGTAGAGTTTCATACAGGTGGCTTTAGGTATGGTGTTATATATCAGCTTGCTCTTGATTATAAGTGCCTAATGATGATGCTGATTATGGCTCTGATGAGCTTCCTGCTACTATATTTAGTTGGTGGGTAATTTCCCTATATGTTGTTTGGTGTGCTAGTAGAGATGATCCTAGGGAAGACTTTGTTTGATTGGGCATAGGTTTTATTAGTGTAGGTATGTAGGGAGGTGTGGGATTTTAGGGTACACCAATGCTATGACATTAGCATCAACTTAGTGTTATATTATTGGGCATATAAGCATATCAAGGTATTGAGACCCTTGGGTGTAATTTATGATACTTACACATTGACAAATTATGTGGATTTATGTGATAGAGGAGGTCATTTGCCTATATAGGGGTAGGAGGTAGGATGAGGAATATGGATTGGTTTTGAGATGATCTTAAGGGTTTTGTGCCTGGGGATGTGATATGGTGGCCATATGTTGGATGGACACAGTGGGTAGGGTTAAGTTATTAGACAATAGGGCTATAGAGATGGTGATAGATATATGGCCAATGGGAGATAGAGATAGAGACGATCCCTTTTGATTATGTACAGAGATAGTTTAGACTTATATAGGGAATTCTTACTAATGTGGTACAATATAAACAGGAGGAGGGAGAGTTCCTACTACATGATCCATAGCTTATAAACATAGTTAAAGATTTTGAGGAGTTGCGAGTGAGGGCTCATATTGATGATGTAGGGATTATTGATGGGTACACTACTTGGTATCATGTTTAATATGTCATAGTATATTTTATTTAGAGAGATGGGGGGAATTATGCCATGGATGTGAATCTAGCATAGGTGCAAGCATAGGGTGGCCCTTAGGTGGTGGTTGGTTTAACAATGGCCTAGGCATAGGTTACTTTACTATAGGGATAGGTGGTAGCATTATAGGGCCAAGTGGCCACCCTATAGGGATAAATTACTACTTTATAGGGGTAGGTGATCATTATGATAAGAGAATCAGGCATGGGCATATGTGGCCACTTTACAAACACAAGTAGTGACATTGCAAGGTCAAATTGGTACTCTTTAAGGGTAGATTAACATAGGAAGAACAAGTGTTGCTACAAGAGATATGACATATATATAACTATAGGCATGATACTCAACCATGATCTAGGAGTTTTGATATTATGAGGAGATGGTACTAGAGTAGTTACCCCATGTTATGATATATGTCAATTATAGGGCTAACCTAGATAGTGGAGTAACAGTAGCTAGTCTTGGTTAGATGGCATCCATAGTTGGTCATATAGGGGTCCCAAGGGGGCCACCAATAAGTATAGGTCCTAATGGTGCCACTCATAGTGGTCTAAGTGCCCCAGGGGTATGATATGATATGATATTTATATATGATTTTAACTCTAGCCTACGTGTTAATGTAGTGAGATGTATATCATTTTGAGAGAGAGATGGCACATTATGACATGTACTCTTTTTTGAGATGATTTGATGTATATATGATGGATGCTTAATATATGTTATTGTTGTTTATGGTTTGTGCTTATGAATTATGACTTTGGTTCATGCTTATGATTTCATTCTTAGTAGTTTAAGCATGGGATGTTCTGATTATGCTTATGGTTATGATAGGATACATGTGATGGATTTACCTATGATTATATGGGTAAAATGGGAAATGGTATATGCCCCAATGTTTGGTTTAGCTATTTGGTTTATTCTTATGATTATGTAATGACATGCCTATGGTTTATGATGTGATGGATGATCCTAGTTTGCTATGACATGTTGACATTGTGTTTGACTCATTGATAGACATATGTCATTGGTTATTGGTAGAATGTATGATGTTCATGCTTTTGATGTGATATTTATTGTTCATGCCCATATTGAGGATTTTATAAACTAATTAAAAGATAAGAAAATGAACATGATGCATGTTTATTGGTATAGACCCACATGAAACCCAAAATTGGATTAGCTTAGTGAAAATAAGTCTTTTAAATGCTTTGCATTAGTGTGCATAAGTTTGAAAGTTAGGAATATTGATATCATTATGTCAAGTAAGCTCATAGTCCCATGCATATGACATGTGAAGGGAGAATGGGTGAAATTGGAGCCGTTAGCGAGACTAGTATGCCTTTCTTTTGTAGGTGTCCAAAGACGTAATATAAACAAGTCTATGTCTATATAGAAAACATAGACTATCGATGTAGGAAGCCTAATAAGGAGATCAATTTTTATCTTTTCTAATCTATTATGGTTATAAAATCTGATTTTAGATTTCAAAATTTTATTGCTCTTACTTTTTCTTTTACGTTCATTATTTACTTGAAGGTCAGGGAAGCTGATCGATGCCAAAAGCTTATAATAAATTGTTAGTTTTGCCAAATGGGATACTCATCCATCCTTTAGGAGAGTGGTATGAGTTTATGTTCCTAGTATAAATGTTTTTGATAGCTATCCTTCAAGGGAGTAGTCCACCTTACGTTTGGCAATTTTAGCTGGCTTTTGATAATTGTCTTTCAAGGGATCAGTCTATGAATGCTAAAAATAAACCATGATTTGTTTTACTATTTGATAATTACTTTGTATTTATTTTATTTTGATTTAAATATACTTTCTCATGCATTCTCAATGGATTACCATTGTGAAGGTAAAAACTAGGCTGACATGAAGATTTAGTAGGTAAAAGAGAGGTATAGGTGATAATGACCATAGGAACCAATATCAAAAAGATGGGAAGTACTATGAGAACCATGTCATGGATAAAAATATGATATATATATATATATATATATATATATATATATATAGTTTAAGATTAGTCTATAATTGTGATGGATAATCACATGACTCAGGTTTAGTCAGTTTCCCTTAAAAAGAGGGAAATGATGTGGGTTGTAAGGGATGAACTTAAATTAGACAAATGATGATTATTATCTCTATCTAAAAATATAAGGGATGTAGATGTGAAGCATTGAGAAGGTCAAGTTTTAGTTTACCTTTGAGAGAGGACAAATGATAAGCTCATGATCCATAGCAAATTTACCACGCCTACTCTTCTTTATATTTGTGGCATGTTGATTTTCCTTTAGGACAAGATAACCAAATTAAATCCCCATTCTTTAATGTTATTGTTATAGGCACATTTAACATGCTCTTGGTGGACATGAAGATAGGTGAGAGTAGCTAAATGACATTTATCCAATAGTTCAAGTTGAGTTAACCATTCTTGATGATAATCATCTTCAGAGATGAGGTCTTGTAGATATGGGATTTGGACCTTAAGAGGGAGTAAAAAATCCACTCCAAAGACTAGTGATAAAGGTGTATCACCCATACAAGTGTGAATGTTGGTACGGTTAGCCCATAAAATTAAGGGAATATGCAAGTTCCAATCTCATCCTGATGCATTGACCATTTTGGTGAGCATAATATTAAGGGTTTTATTTGAGGAATTAGCTTGTCCATTTTCTTATGGATGATAAGGTGACGAGAAACTAAATTTTATTCCAAAAGAGTCATAAAGAGCTTGGACTTATTTATATTTAAAAGATTTGTCATTATCAGTGATAATTTTATGGGGAACACTAAAGTGACAAATGATATGGTGATTGATGAAATAAATGATTTTATCAACTTTAGTTGAGATAAGAGGGGATGATTCTACCCATTTAGTAAAGTAGTCAGAGGTGGTGATGATGTATTGATGCTACTGTGAAGAATGGGGATGAATTTCCCTAATTAGGTCCAAGCCCCATTATGAGAAAGGCCAAAAGTCCCTAGATACTTGAAGACTATTGCTTGGTGCACGATGAAGGTTAACATGTTTCTAACATTTGACACACTTTTTTACATAATCAAAATAGTCTTAGTTGAGAGAAGGCCAATAATAGTGAAGTGAAGGATACGCTTAACAATGGCAAGACCACTAAAGTGCCCTCCACAAACCCCCTCATGTATTTCTTTGATAACATGAGAAGCTTCATAACTTTGTAGGCAATGAAAGAGAAGGTCATCAAAGCCACACTTGTAAATGATGCCCATAAGTATAGTGTAATGGGAAGTGCCTTGAATAAATGCTCTGCAAGCATTTATATAGAGATTAGGGGGAATGGTGGCATTGTTTATATAGTCAAAAGTTTGTTGCTACCAATAATTAATTGGGATATCTGTCACATTAAATATGGTAGGAGAAATAGATTTAGTGAAGGATGGCTCAATGAGGTGGTGGATAATAATGGATAATTTAGAATCTAAAGGTGTGGGTGGGATTTGGAAAGCAAGGGAAGCCATTGTATCAACAAACTTGTTCATGTATCGAGGGGTAGTTTGGATTATGTAGTGTTTAAATGATATCATTAATACATCAGCTAGGTTTTTGTATTACTATAGAACATCATTTTTACAATGTATGAACCATTAATTTGGTTAACCGCAAGTTTGGAATCACCAAAGATACTAATTATTTTGACTCCCAAGGCCAAAGTAGTTTGGAGACCTATCACTAGGGATTCATATTTAGCCATGTTATTGGTACATTCAATGTCAAGCTTGAAAGATAGAGGTAAAGGCTCAACATCAAAGGAAATTAGGATGATTCCTACCCCTCCACCTTGTTGGCATTTAGATTTGTCAAAGAACATGGTAACTTGGTAGGTAAAATCTACTTGAGAGAGGGTGGCAATATTATCATCAGGGAATTCTGAAGGAGGAGGCTAGTCATCGAATAGAGGGGCAACATCTAGTTGATCAGCTATCACCTATCCCTTTATTGATTTTTTTAACAAACTCAAGATCAAATTTTTCCAAGAGCATAAGCCACTTAGCCATTCACTAGTTTTGATAAGGCTGAGAGTGCATATACTTAAATGGATCAGTATTGGTAATTATGAAAGTTTTGTGGCTAAGGAGGTAATGACGAAGCTTAGTAGCCATAAAGACTAGTGCTAAATAAAGTTTCTTGGTATGGGTATAACAAGTTTAATAGTCAATAAGTGTTCAACTGATATAATATATGGCTTGTTCTTTATGTTGGTTATTTTGATGCACAAGCATTACTCCTAAGGAGTGGTCAGGGCTAAAATATATAAGTAAAAAGGTTCATCCTCTCATGGAGGAATAAGAATTGGTGGGGAAAGGAGATAGTCTTTAAGAGAATCAAAAACCTTTTGACAATCCTTCCCCCACTTGAAAGAGGTGCCCTTTTAAGGAGGTGATGAAAAGGTTGCCAATAGTCAGATAGTTGAGAAATGAAATGTTGAATAGATTGGAGTTTTCCTTGAAGGCTACATATTTGTTTAAGGTTAATAATGGGAGGCATTTCTAAGATTACTTTAACTTTGGCTAGATCAAATTTAATTCCATGAAGAGAGATGATAATACCTAAGAGTTTACTTGATAAGACCCCAAAGATACACTTTTTAGGGTTTAGGTGAACATGGTAGTGGATAAGGCACTCAAAGATGATTTTAAGAACTGTTAGGTGATCATTTCAAAGCTTTGATTTATTGAGAAGGTCATCCACATAGTCTTCCACAATTCTTTGGATAAGGTCATGAAAGATGTATATTGTTGCTCATTGGTAGGTTATACCAGCATTCTTCAGACTAAAGTGCATAAACATATAGCAAAAATTCCCCCAAGGTGTGAAAAAATATATTTTGTGCTGATCTTCAAGGGCAATCAAGATTCGGTTATAACCCAAGAATCTATCCATGAGTGAAAGCATTTCATGACCAGTTGTAAGATCAAAAAGTTTGTCAATGCTAGGTGGAGGAAAGTCATCTTTTGGGAAAGTGAGGTTAAGATCTCTAAAATCAATGCAAATGTGAAGTTCCCCAGTGACCTTGGTAATTAGGATGATATTGGAAACCCATTGGTGATAATCAATAGGTTGGATAAAATTGACAAAGAGGGTTCATTAGAGTTCTTCTTTTATAAAGAGAGCTATGCAAGGGTACATTCATCAAAGCTTCTATAAATGGGCTTAACATCATGATGAGTGACAATGTTATGGGTGGTGATAGTAGGGTTAATCCCAGGTATATCAGTGTATGACCAAATAAATGTGATGTTGTGTTCATAAAGAAAAGTAGAAAAGTCTTATTGTTTGATAGAATCCAAGGATTGCCCAACTTTAATGATATGTGGGTTCTCATTAGTACCAAAATTGATGTCTAATATGGATTTGTTTAGCATAGTGAAAGCATTAAGAGGGAGATATTTTTGGATGGAGTGATCCTCCATACCAAGGTAGGTGAGGACAAAATGATCATCTTGACACTTGATTGTGTGGATGGAAGGGGAGTCTTTTGTGATGAGCTCATGATACATAAGAAGAGTTAAGGTAGCCCAAACCTTTTGATAGGTCAGGGGTTTAAGGCCAATCATTGAGATAAAAAAAGCTATGTGGGATGATATCATCATCCTCACTTGGAAGTGGAGGTAAATAAGATGGGTGAGAAACTCTTCTCCTTCAATGGTAGGGGGAGATTGCATGGTTTTCTTCTTTGGTAAGATAAAGCTGAGCCCATGCTTCTCATGTAGTTTTTGAGTTTCAATTGAAGTGAAATCATGGGGGACATGCTCATATTTACCCAAACCAAACCCATTTTAGGCACACTTATGAAGGTATGTCTTGGTGAAGGAGGGTTTTTGTAAATAATAAAAGCTAGTGGTATAGGGGTGAGGATAGAAGGTGTTAATGGTGCTTGTCAAAGGTTTATCAATTCCTACATAGATAAAATGAGTTTAATAAGAAAGGCATCCTATGGATATGATTACTCCCAAATTAGGATTGTACTTTGGTTGGTTGGTAAGCTATTCATATTCATGAGGGGTAGGGAAAGCATCGAGAGCCAAGAGGTGGTATTCCCCTAAAGAAAGATGCTAGAAGGTTGATTCTATGGAGTTAGTTATTGGTATTTGCTTAGAGGAGATAGATGTGCTAGTAGATACCTCATGAGAAGAGGAAGGAATGGTTTTGTGAATAGGTAATGGAAGCAGATCTTGTTTAGATGAATATTTGGTAGAGGGTGGAAAAAGAATATCATTAGGTTAATACATCATATTGCATGTTGTAAAAGGGCTTGATTTAGCTTGTATAGTAGTCACTTGGACCTCATGTTAAAATTTGATGCAATGATGTAGGGTGGAGGGAACATAATCCATGGCTTATATCTAAGGTCATCCGAGTAAAAATTTTACTAAAATTCCCCCTTGAACACATAGAAAAGTTTAGGGAGCATACATGGTCCTAAATGAATATGGAGGAAAATAGTTCCTAAGGTAGTGGCCATGGTGTCATTGAAAGACTAAAGCATAGTATAGGTATCATTCACAATGTTGGTATGGAGCTTAAGTTGGTTATAGGCATGGGATGAGATGATATTGATACTAGGCCCACCATCAATCATTACTTGCTTAATGTGGGTTTGGTCAATGTAGGTAGTAATAAAGAGAGGAGGATCAAGGTCCTTAGAATGGGTAGAAGGTATCTCTGAGTCTTTAAAGGTAACAAGAGTGGAGAGCTATAAAGTGCCAATAAATTTCTCAATAGGTTAGGTATCACCAGGCCAAACCTCAATAGCTTATAAGGCCTCAATTAGTTCTTGGTGATGATGAGTTGAGGTGGAAATGAGTTCATATAAACTCATCTTGGTAGGGGATTGGTGCATCTAATTAAGGACCACTCAATTAATTCAAAAGGGTTTGATTCAGTGGTACCCAAAATAGTGATTTTAGGTTAGGGTGATGGTAAAAAGGCATGGGTCTGGCTAGGTTGAGAGGTGGAAGATGGGTATGTCCAAGGAATAGATGCTTTATATTTACCCTTATCCTTATATTTTGCTCATGTAATAACATTAATATTGTGGGAATGTGGGATGGTAGATGATTGGTTTAGTTGCTCATCACTCTTAGGTGAGAGTGAGGAGGTAGGTGAGAGTTGGGCTTTGGTTGGTTATTGAAGTGATAAAAGGGTATATAGAAGTTCATTTAAAAATGGATCAGCTTCATGAAAAAGTTGATGAAAAATAATTTAGAGAGCCCTATAGTTATTCATGTCATGTACTAGGCTCTGATGATATGAGCAACCTTGACTGTAATCAAACTAGGCTAGTTTGGGGTGAGAAGGGACAAAAGGTCTAATAAATGGAAGGCTTAAGGCAGAGTTTTGTAATAACCTATGAAAAATGGTTTAATAGGATTCAACATAAGGTGATGACATAATTGAAGAGGGAGGTTTTACAAAAGTAGGCTTCCTTGTGGAGGGAGTAGGTTTTGGGTTAGTTTTATTAGTTGGTCTCAGGTGAGGTTGGTGGGAAGATGCTCTACTAGAGATAGATGGTCAAGGGGTAGAAGGTATAGAAGATAAGGTTTTGGTCATAGATGGGAGGCTAGAAGCAATCAGGTTATCTAGAAAAGAGGGATTTATAGAGGTGTTGGTGGATTTTGTTATAGGAAAAGGGGTATGTTTTTTAGATGAAGAATAGGTAACAAGGATGGTGGAGGGATGGGGTCCCAAAATAAAGGGTAATTGGGAAGTGATTTATCTAGACCTGGTGTGTGGTTTGGTCTTGGGTAATTTTGTGCTCATGGTTACTTTGTTTGGTGATTTATTAGTCAAGGTAGATGGAGAAAGATTTATTTTTAAAGGTGGGTGTCTAATACTAGGTGTAGGAAGGATGCTTGAGGTCAGGGTAGATTTGGTGAGGAAAGCAAGGGATGATTTGGGTGGAGGTGGGTGAAATGGCCCTATCATGGCTTCTTTGAAAGAGGAAGGTGGTGGATCTATAATGAGTACAAATATGCTGGGAGATTTTATTTGGTGTGGGAGACCTAGATGATGCCAAGAGGTGGCTCTATCCATGTTAGGTTGAGAGAGAAAGTCTAGTTTTTGAACTAATCAAGAAAAAGGTTTATATACTAGTTTCATACTTTAGGTAGTTGGTTTAAAAGAAAGTCCAATAGGAGGAGGAGAAGAAAGAGGGGTAACCTCATCCTTCTCTTCATCTAAAGGAGAGATGGTTGGTGGAGGAAGGTCATGGTTTGATGCTTCTTCTCTAGACACAACATCCATAGGAGGGATGATTGGTTGACTGATGGGAGGTGATGTAGTTATGATTGGTCTATCGGGTAATTAGTTGATGGAGGTTTTAAAGATGTTATGATATTCATAAATGAAGCCATGGTAAATGGTGGCTCTTCAACATTGATTTATAACTCTCTGAAATATGGCTATTTTTCCTTACTTAAGGAGTAAGTGGAGTTGTTTGGGAGCTAGTTGGTTCATTCATAATTAGAGTATCAAGAACCATATTAACCATATGGGTGTCTTGAAAGTGTTCTAATTGGTTTCTTTCTTCTTATGATGGAGGGTGATTGGGAAAAGGTTTCTTGAAGATATAAAAAGCCTAGTTCTAAGGTGCGTTGGGATTTTCAAAGAGAAGTTCCCACTTATCAATAAGGGATTGGACAATGTTTTTAAAGGTATTACACCTACTAACATCATTCCCAACTACACGGTGGAAGGAACAAAGATCATTCTCATTATACTAATTTGGAGGAGGATAAGAAGAATTAATTGATTATGGGGGTTTAATTGGTAGAAGTTGTATGAGATTGGATTTCAATAGTTTGTCCAAAATTGAGGCATAAGATTCTCCTAGTAGGGTAAACTACTTCAGGTTTTTTTGGTTTGGTTTTTGCATATTTTGGTTTAGAAGATTAGAAGAGTTTTGTTGACTGATATTTGGTGGAGGAGTAGTTTTAAGGACAACTGTATTCATGGTTTCCTTACTCTCATTTCCCATATTGGTTTGGTTACCAGGTTTAGAATAAGAAGTCTCATTGGTATTGAAGGTGGAATTTTTATTACATAAATTCAATTTACCTTCATTTATGGCTTTATTTTACAGTTTGAATGCCATGTTAAAGACTTCATAAAAAGTTCTAAAACTCTAGACATGCAAGGTGGAGGAGATGTGATTTTCATAAGCATGAGAAAAGATTTCAATCAGTTCTAGTCGAGGTAAAGAGAATGATAGTTGGTTGATAAGACTTCTCCAATGAGCTATGAAATCAGATAGAGACTCATCTTTGAATTGGCAGATGGCATAAAGATTAGTAATTAAGACCTTCTTGGATATGTTGATGGAGAAATATTCTTAAAACATCTGAGCCAATTGGCTAAAAGAAAAGATGGAATTGTTGGTAATGGAACTATACCAGTCCAATGCTAGGCTAGAAAGTGACATAGGAAATGTGCATAAAAGAAGAGCATCATCGTAATCAATCATGTAATAGAAATTCCTAAATTCTCTCAAATGCTATTGGGTATATTCTTTACTATTGAATTTAGTAAATTTTGGAAGTTCCCATTGGGTTAGATATGGTGTGATAGGGACCAAAGGATGAATTGGTTCATTATAGATTTGATCATAGGACAAGAGATTATAGGGTCTAGAAATGGATGACTCTAGGTTTGTCATCTTGTCCATGATCATTTTCATCAGATCTATTTGTGGTGGTGGAATTGGAGGATTGTAGGTCAAAAATTATGGTTGAGAGTGGATAATCTATTGATAATTCATTAGTGGTTAGGAGATTTCCCCATATTGATAGGTAGGTATAGATGATTGGGTTGAAAGTATATAAGGATAGGTAACTATTGGTGGTTGAATGATGTGGGAATGTCCTTATGGGTTAGAGACATATCCAAGATTAGGTATGGTTAGAAATTATTGAGAGGTGATTAGGAAGATACATAAGGTTAAGTGATAGTTGGTGGTTGGGTAGCATGGAGATGCCCTTGTAGGTTGGGGACATAACCTGGGTTGGATATGACTAGTAATTATCGAGAGATTACTATAGGTTAGGTAGAATTCATGTTTGTGTTAGCAATCGAGGGTGAGGTAGTGACTTTGGTACTAGTAGGAGGTGTATCAGTAGGCATGGCCATTTCCATATTATTAAGAGAGGTAGTGATTAATGAATCAGGGTTGGTAAAAAGAGGGTTTGACCTACCAATGGTAGGCATTCCCAAGATAGAGAAGTCAATGATATGGGTAAAAGGTGTGAGGGAAATAATTGGTTGTATGGGTTGATTTGACCCTATGATGTCGAAGGGGTTGCTGGATATAGATGTTTGGGTAACTAAAGGTTGGGTAGTAATAATGGCTAGTAAAGGATCTGGCATTAAGTAGAATGGCATGCAATAAAGAGGCTTTGTAGGTGGGGTTGAGATAGGGGTTCTATGATGCAAAGTATTAAGATAATGTTATAAGGTGATCCAGTTGTTATCTAAAAGGGAAGCAAAGTCATAATCCCCCTGAAGAATAATCTTAGGGATATGGGAAGGTTTAAAATGGTGAGATGAACTCTCTACATCTGATTGATAGTCATCCATGGAAGATGAGGTAGAAGAAACTGGGTAGTGTATAGATGGGTCTTGACTTTATAATTCTCCTCATTATTTCCATGTGAGTACCATATAAGAATATAAGAGAACTATAAATAGATGATTTTAGAATTCAACATAAAGAAATCAAAAGGAAAAAACCTAGTGAAACGTCAACACAACTAAGGTAATTAAAATCCTTTGATTGATTAATTATCTCATTATTTGGATTATGCCTTAATATGAAGAATGTGTAGTAGATTGGTTTATATATTAGGTACTATATAAGAAGTCTAAAGATGGTTTTGGGTAAGTTTTGGTACTAAAAAAGAAATCTATATTAGAATAAATACATGGCTTGGTATTGGGTTTTAACCCCTCACTTCACAGTCCTATAATGATAAGGGTGTTGAGTGCTTAGCCAATATATATTGATATCCAAAGTTTATACTCAACCAGAGAGTTGAGTTGGTCCTCCCCTTGGTGATGAAATCCAAGTAGGATCATTGGGTAGGGTAAGGTGATCTACTAAGTGGTAAATACCAGTCATTCTTTGTCTCAAGTATGTTATGATGTTTTCTTTATTTTATGATTTGGTTATGTAACATAAGTATACTACACTTAATCCTGATGTTGTTTAATTAAACTAGGTGAGCTTATAAGAGACATGAAATCAATGTATGTAATAAGTTTTAAACCCAAATGAAATTTATAGATTTAAATTATGAGCACATAGATAGAGATAGATGGATATAGGTGCAGATAAAGAGAGAACCTCAGTAAAGACTAGTGTCCCATCAGGTGTACCAGAATGTTTCACTCAAATTTTGCTATTATTTTGAAGAAGGTAGTAAAACTAGAAATATGGGTTGTGGTATAAATATCTAATAAAAGTGCATTCATTAAATCAAAATATTGTGATGAACTCATCTTTGGCTAGGGAGGAAAACTTGTAGATAATAAAGCATGAAAATGGGTTGATTGATTGATAGATGTTGATTCATAGGTGGAATCTAGTTTGATTTTGGCAAAATGACGGTGCCTAAAAACTTAATCTGAGAGGCAATGGTAGATTGGATCTCTCAAATAGATTTTTGATGATGATTTATAATGTTAGATGACTTATAATAAGAAACTTTGAGTACCTGATCTCTTGATAATAGTTGTAAATAGATTGATCTTTTGCTGCTCTCCTCTTCTTATAGGGAAGGACCATGGCTAAAGTATAAGTCTAAGAGGTGATTCTAATTATAAATTGATCATGTAAGGTCTCATGAGAGGATTTTCAAAACTTATATTTATAAAAGGTAAGTGGGAATTTGTTGGTGTTTGCATGTAAAAGCCTAGACAGTTGGGCTTGACTATCGATGGTTAGGTGAATGTCGATGGTTATCTTGACCATCGACAGTTAAGGCCATTAATCAAAAGTAGCCAAAAAGGGTGATTTTAAGATTGATTAGTTAAACAAAAGTGGCTTTTGGTTTGTTTAGAGGATACAAATATTTGTTTTGGGGTTTGATAGTTAGATTCCAAATGTGTAGGATTCTAGTGTCTACAGACTATGCATTAAAATGGTTCTATGATATTGCTAATCAGTCCATCATAACATTCAATATGTTGGTAGATATGTTTTTGTCACACTTTTTGATAAAAATCATTAATAAGTTCTCTTATACTCAAAATTTTCAACTCAAAAATATATAATGATCTCATAAATGATTGTGTCTTGTGATATAAAACTATGTTAGCAAAGATGAATAACCCCATGGAAGATAGAGAGCTCCGAGACATATTAAAAAAAAAAAATTATCAACATTACATGAAGCTATTATATTCAATAAGTTTCCATCTTTCACATATTTATGTCATACAATTAAGGAACAAGAGGTCAAGCTTCTTTCTATGGGAAAATTAAATTACACAACTATATTAGATTCAACTAGCAAGAGTTATAATAACCCCCCATATAATTTAAGGCCCATTAAAAACAAGAGTGACCAAAAAATAATAGTTAACACAGCTTTAGATCCACCTCCTCACATGGTTTAATCAACTTCTCCAAGTAGACTTTTCATAAATCTTCATAAATTGCTAGCACATGTTCTTTAGAAACACTTGGAATGCAACTTTATATCTCTCCCTCCCAAAAAAGAGGTTGATATGACTATGAATTTTATAAATAAATATGTTTCAAATGCATTCTACACTTATCATAGGGCACCATGCCATACTATAAATAGATGCATTAGCTTGTAATATAAGATACAAGATTTGATAAATGTTAAAACCATTGATGTCAACACTCCTATAGAAGCACCTATACCATAACCAATGAAATCAAAAGCATTTAAACTATTCTCAAATCCATTTCCAAAACATATAAATAATGAGACAGCATGCACTTTAGGTGTTCACTATACTTATCAGGCACATCCACCACTAACATCCTATCATACATAAATGATAGACACACACCCTCTTAGTAGTATCATACTAAAGTGCTAGCTAAAACTCTCATCAATTTATTAGAGAAGGATATAGTTTACTATGAATTATATTTATATTCACTCTTTGTACCAGCCTACATTTATCATCATCTTATTTAGAGTGTCATGGTTGAGAAGGGGTCAAGGGTTAACATGTGTACTATCACACTTATATATCACTTGGGTTACTCAGAGAACGATAATTATTAGATAGATATAATTATTCATGGCTTTAGTGTCCATGTTTATATATACATTAGGGATTATTACTACCATTATAGGTTAGGCCCATACATGTAGCCACTAGATTCATCATCATACGTAGTGCAAGCACATTTTATATGTTATTGGGTATGTATTAGATACAATAGATTTGGTCTATCCCATCCACCATAAATATACACCTTAAATATATAAATGATAATTATGTGGTTATAATTGATGGCCTTTTATATGAGTATCCTTTACTTATTCCATAACCAGTTATATAGTAGACACTAATTACCATTTAACACACAAAGTCTATTAGCAAACATTTGATATCAATTGAGCTACTAGTGTAGGTGAGGTTTAATCTTATGAAATTATAAAATACACATACTTTCCCACAAATACCTATATTAGAGAGACCCCTATGTTAGAGACATGTTATGGATTTTAGAGAGCCTCTCTCGAACCCATTACCACATAGATCAATGTGATAGCATAAAACATCCATTGTCGTTATAACTTCTTATACCAAATGGGTTCCCAAGAATCCCATAATTCAAAGGCAAATTTAGTCAACATAATATATCCATATCCCTATTCTATAGGTATTTTAAACTAAAAATTACTCAATACATATAGTTATTAGTTCTCAGATACCTCCTTGCACAACACGTGTGATAACTCTTCCTTTATTTGATATAGGACACCTTGATAGTGAATCTCTTATGAGACTCATTGGTTATTATTTTCTTCTCTACTTGTACATAGTTTCATTTTTATATTAGTCATACATATCTTATAATCATAAAATACAAAATATATATAATATGTTCACAAATAAAAAACATTCAAATATTTTCTCAGAAAATACAAATTTTAGATCGTATGCATTTCCATATTTACATTCCTTTTATTTTACATATGTTACATATGTTATCTATGATTAGTAAAGTCAATTTTTTATCATACATACATGCTTCACTTGTTCTCTTTGATTTTTCATAAATTACTATAGACTCAAGTCCTCTACATAGATCTATATTTACTTCTATCTACCATTAGGGGCACATACATAAATACCCATATTCAACTTTGATATATTCTCCCATTAGAAGCATAATATTACACATATTATAGTTTGTCAGGTTATATCTTTATATACTCCACATCAAATATTTAACATTGATTATATCTTGATATTGATCATCTTATACCACATTGATTTTTTGTTGACTACTACTTATATAGACTCAATTTATGTACATATTTTCTCTTATATATATTTGTACCACATACTTATGCATACTTTCATTTCTATATTTATTAGTTTGCATTTGATTGTGTCTCTTTTATTTTACATATATTCAAGGGAATTTGGATATGCCATTGTTTTATGGCTTTATTCCAATTCCTTTCATTATGTATTATCTTTGAACATGTGCCCATGTCTTTATGTGCACCTCTTAACTATGTATGCATACATTTAAACATTTGAACATGTCCTTCCATGTGGCTCTAAGCCAACCCTACTTTTTATTTGCATATGTGTACATTTGGACATGTCCTTGTATGTATTAATTTCTCAGACTAACATGTGCCCATGTCCCTTGTATTTTGGCCCCTTATCCTAATTTGTGTGCCTCATATGTTTGTATATATGATTTCATGTATGTGTCATGGCCATGACACTTGTATCTTTCTTATTACATTCACATCCAATTTAGATGCCATGAAATACCTCATGCATCTCCCATTTAATCCTTTGATGCCTTGATGGACATCATGCCTTATCCCCATAGGTAGTTTACATAGATTATTACTCAAACTTATTATTCATACACATGATTATATTGTTATATCTATCTTGATAACCTTGTGAATGTTATATTTTACATAAATCATACATTACCAACCTATGATTAGATTATATTACATTATCATGTCATGTATACATATTATATTGGTTTATTATGTAGATATAATATATTCTTAGGATACCACATAGATTGTATAACTTTTATTTTGAGGACAATTATTGCATAGGTTATAAAACTCCCCTCAAAATAGGGGTATTCACAAAGGTTTGTCATAAATATCAAGCCATATGGGTGCACTTAGAATATAGTTTTTAGCACACAAACATAGATTATAAAGCTCAAAATCAAGAAAACACGATAAAACGTAATCATAAACAGATCAATTTTAGTTTGGCATAAAAATAATAAAAAAGGACACTAGCATGGCCTAGTGGACACTGACATGGTGTGTCACTATCTAAATAACCATGCTACTATCTATTAGTCTTATAAATAGTAAATTCTATAATGAATATAAAGTTACAATGGTTAAAGTTTAGGTTTGTATAGTATCAATCATAGATTATTAGATATGCTCAGTTTATGCTTATTTTTACATAGAATCATACCAGTTTGCTCAAATCAGGGGCATCATACATGGAATGACCACTTATATTTAAGTCTCATATATGCTTGAATATAGATTACTATAACTTAGTCCAAAATCCATAGGTATAGATATTAGAGTTGGGGACATGTGCATGGCACATTATTTTTATATGTTCACTTTTGCATTAGTTGATTAGATGGAATGGAAAACTCCATGCCATTCTTCACATTGTTAATCTAGATGCCATTTGCACTAGTTTTGAACCATATTCATTCCTTAATCTATCTATAGTGGTTGGGATTATCGAGTAGTCCCTAATCTAAATTTCAAATTTCTTGAGTGAACTTTGATCTATTTTACATTTTAGAGTTTTTAACTAGCCCTAATGTCATCTTACATAATTTCAATTACATCACATAATTTCAATTACACTAAACAATTTTAATTTTAGATGTATCTTCTACTAAACAAGGGTAGGTAATGATGTATTCAAATCTTACTTGAGTTATTGATCCACCTACATATGAGGGTTGGACAAGCCATCAATACAATTCAAGTTATTCACAATTCATGATCCACCAAGCAAGGGTAGGAAATGATGGATTCAAAATCAGATTGAGTTCTTTATCTACCCACACATGGGTATTGAGTAGCCATCAACTTAGTGCAAGTTGTTCACCATTTGATCACCAACCACACACACAAAAGATGTCACCAAGTTATTGCACTGGTTTACACACCTAATGAGACATATTCAATCTTTTCCTCTCTCTCTGTTATCTATTTACTCAATTTTTTTTTTACTTTTGATATTTCTTAAGCAAGGATTGATTCATCCATGTTTCATTTAGAAGACACGCAATGGATCACGCTTCACATATTTAAACCTAAATTCAAGGGCTTTTCCTCTTAGGTAAGTCCAAGTATGATTCTTTTTTATCTATCTTAGTCATTTAACTTTGTTTCATTTTTAGAATAAAAGTGGGGCAAATGTAGTCATATAAAATGTCACTTGAGTGAAATGAGTGTTACTTGAGACCACCCTACCCCTAGTTTATCCCTAGACCTATCTTAGGGACTCTTTTGATATTTATCCACCTTTTTAGTTAGTTTAGCTCATCCTTGAACATTCCAAAATTAATTCTATACCTTCCCCTAGGCATCTAAGCCCCTAGTACCCTAGGTTTTGCCACATAGACACTAGCACATCCCTTTGGGCACTAGTGCACTATGCTAATGACCATGGGACCATGCTAGTGTCCTTAGCCTCTTTTCAAACCCAATAGACATATTTATAGTTTTTAAGCCACCTTAAGGTCATCCTAAACTCAAATCACATCTTGATAAACACCAGATCAGTATATATACACCACTTTTATTCCTTTACCCACTAGATGGAAATGAGATGAAAATACACAAAAAAAATCTCAAAAATAGTTATGCAAATCAAGGTCATTGAACCCTATTTCTACATATATCCATATGCAATACTCATAAGCTCAAATTAATTAGATTTATAGTCTTAAACACACTCAAAACACTCAATCCAACACTCATAATAGCATTCACTTTCACTTTCACCAAGCACTTAGGTAGAATAACTACATTGGGCTTGATTCCCTCCCACGATATTGGTATGTAGGTAACTCTAAACACAATAGGATGTTGAGGTCATGCCTAGCCTATCTATCTAACATTACACTTTTGCTATTCATGATCCTAAAATGCCCTAACAACATGTAAATCTAGGGTTTGTTCCTAAATTAGTAAAAAATTGGTCATAGGTAGTGAATCAATGTTCATCCTCATAGGTATAGGTGTCTCAGACTTAGAAAAAGGTACATCTAAAATCCCATAGTCCCTAACCATAATGTATATTTCCACACCCTTGAGGCCATGAGTATGGTGTGTTACTATTCAAAGGACTACACTACTATCCAGGAGGATTTTTAAGACCTATTTCTAGTTTGTGATACTCTGATTAGCTTCTACTATAGTTTTAAGCCTCTAATTCATTCATCTCAATCAATTTTTAGCTAAGTACATATTTGTGTAAATCATTTTTATTTTTACAATAATTAGATTAGGTCAATTATTATACAAATCAATGGCTATATTTATTTCATATTTATTCCTTAATTTACTATTCCATCCCTTTAATAGCTTATGGTTTAAATTCCATAAATCCTTTAAAATTTAAATTAGTGGCCTTGATGAGCTTATATAGGAGAATATTTGGAACATTTTCACTAACTAAATTTACAAAAGGTTTGAGATATCCATTTTGAGATGTTAGATTTGAAAAAGTGACTATTATATAATGGGAAAAGGCCATGTTAATGGATAAGGCCATAATATGGCATTGTCCAACCTAGTACGAACTTGTCATAGAAGACTAGAGACTATAGGAATAAATCTGACAAAATATTATGAGCTAATTAGGGATGAATGTAGCTAAAATAGGGATGTATATATGATATTTTTTGTTTTTTCAATAAAATGAAGGTTGTCTTATATATTTTAAGTTAGTGAAATAGGTAATAGACTAAGTAGGGTAAATATGTGAAGAATAAACATTGTCAACCACTTAATGATTAAATTTATGTGTCTATATTTTCCCCCACTTTATTGTAGTGATACAAAATATTAAAATTAATAAAGTAAATTAGATGCAAAAACTAATGTGTATACATAATTTTTATTTATATGTAGAACTTTATTGTGTAAGATGTCTTAACATGAAAACCTACAATAATGCCATTAAAAGTAGTTATTTCCCATATTTTAAATTTGAAAATGTAAAACTTGCAATATTAAATTTGAAAAAGAGAACAAGTATACATCTAAAATAGTATGAAAACTAATTTCCTTACAACTTGAAAATGGAGAAGTGTTTTCCCTCTTATTGAGGTAATTGGATAAATGTTGAACTATGGTAAATTTAGAGTGATCAAATCTCAATTTGGAAACCATTAAATGTTCTTAAGTTTGAAATATTTTATGCTTAAAATCTCATTTGATTGTATATATCACTCTATAAAATAATTGAATGGGTGAAACCATGAATTGTGGCTTGCTACATCTTGAAAAGTAAGAGTGTAGAAGTTTAGTATCACTAGACTCTAACATAGCCCACTTGCAGCATGAAGATGAATCACACTGTTATAGATGGATAGATATTCTATTTTAAAATTTATAACTTTTCAAACTTTAAAACTTGAGAAATTTTTAAATTCACATATAGTAACTTGAACATGAATGAATGTCATGGCCCTTATATTATAATGACTTGTTATTTAATTCCATTTCAACTTTGAAACTGTTGAATACCTATAATGTTTTGAAACTTACCATAATTAACTATTGGAGAACTTGTCAATTAAGAATGAGTGCACATGCATGCCCCATTCCTCCATAATATCAAAATTATGAATCATGTTATCGGTTTTTAAATTGTATAGTTCCATAGATCTGAAATATTACTCATGCAGACATGACTTCTCAAGATAAGCCCATTATGATGCCCCCATTTTGAGATGAGAGACATAACCTAAAATACCTTATCTAAAACTAATAATTATATAACATGTGAAATATGTAATCATTTAGTAACATGTGAACACTTGTATTATATTTTCATCATAGTATAAAATGTAACATTGAATTGAATTTTGAAGATATGTTAGAAAGATAAATCATTTGAATCACATAAGTAGTATATGAATGATATAGATAATGGAACCATAATATATGTAGTAATTGGTAGTAGTGCATGATATAAATCATGAAACCATAGTATAAATCAAATGCATACCTCAATGTCATATAATGTCAAACAATTTGTATATGAAGCCAAATATGAAGACCTAAAGGCCACATATAAGGGACATGTGAAAGAAATATAAACACATAAGTCTAAGGGCCACACACAAATGGCATAATGATTCAATAAAAGAAATAATTTTAACATAAAGGCCAAGGGCCACACATAATAATAAAGTAAGTACTAACTTATCATGCAATAAATTAAGAGAGGAACATATATCAATGGAGGCTAATCTATATCCACCATATATATCCATGTCATTGTTAGAAAATAGCATAGTTCATGTAGCACATGTATAGTATGAGTGAGTATCAAAACATTTGTATAATATATAGCTCAACATGGAACAAATAATATATGTAAATAAATAAGCTAATTTTTTTTGAAAAATACTTGTAGATCTAGATTTTGAATTTTGTAAATATTTTTATTTTTTTTTATATTTTTTAAATATTTACATGTTTATTTATTTATTTGAATGCAAAAACAATTTTAAAAAAGTGTGTTAAGAATCAAAGCTTTGAAAGTGGATAAATATTAAGGGATTCAAAAAATCCTCAACATGGTGCATAAGCTTAGTATGATGAGATGGAAGGAAAGTAATGTTCCCCTAAATTTATGTGCAAAAGATTTGTAGCAATGTAGTTGAATAATTAATATAAATAATAATGTACATTCTCCTCAAAGGAAATATAAAACAAGATCTAAAGAGTTAGTCAACAAGAAACATCACATGAAGCTACAAACAAATGAGATGTAAAACAAGACAACTTAAATGATATTCAAAAAATAGATGATTAATACAATAGGAATCCCTTGCATAAGTAGGCAAGGAAAAATTAGAAACTAGTCTAACTAATCAATGTGGGATAAATCCTCACATAAGACAAACTATATAGAAGATAAAATACCTAGAAATAGCCTAGAAAACATGATAACTACATACTCTAACACCCCCTCAAATGAATCTATGGGCTAATAATAGACATAAACATATATAGTGGCATATCCATAATATGAGTCCCAATAACTAGGTCTGATAAGGTACTCAAGTACAATATATATCTATGAAATGAAGAAGGAAGATGTCCTCATAAAACCCCCCCAAGACAAACTTTTAAAACCCTAAGCATGCCACATAACTCAAGGAAATGAGGTTATGCAAAAGGCTTTGTGAAGATGTTTTCAACCTAATATTAAGTCAAAATGTATTACAAGATAATAAATCCATCTTAAATTTACTAAAAAATGAATTTCATATGTACCTCAATGTGCTCGGTCTACTTTTACTCAATTGGGTTGCAAGATATGTGAATTAGACTCTGATTGTCACATGAAAGTATAATAGGTGAATCCTATGTGAATCTAAACTCTATTAATAATTGATGAAGCTAAAGAAGCTACTGACTCATTATAAATATTTACCTACACTCAACCTCTATAGATGAAAGTGTAATAGCATACTTATTATTTCACAAAAAATAAATAGGTGAAGGATTAAGACATATTATGTAGCCTGAAGTGGAACTCCTATCATCAAAAGAACCTACCCAATCTGAATCATTGTACTCAACCAACTAAGTAAAGCCCCTAGTGTAGTGTAATCCAAAATGAGTAGTGCCTTGTAAATATCATAAAATCATCTTTGAATCCTACCAATGACTATCATGAGGGGCATGTGCAAACCTAAATACAATACCAACTAAAAATGAAATGTCAGGGCAAGTATGGGTTGAATACATAAGACTTCTAACCATCTACATGTATAATGTAGGATCATAAACTAGAGTAGTACAATTGGTAGTGAGATTCACTTCAGATTGAAAAAGAGGACTTGGATTATAATCAACCATGCTAAAATGTTGAATAATATTAAGGGCATATTTTTCCTTTAATAAATCCTTATATCTGACTATGAAATTTGTAAACCAAGGACGAAGTCCAAAAACTTGAGATTTGTCATATCAAACTACATTGAAAGTGCCTACTAAATAGCCTAAATCTAAGAAGAGAAGCTGCTTATGAGAATAAATTCATCAACATATAAGACAAATATAAAAATTTCCTCCTAAATATGTTGGATATACACTGTGGGATTAGAGTGTTAGTGAACAAATCTAGTGGAGAGAAGAAAAGAATCCATCTTCTCATACCAAGCCCGAGGGGACTATTTGAGACTATAAATAGACCTCATAAGTTAAAAACTAAGATAAAAATCATGAAAAAACTAAGAAATCTAGTCCATATATATTTACTCCTATGAATCTCCATGTAATAAGGCACTCTTAACATCCATCTAATACACTAGCCAACCCTACGATGTAACAAGATAAAGTACAAGGTGAACATAATCCATCTTGGAAATGAATGTAAAATTCTTAGAGTGATTAATACCTTCAACTTGTGAGAACCTCTTTGTAAAAAGACATGGTTTATACTTATAAATGGACCCATAAACTACATACTTGGTTTGGTATACTCACTTACACCTAACCAACTTTATTCCCTTAGGAAGAGATACCAAATCCCAAGTATGATTCTTCATCAAAGAAGAATACTCATATGTCATCACATCATCCCACTCTTGTATCCCATGAGCCTATGAAAAATATTGTGAATCCATAGAGAGTTTTTGACAAAAAATTCTAGTATCTATAAAATGTGTATGATGATGTTGAGTGGGTGTAAGATCCTATATAAAAGGTGTTACCTCATAAACTATAGTATGATCCCATAATGGTATAGTGGAAATATTAGTGGGAATATGATCCTCAACATGTATAACCTCTTCAGGGGCCTCTTGAAATATATTATCAAAGAATTAATCCTCAAGAGGAGGTGATGAATCATCAAAATAAGAAGGCATGGACAAAGATGAAGAGTCATGAGATATTAATTGCTCATCAAACTATACATGTGTTCAAAAAAGAGCATCATGAGCATCAAGATCTAAAAGATGATAAGATCTCATGTCCTGATAATATCCTAAAAAAATAAAATGTTTTCTCTTATTATCTAATTATTTTATTTTATTCATTTAGATAAATTCCTAAGCATGGCTCCTAAATACTCTAAAAAATGAGACATTCGGCTTGGTTCTAGATGAAGCCTCCTTCAGAGTCAAATGCTTAAGTGATCTATATAGTGTGTAATTTTGAATGTAATTCACATAGTTAAATACCTCAAACCAATACATATGAGGTAAATCCCATGAATTCATCATGTATTTATCCATTTCCTTCAAATTTCAATTTTTCATTATACTAAGCCATTCTACTATGGAGTATGTGCAATAGAATGATGGCGAACAATAACATGAGCTGCCACAAAATTAGAGAATCTAAATTAAATTATTCCCCCTATTGAAAATGTGTTCTAAGGTATGCATGAAGTTATCATTTATGTCATGAAAGTTTCATTTATGTCATTCTAATTTATCTTTGATGTTCTTAAATTTGAGTTCATGAGCCATGTACTTGAGAGACCTAGTGAAAATGCATAAGCCTAGTAGCATGATGAGATGAGTAGTATGAGACTTGTATGAATAAGGTTGATATTATTCGAGAATGGTATGATTTTTTATTACATGAGGATGAGTTTTGAGAATATTACAAGAGGTTTTAGGTGTGATCAAGGTCTAAGTATGATTGGCAGTTCAAGGCCAGGTGTGCAAAAAGACCTAGTGTGACCTAATGAGGGTTCACGTTTAGTTCCCAAGATGAAAGAGTTCATAATATAATTTTAATAGGTGTAAATGGTTGTGAAATGTTTTTTTACCAAGTATTAGTTCAAATACTGAAGGATAAATCATAAAATTTAGTGTTGAGGTTTTATGTGTGTATAGAATGAGGTGTTGATGACCCGAGAAGTTTTTCTTATGCATGTTACAACATGAAACCTTTTCATGATATATTGAGTAGTCCATGGAATTTTGGGAATGGTCCTATATTTAATTTCTTGGAATTAGTATTGGATTTGAGGGGTAATCCTTTATGAATGATATCTAAGAATGTAAAGCAGTCAAGCCCCTCCTAAACTCCTCATAATGACCCAATAAGAAAGACATTGTTATAAATGGATCAAGATGGTTTTTAAGGCCTATTTTTATGATTAAATCATGTAAAAGTCTCTCCTAGGTTTTTATAGGTGGCATTGGTTTTTCAGAAGAGTGAGTGGAAGCTACAAGAAACCCCTTATTTCTCATATTTTTGATGTTACATGTAGGTTTGACCAGGTCAAAGAATGAAAATAGTTGGAGGATGATGTGTGAGAATTTTATTTTTTTCCCATGTAAGTTTTTAATCATGTTTTATACCTAAAATATACTAAACTAGTCATTGAATTTGACCTATTGTTAAATAGGCCTAATGAGGAAGACAATGAGAAAACTAGGTAGAAGTGAGAATGAGATTAGGGATTGGTTTAAGTGGATTAGGGATGGATAAAAATTCATGGGATCATTTTTAAATACCTATATCACCTTTAAACTTTGAATATAAGTTTTGGTGATGCACATAAACAAGTAAAAATTTGTTCTCAAAGTGATCTATCTAAAAAAGTGAGGTTATGTAGGGTGAAGACATGAGATTGGTATTTAAGACAAATATTGATATTTATCTATATAAGGATTATTAAGGATAATTCAAACCTATTTTAAGTTCATAAAAATCTTCTCATAGGTGTTTTAAGACTTAGTTTTCATGACTATGTTTTTGGAGCTACATGGAATTTTCTGTGTATGAGTGAGAATGATGTTCATGAGTATTTTTGTATATATTTTAAGAATAAAATGCACATTAATTTGTTATATAGGTCTCATGAAATTTTTAATGTATTTATATACATGATAAACTCTTATTAAGGTGTGAAAAGTCAAAGGTTCTTGACTAGGTTTTTGAAGCCTGTGAACAATTCTAAGTAAGCATATAAAAATAGTTGGTTTGAGGTCTTATGACCTATTTGGTGAAATAAAATGAACATTATTATTACCATAAGGTAATTAAGGTTATATAAATGTGAATTTTTTATTATTTTATGTGTAAAAGTTGAGTGTATGCTTCTGATTTGCAAGATAGACTTTCTGGTAGTGAGAAGACCTAATTATGAGTAGAACTAATTATGTGGTTTAAGGAGTGAAATCAAATAAATGATGTTGGATACCTAATGTAAGATTATAAAGTTCATAATTTAATTTTTTATTAAGTTTTTCATTCATTTTTTTAGTATCAAGGTGTTCCAAGGAGGCCAAATTGAAGCGTGTGCTTAGAGAAGGCCTAATTGCATTAGGTCCATATTAGACCTAATGGTGGTTTTGGCCCTTAAGGGTAATGAACGAAATATGTAGTTGTTGTTTCACTTGTGAAATGTGTTTTTTTATATATTAAAATGGTGATCCAATTATGGAAAGGTTCTTTTTTGACTAATAAGGGTAAGATCAAAAGTCAAATATAAAGAGAAGGTCTAATAGGCCCAATTGACTAGTCAGAATATGGAGGATATGAGAAAATGATATAGAGTTTTTAAAAATAAATTATATGGATTTAAGACAATTATTTAGGTGTGATAAATATTTCATGAATATCTAACTATATTTCTACAGGTGATGAGCAAGGTCATATGACCTAATTCTTCTAAGGAAAGGGCTAGTTGAGTAAGAAGGCCTAATAGGTTGTTTGAGAGAGATAAAAGAGTGAGAAGAGTAAAATAAGGTGGTACTATTAAATTAAATGATAAAAATGGTTATAATATATTAAATTTATTTGATTTTTTGATAAGTTACCTAAGGGGTTGGTGCTTCTTTGTAAGTTGGTTTTTATTAAAGGACTAGTTGAGTTGGTGCTTGACTAGAGAAGGGGTTGGTACCTCACTAAATTTTGATTCCTTACTTATAGTAATATATTCCAAGTTTTGTTTTAGTGGGTTTTATCCCTAATGAGGGTTTCCCACATAGATATTGTGTTAATGTGTATGTTTTTATTTTATGCTCGTATTAATGATTGATTATGCATTGTTATATCTTTAAAATTATTTGAATGATTAATAAATGATATATGGAATTCAAATAAGATTTTTCACACTAATTCACCCCCCATCTCAATGGTTTTGATTCCAACTTTTTTTTATCATATCAAGGTTCCTTGTGCAAGCCTAATAGTCTAAGGGAGATCTTTGGAGTATAGGTATGGACTTTGATAATGAACATGTCTTTTATGATTGTTATGAGGATCTATCCATAGTCATTGAAACAAATTGTGAATGTTTTCTAAAATATAAGAATAATATGGAAGAATTCACATAAATTAGAATTAAAGTAAATACTTTAGAGGCACAAGTTGAGTAAGAAGCAACCAAGATAAGGACATATAAAAAATTTGAGGAGAGAACTTGAAAGCTTAACAATATTTTGGATAGTCAATGGTCCTTTTATGATATGAAAAGTCTTGACTTCAAAGAAGAACAAAAGGAGAGTCAGATTTCAAAATTAATTGTTTAGTCAAGGAGTGATAACGCTGGTAGAATCAATACCTATGCAAAAGTGGTCAAGTTTGAAGTCAATCATCAACAAGCTAAGAAGGATTTTGCTCCATCAAAGGATATCAAAGGTAGTGATGTATAATCCTACGATCATAAAAATATAAATAAGGTTAAATAATCATAGTATGTGGATTATTTCATTGGTTATTATTTATCTTGTGGTAAATTTGGACATAGAGATATTGGTTGTAGATGAAGTAGAATCCTTTGTTATAACTGCAACCAAAAATGACACATTAAAAAAGAGTGTAAGACAAGATATATAAGTAAAACCAGTCATGTTAAGAAGACATGTATTCATGATACTAAATAATGGATCAAGAAGTAAGACCTTATGGGTAAGATGAAAGAGAAACAAGAATCTAGAGGAGAAGAATCTATGATATCCCAAACTACTTTTCATACTTAGAATGAAGACTTGAAGTGGTACATAGATAGTGGCTATTCAAGTCACATGACAAGAGATAAGAGAAAATTCATCACTTTGAATAAGAATTATATACATTCAATAATGTTTGGAGATAACACATCTGCTAATATAGATGGTAAAGGTGTTTTGAGCTTGGACAATGGAAAGACAAAAATAGAAAATGTATTGTATGTAGATGGATTAAAACACAATTTATGGGTATGTGCGCAAATTAAAAGAAAATTCCATGGAAATTTTAGATAATGTGATCAAGTTAATAAAAAATGTGATCACATTATTTAATTAATGCAATTGCATTATTTAAATTATGGCTTGATAATTACTGAGCCATAATGTGACCACATTATTATTTAATGTGATCACATTATTTTAAATAATAACATGATTGAATTATTAATGTGATCACAGTATTAACATGATCATGATATTTTTGTTTTAAATAACATGAATGTATTTATAACATGATCACATTACTTGTGTCACCAAAAAATCAAAATCAAAACCTGAATGCAAATTCATCATTTTGCATTCAATTTTCCTTACTCTCCTTCACTTTCACGATCATGTTTTTTGTGAGATAGACAAAAGAGTGATAAGAAGCCACCAAATTCATTCTATGAAGCTAATAATAAATGATTCCACCATGTAGAAGAGGTAAGTGATAAAAATATACACGTGTTAACCCTAATTTTTCATTATTTTCATTATGTAACCCTAATTTTTAGTTTTAATTTGTTTATTTTAAATAGACCATTTTTTTAACCCTACATAAAACCCTCTTGTTCCTATTTTTAACCCTCCACCTAACCCTCTTGTTCCTCCTCTTATACCTCCACCTAACCATCCTATAATTCCATAAACCCCCTGGAAGTGAGAATATTCTAATTGACAACATTATGGGAAATAAAATTGAAATTGAAGAATTAATTGGGATAATTAGGGATCCCACTTCAACCAACCCCCACCACACCCATCTATCTAATTCCCTATAGATATTATTAGGTCAAATTGACTCTATAACGAGTCAAATTGACAAATGGACTTCATATAAGGATAGTTGTAGGGCTTATTATGCTGATAAATTATTAGAACTTCAGGTCAAGAACAAAGAAATTTAAAAATCCTCCATTTTTGAATTATTCATTGACCCATCCACCAATGACCCATTTCCCATAACTACTAAATGTTTTCTAATCCATCATTATGTACATAATTTAATCACAGACAATTTTTGGGATTGATGGTGGATGGTGTTTGACTATCCTTTGAAGAAGTTCTATTATGAGTTTGTTATCAATGAGATTCTAAACTATTTTGATTTTAGTGAGTTTTAGGGTTGAGGGAAAGGCTCTACGTAGGATTAACCAGGTGCATGTCATGCACCTAATCATCCTACATGAATCCATATCCAAAATCCACTTAAGCTTGAGATCCCCTCTATTGTTTAACAGGTTATGGAGATCAACACTTTGCATATTATTAGTTCATTCACTGATACACTTATTCAAAATATGAGTATGCTCTCATCAAGTGATGCTGGAGCTATGTCACCTAGTGCATATAATCGATCCCACCCTTATATATATTATAAATCTATGTGCACTAGACCTTAAAATGATGATGGCTCTAGTGGTTCAGATGACTTGGATAATATTCTTATGAGTGAGGAATTTTTGGTATGCATATTTGGTGTGTAGACATCAACCACTACATAGATGTAGGTATATTTTATATAAATGTCATGTTAAATTTAAGTTATATTTGAAAATTTAATTTAGATAATAGTTAATTTACATAGAAATTAAATAATATATATGTCAATTTTATGTCATATGAAGTGACAGTGCCTTCATCATCATAGTCAACATTTACAACATTTGATTTTTCATGACCTTTGTTTACATATTCTGATCTAGCTACTGACCCATCCAATACTACATTTATCTTTGTTAGGATAACACCTTTTACTTATACAGAGGTAAAATTTTGAGTTAATCTTATGCTCTATATACATTTAGTCTATGTATATTTTCCTTGTAAGTTTAAGTTAAATTTATCTATAAAGTATCTTGATACATAGGCTCTAACAAGATTCCTTGATATGGATGGAAACACACACTTGCCTTTGCTAAATACCTAACTTTGATCTTTTCTTGTCCTTCTTTGTCTTTTGTGTTGAACCTCTTTATCTCTTTGATCACTTTACATTTACTAGGTCTTTCTTGTTCACTCTTACCTAATCAATTGATCTTAAGCTTCTTTATATTCACTTAATTCTCCTTCTTTTCTTGAATTAATTTTAATAATCAATTATATCTCTATAATATTTCCTTTTAACATCAACCTCCTTAGTTCATACTCTATTTTCATGTTCTCTCTCTTTATCTTTGCTCTATTATTTACAATATTCTTATGTATTTTCATAGGTCTAAATGATACTTTGATTTAGTCCTTCCATAATACTCATAATATAATCTACCTACTCAATTACATCTCAATTCATGCATCCAACCATTCCACACAACCCCCAAGCTTCAACTCTTCACTTAACTCTTCTTTCCTCTTTTACACCTTCCTTTTACTAGCCTTTTTTTGGGGTAAACATCCTTGTTCTAAGTAAACTACAAAGCTCCCAACTAAACCAAACCCACCTTAAAATACCCCTTTACATCACATAGCTCATGTAGGTACTTTCATAATTTAAATCTCTTTGGAGAACACCTAACTCAACACCCCTAAGGTCTAATTAGGTCTCCTAGGCCTAATTAAATGCTATTGACAATAAAATCATACCATATAGACTCAAATCAACTTTAAAACTTCAAAATCCTCTTCCTCTTATATAAATACACATATCCACAAATTTTGGATATGGTTTGATCATCTTGGGGGTATCGTAAACCTTTGTAAGTTGTTATGAGGTATCACAAACCATTAAAGAGGAACCACAATAGTTGTAAGCTATGAGAATGGGCTTAGTGGTATTTATATAACTACTTTTAGAAAATCCCACAAAGATCCCATGAATAATCTCATTCAATATTATATAAGTGTAGTTCACATGCCATGAAGATACTTATAAAATGAAGAAAACATATCTAGAGGTCCTTCTAGGTAACACTATCTTGAAAATGAAGTTGTTAAGTTCAATATAGTAATATTCTCATTTTTACTTATGTCACCATTACCATTATACATATAACCACATGTTACCCTTGAAAATGAGTGATAATAACAATGGAATTTAAGGTAAAAGAGAATAAATGTACATGAATGGATACAAGGAATTAGATTTAACATGATTAAGACCCATCATAGTGGGAAAATGTAAAGATGACTTATAAATTTGACCCCTTTCTCCATTAGTTCCATATCAATTTATACAATGTGATTTTATTTCATTGGTTGATGTAGCCACTAATTATATTGCATCGAATCCACCCAAATCAACTAACTTTGAACCTAATTGAATAATTTTGATGATTAACCTACCTACAACCAACTCATAAATAGGTTTTAAATTCAATTAATTAAACTATTAATTTTTTTAGGACTAAAGGCATACTCATAGCCATAATTAGAATAGTTGGATAAATTAATTATAATTAATTTCAAATAATATCAATACAGACCCAATCAAAACCTTAAAATTCCTCACTAATTATTAAAACATTAACAATTGTACTTAGTGGATCTTTAACTTAACAATGTAACTCTGAGATTATTATTAGACATAAAGGACCATGACTCAAGCCCCAACATTAAATTGACTTATTTAAATAAATTTAATGAAATAGTTATTTGAATAAACTTATATTTTTTTAAATGACTTCACTTAAGACATAGTTATACTAGGACTTAAATCTTGCTTCATTTTATTCCAAGATCTTATACATGTTTATAATATTTGATGACTAATTTAAGAGGTGTGGTTTGTAAGAAGAGGCAGAGTTAGGGAAAGCGGGACTAAAAATTTTAGTGTCGACCTTATATTATCATGTTTGAGCCATAAAATTACAATAAACATGATAATTTAATTGTAATATCTCATTAAACCTTTTTATTTGGCCATGATAAAGGTCTAGATTTCAATTTTAATGCCTCATTACACCTCTTGCTTTGGCTATGAAAAAGGTATAAAGGGTAAACAACCTCTCTACTCAACATTCCTTATGCTAGAAGACATTGCATTGGTTCTCAATATCTTGTATCCCAATTGAAAAGTTTGAGGGGAGAACCACCATTTGTGTTGGTACTAAAATGTGTTCTAGCCTAAACAATTACACCTTGTAGTTTCTTCCAATTCAACAACTAAAATATTTAATAATTTTATTCTCTTGAGCCAAAATAAGATAATATATTTAGATAGATAAAACTTGATATATTGGACAAAGACATCCCTTCCTTGACCTATTGGTAGAATGTTACTTGTACACACCTTCGTCAAGAGGTGGATTCACTGTGGCTCACTCCTTTATATTGGTTGGGTAATTTCCCAAAAATCACTTGTCATCCATCTATTATAAATGAATATGACATCAATCCATGTATTATATATAAAGATATATATGATTGATATCAAACATATAATATAATGATGATGGCCATAAATGTGTAGCTCAACCTTTCCCTAGTAAATATATAATGGTATTTTACTCTATCCAAAGAAGATTTATAAGTAAGGATAAATTTATTGATATGTTTCTTATTCCTTTTCTCTCCCTAACTTTGCCTTGTCAAAGTTATACTATTATTTCCACCTCATACTCTTCCACTCACACTTCTTACATGTATTAAAACTTTTATATTGCCTCCAACATGCAAACTACTTGTTATTCTTGGACATTGCACATTGTATGATAGTTACACTTTCATGATTCTTGGTTTACATTATCTTTTTATGATATGCACACTATATGGTAGTTACACTTCCATGATTCCTGGTTTACATTCTCTTTTCATGATATGCATGGTTTCCATATATAAGATTTGATATTTTATATAAAAGTAAGTGAGACCTTATTTACATGAATAGTTGATAGCTCAAGTAGACACTCCTCCCTCTCTACGATCCAAGTTAGACATAGGCATAAAAATAAACTTATTTTCATAATTTTAATACATACTTGGGGTAAATATAACTTATGTAAATTTATTGTGTATGTAAGTTTATCCTATGACATCTGATAGTCCTAGTTAAATTATTAGTAGTCTAAATTCTCATGTTTTTCCTATATTTAAGATGCCTATTCCAATAGATAAGCTTGCCATTGACTTATTTGAGCATGAAAAATAGATTAAGTAGGACCATGAGCTTGAAGTAAGTGCATTTTTTTTTGTATTTTAAAATTAATTTCTTAATAATTGGTTAAATGTATTTTATGTTAATTTTGTAATAATACTTATATTTGAATAGGTTCATCCACAAATGAGCTATGAGTATAGGACCCATAGTTGGACCTTGGATTAATCCAAGGCATTAGAGGGGTATCCATATACTAGCAAGGCATCTCAAGGAGAGTCTTCTTTGAAGAAGGCAAAGAGAGGGAGGCTATTTGATGAATAGGACGTCTTACATGAGATGTACTTTTTTATATGGCTATATGGTAATTTATGCATTTTTGGCATTATATATGTGTATATGACATTCACCCAACATTAGATAATATGTTGGTAGATGTAATTTTTTGTATGCATATTATGGAAATTTATGTATTATTGGCATTGCACACATATGCATATATTGTATACATGTCATGGTAATTTATCTAATTTATATTCAATTTTTACTTCATTGTGTGTTATTATATAGTGTTGTTTTGATATTCCAAACTATTATCTATCGGATATCATATTTAGTTTTTTACACAAATGAGGATTAAAAAATTATTCTTTTCAATGCTATAAATCTTATATCTCCCATATTTTTTTAAATTAAAGTTTTTATTTCATTGTGTGTAGTGGAAATGACTAATGACACTTTTATCTATTTTGCATTTATCATCACCCATTTAAAAATTTTCAATTGATTATTAACATAATTTTATTATACTTAAAACCCATACCCAATCATGTTTAAACTTGTATAATGTAAAGACAAAATCATTCATAAATCCATGCAAATTTCTCACTCAAATAACTATACCTGTAAGTTACCTAATCTTTCACCTTCACCTGGCTCTAATGCCTATTTGACTAGATTTTATTTAAATTATGCCTAATTATTATATGCATTATAATGTAGAGGTATATGGAATAATTATCCAAAACATCCACTCCTGTCTCTGGTCTTGGTAAAGATCTTATTTAATGCTTCTTCTTTGCCTTGAATCTTTTATCACCAATCTAGTCTTTTTCTTAGCACTTAGGCTTAATAGCCTTATTATCTTTGTATATAATTATTTTAATTTTTTTAGAGACTTATTGGTTTAATTATACCTCTTAAAAACCTCTCACATTCATTATCTAACTCATTTCATTCATTCTATTCACAAACTTCCTCTCACTCTTTCATTATCTTCTCACTAGGCAATCCGCTTAGGTTTCAAGTACCAAATCTTGATATAAGTTTCATGGTTATAATATATTATCATGTCTAATATTTTATTATCATATAGTAATTGATATAACCTCCTTCAAAACCTGAGTCACACTATAATACTCATTTTCACATACAAAGCTACTAATGACCCCACTAGGCTTGTAGCCTTTTTTTACCTTTTCACTTTCTTTGTAAAATATATCAACTCCTCTAAAGATAAAAAATAATTTTAGACCACCCTATATCTTGATACAACTCTCCTTAAAGTTCCATTATTGAATTCTCTCTATAGGTACCTTTTCCTTTATAAGCCCTTGTCCAATTAGGCGCCCTCCATTCCTGACACAATCATAAAAACCATACAAATCCATATTGTATGGAGTTCAAACCACTTTAATCCTTCTTTTGGAATAAAAATATGTTATAATACTATATTTCAAGAATTTTACATGGTTGGAATTGGAGTTATATGGTTTTTGGGTTTGAAACCCTAGCTACCTATATACAGAGGTTGAGAGGCTTCATAATCCACTTTCTTTAGTTTTAATTCCTTCTAAAGGAACCTAAGACCTTATTCAGGTCTATGCTATTATTATCCACATTCCCCAATAGGTAATATCCTTTGATCAACCTTCACTCACTTTAACCAAATAAAAACACATAATTTTTTCACTCTTTAGTGGACTATGTTTGTGATCTCCTCACCTTGCAATCATTCTTTGTGTGACTTTTCATCTCAAAATCAATGCACCAATACCCTATCTCTTCTATTGTGTGTTGTTTGACATCGTAATTTGTAACTAGTAAGCCATGTTTTCAATATGTGAATTCAAAAATAGAGTAATTCTTCTATCAATCCCTCTTACCACTTCCAATTTAAACTTAATCTTTAATGCCTTTCTTGTCATTTGATTGCATAACAAGGCACTGACTATCTACCAAACAAAGTGATAACTATGTAAATAGGGCAAGCTTAAAAATAATAGGGTAATGAATTTTTTTTAATTGTTTTCAATCTAACATAGAAATCTAAATACTCACCATGAACCTTGGATGAATGCATATGCAAATCTACTCAAACAATACAATGACTTTCTTGACATGAAGTTTCAAATACATTAAGATTAAAATAATTTGGGGATTGTCATAGTCATAATAGAGTTCTCATCAAAGAATTTTCTCTTTTAGTTTTTCTCCCTTTTGGATATCACACTAAAAATTGAACCTTACAACCTGACATGTATTTGATCTTACCTATAGAGGATTGAGCATTCCTCCTTCTTGCACCATACTCCACCAATCTCATCATTTATTCTCTTCCTTGACTATAACCTACAATCTGTTATTTAAACCTACCAATACACATAAAAGTTACTTGATCATGACCTTTATGGTATAATATACAAATTGATGATAATATAATATTATTCCATGAAATATAGATACGCAAAATCATTCCATCTTTATTCACTTTTAGCAATCTTGATTACAAAACACAACCCATGCAAAGGACTAGATCATCTTATTTTGAGAGGTATGTTATCTTCTCTTCATTTCCACCTTTTTGATCTAGTATTAGATATATCTCACCTCTATTTCTTCTCTCTATCCCTTTTACACCACACAACACCTATAACTTCTAATCCATCCCAAGTCAATGTTAGTCTGGGTGGTTATATAACTTATTCTCTTACATCCAATATGAGGATAGTGTTAACATAATGAAATATGATTATTAAGGGTTATAAAATTTATTAATTTGACATGAAATGTATTCAAACCCATTTTACATGACTTATGGGACCTTATAATATAACTTATCTCACATAACCATTTGAAACTATGTTCTTGCATCACCTTCTATCATCCCCTAATACCACCTAATGCACAATTTGTTCTTCTATGTTTAAGAAGGATATGAAAGTATTATTCATATGATATAATATAATGAATAATTAAAAAATCACTTATCAAATAATTTTCTCAACTTGATTCAAAATCCACTCTCAAACAATCTTCTTTTAAACTACTCAATTCCTCATTAGGTCAATAGGTCAATTACTCATTAAGTTTCTAGGTCTCTAGACCTAGTTGTTGCTCTAATAGGTCAATTTATAAAAATAGAGTTTATAAGTATTATAAATTATATTTATAGTATTATTTTATCAATTTTAACATGTTATAACCCTTATCCAAGTTTATAAACTCAAATCAACAAAAAACTCATCTTACCCAAGTTTTAACATGTTCTACAGGCCAAGAGTTTAGTAGAACTATAGTTTTTATGATTATTGACTAAAAAATCACACTAAAAACAAATTAAATGGGGTTTATAATGTCTATTATCATGTTTTTTTCCTCCCATTATGCCATATTGATAAACCCACCACACATTCCAACCTCAAGAATGCCCTTCCCAACACAAGAAAAACATAATTTTTTAGCCTAAGTTCAAACATGCATAAAATGAAAATTTTAAGTCATTTATGTGAAAAATAAAATACATTACATAAATATTTAATCCATATAATTACACCTTATATCAATTAGGTGAAAACATTGAGAGCATTCTATTAGACAAGTTGTAGTGAGGGGTCCAAAAATACAACTTTTTGGTAGTGAAAAAGCAACATCTTGAGCTCTAACTGGCATTTCTACCTCCAAAACCTCCACATAAGAATATATAACTTGGATCACATATATATAGGCAAATTAAATGTTATCACATAATCATGACATTCAAATCCACCAATAAGTGCATTTTCACTACCATTCTAGAGCATAGAAATAGTGAAAACAAATGTTATTAAAGTTTAAGTTATAGTTACATAGCTCTATTTTCCATGATTCCTAACTAAAAATTAACACTAATTTTTTTATAAATGGGGGATAATATATATTACCACATTATTGGCCTCCCATCAGGCTTGATCGACAAACCCACCACCTATTTTGGCCTTAAGAACACCCTTCCCAATACAAGCAAAATGTAATTTTTTAGCCTAAGTTAAAATATGCATAAAATGAAAAATGTAAGTCATTTACATGAAATTTTAGATCCATACCATTTGTATTTAATCCCTATAATCAAACCATAGATAACTCAGGTGGAATCTTTGAGAGTAATTTGTTAGACAAGTTATAGTGAGGGGTCTAAAATATAACTTTGTGGCAGTGAACAAGCAACTTCTTGAGCTCCAACTAGAATTTATACCTCTGAGACCTCCAAATAAGAATATATCACTTAGATAAAATATATATAGTAAAATTACATTTTATCACACCTCCATGACATTCAAATCCACCTAGAAGTGCATTTTCACTACCATTTTTGAGCACAAAAATACTAACAACAAATGTTATCAAAGTTTAAGTTATAGTTGTAGAACTCTAATTTCTATGCTTCTTGAATGAAAAATGACCATAAAAACACATCCAATGGGGAGGATAATTTATGTTACCATGTTATTGGCCTCCCATTAGGACTGATCGATAAATCCACCACCCATTCTAGCCTCAAGAATGCCTTTCCCAATACAAGAAAAATGTAATTTTTTAGCCTAAGTTCAAACATGCATTAAAAAAATTAATTAATTTACATGAAATATCATATAATTACCCTACCTATTTAATCCCTCTAATCACACCCTATATCACTCAGGTGGAAGCTTCGATAGCAATCCATTGGACATGTTGTAGTGAGGGGTCTAAAAATGCAACTTTTTGGTAATGAACAAGCAACTTCTTGAGCTCCAACTGGCATTTCTGCCTCTATGACATCCACCTAATAATATATTAATTGTATCACATATATATGGGTAAATTAAATTTTATCACACTACCATGATGTTTAAATCCACCTAGAAGTGCATTTTCACTACCATTCTAGAGTGTGGAAACACTGTCAACAAATATTGTCAAAGTTTAAGTTATGGTTATAGAACTATAGTTTCCATGATTTTTGAATAAAAAATAACACTTAAAAATTTTATAGTGGGGAAATAAAATCTATTAATAGGTTCTTTTCTTCCCATTAGGTTTGATTGACAAACTCACCACCCATTCCATCTTCAAGAACACCGTTCCCAATACAAGAAAAATGTAATTTTTAGCCTATGTTCAAACATACATAAAAAAAAAATTGTAAGTCATTTATATGAATCATTAGATCAATTTACTACATATTTAATCAATATAATCAAACCCTATATAAATTATGTGGAATCTTTGAGAGTAATCCATTGGACAAGTTGTAGTGAGGGGTCCAAAAAATGCAACTTTTGGCAGTGAACAAGTAACTTCTTTAGCTCTAACTAGAATTTCTCCCTCTGAGACATCCACCTAATAATATATCACTTGGATAAAATTTATATAGTAAAATTACATGTTATCACATTTCCATTATGTTCAAATCCACCCATAAGTGCATTTTCACTACATTTTTGGAGTGTGAAAATACTGACAACAAATGTTGTCAAAGTTTAACTTATGGTTGCATAACTCTAGTTTCCATGCTTCCCGATTAAAAAATGACACTAAAAAAATGTTAAATGGGGTATATAACATATATTATTATGTTATTATCCTCCCATTAGGCTTTATAGACAAACCCACCACCTATTTCATCCTCAAGAATGCCCTTCCCATTACAAACAAAATGCAATTTTTAACCCTGAGTTTAAACACATAAAAAAAAAAATGTAAATCATTTATGTAAACCATTAGATCCATCCCATAAATATTTAATACTTATAATTTCACCCTATATAACTAATGTGGAAAATTTAAGATAATTTTTTTGGACAAGTTACAACGCGGGGTCAAAATATGCAACTTTTTGGTGGTGAACAACCAACTTCTCGAGCTCCAACTAGTATTTCTATATTGGATACCTCAAATTGAGAATATATCACTTATATAAAATATAGATAGGCAAATTATATTTTATCAAACTAAAATTAACTTAAAATACACCCATAAGTGCATTTTCACTACCATTTTAGAGCACATAAACACTTATAACAGATATTGTCAAAGTTTAAGTTATAGTTACATAACTCTAGTTTCCATGCTTCCTAACTGAAAACTAAAATTGAAAACATGTTAAAGGGGTGGATAAAATATAGGACCATTTTTTTGGCCTCCCATTAAGTTCAATTTACAAACCCATCACCCATTCTGGCCTCAAGAATGCCCTTCCCAATACAAGAAAAAATGCATTTTTAAACCTAAGTTCAAACACCCTTAAAACAAAACTTGTAAGTCATTTCCTAAGATTTGATCACATCCAACCTGATATTTAATCACATCCAACCTAAGAATCTTTTATATTAAACAATATATAATTATTTACTGATAGTACCAACCACATGAAGGTGGAAGTTTATCTAGCACCACTAACCTACAAAAAATTGTTAGTAAGTAATTAAAAAATAAATTTATATGTATTACCTTAAAAATAAAAAACATTTGGTAAAATTGATTACATATACATTTGAAAATTTAACATACCAATGCATTTCAATCTAATGAACCACTAGGATCTGCTCTAACCTTGATAGTATCAACAATATCTTTATGGTCTGACTCTCGATCTTTCCATAGTTTCTTGTTTAATGGCCCCCATGATATTTTTGTAATTAAATATTCATTACAAGAATCAAATTTGAATAGTGTAGTATCTTCTTGTACATTTAAAACTCTTCAAATAACCATTGATCTAAATATTTTATAGGATATCTTTAAAACCAAGTTCCAGTGACTACCACTGACCTAGTGGGATAATCAATATTTTCTCCATCTATAATTGAGGAAGTCATTTTTCTATTTCTCTCTACACACTAACACAAGTAGTAATCAATACCCTCTTAATTATCCTCATATGAAATAACTATAAAAACATGTCATGTATCACAAAAAATGAATTTTAGCGACAATATGAAGATATATAATGATAATGAATTATACAAAATGAAAAATATTCTACTTGGCTACACTAGATCAAATACATGGTTAAAGTCATCTGATGATGTCATATTTGTAAGTTGCAATGTTTTTAGAACTTGATATGTGTTTATTGGAATTATAGGTTTGTAAATCCAATCATCCACCTAGTATTATGACTCACACTCATTACAAATAGAGTTATTGAATAGAAACATGCCAAGTGTCTCATATGAACAGTCTAAAAATTTATATTTGAGCTACAAAATGAGTGGAGGTCACTTAAACCCATTAGAGTCATAAATCCTCATACTTTGCCAAATTTTTTTCCTCCATTAACTAGAAATGCCTATGAATAGTAGAATTGGTTGAGCACTATGACACATGTTCTCATTACACCATTCAACCATAAATTTTTCATTTGTCAAATAAACACCCTCTTCAAATTATAACTCCTCCCATACAATATCTATTATTACACATGATCCAACACCATCATGTTCCCCTTTTCCATGGCCAACATCGGTGAAACTAAAAATGTGTTCTACAGTAGTGTTAATGTGCATCCTATTCAATCAATAAAACATCCATATATTTTTAAATTGTGATGTGTAATTTTTTGACCAAATATAATGTTGATTGAAAGTAATTTTCCTCACTCAACTATTAATAGAACTTCTAAAAATAACCTTGCACATACTCTAAATAATATGATTGGTAATAATTGATATAGAAATGAAAATACCTTAATATTTTTCATTGTTACTCTATATTATCAAGTGCATGTACGAATGCTATATGCGAAAATATGGAAACTTGTGATGAGTTTTAATACTATGATTGAACTTCCATTTGGGGTTTGAATGTGTAATTTTCAGCAAAATTGACTACTAAAATAATTGAACTAGGTGAGAATGTATCCTTGCTTATCTTGAAATGTTCATCCAACCATTTATCCTTGTGTGTGTGCCTTGCATACTCATAAACAATATTCTCCCTAAATTTGACCAAAAATTTGGAGATAGGTATATTTTTTGTAACAATATCACACCTTTTAGATTCTTTGTCATATTTTACTTGATAAATCACTGATTTATATTTTCTTAAACCAACTAATTCCTATCTGATTACACCTATAATCTCATGGATAATTTTTTTTAATTTTGACAGTCCACCTCAAATTTTATAATTTCCATTTAAACATGATTTATTGTAAAATAATTATCCATCTAGTCTTTTTCAAAAGATAGAATAAATTCCCTAGCTGATTTTGGTGGCAAGTCAATGCCACACTCCTTAAAAATATTTTTAGTATGTAAAGTACAATGAATATGGAAAAAAACATCATAGTGCATTAAAAATTCAACATATTTCCTACAACAAGTGGTACATGTGTGATTTATTTTTACATAAAAAGTTTGGCCGTGTCAAAATATCTTTGAAAAATATAAATTTGTGGATGTTTTTCCAAAAATTTAGAGTACAATTATGTTTAAGTCATATACAATAAATCTTTTGGATATGGTTCACAGTTATGAGAACCAACTCTTATTTTCATAACATCTCTTGCATTGGGAAAAACTCTTGTATTATCTTTCTAAAATTGAGCAGGTAACTCTTTAAGAGTATTGGCTATAGCCTTGTCCTTTCATGGAAGTCTAAAAGAGAATGCCTAGAGCTCATTAGTATTAGTTTCATTAAGTCTAACACATCTTTAAATAATTTTCATTATTATTTTTATGTTTATATTAAGTGTTTATCTTTTTTTTGATACCATTTATTTTTTCCATGTTTTGTCACTTACTACACAAGTTATAGGTATATGCTGAACAACATTAAAATCTTGGGTGCATGATTTTACACCTACAGTATGATATACATCATGTAGGTTTTTAATAATTTCATTGTTTTCATCATCCATGTTAGATGTTATTGGTCCTAATTTATACATTATAGGTCTCATCTTAATCAATTTTATCAATGAAACAAATAAGTGACATCTTTAACTATCATAATCCTAATTATGAAATAAAGTATCCCAAATTTGTTGAGCTAGCCTTCTTGAATGGTGATCAAACATTTTGTTATGCATTGGTTCTAAAATATTTTCATCAAATTAAATTAAGTACTTTTCTTTTCTATGCATAATTACTAGAGGTTTTATCAATGGTGGAAATTATTTAGAGGGTGTTTCAAAATCATTATTACTTTCATTTTTTAGAGGTGGGATGACATTTTATTCATTATTTATTTCTTCATTATATGTTTCCATGAAATTTTATTGATGGTTAATTTAATCATTATTTGTTTCCATAAAATTTTCTTTATTCAAAGGGGGTAAGGCATCATACATAGACTTATCATCAACAAAATAAAAAACTTGGAACTTTGAATGTAAACTTCCAATATTATCTAATTTATTATTGTGAATTTCATTATTATTAATTTCATTATGGTCAATTTCATCATTATTAAATTCATTATGGTTAATTTCATCATTGTTAAATTCATGATTTTCAATTGTCTCATTATCTATGGCATTTGTTTCATTAGGATTAAGGTTTGTACCTTGTTTACCATGAACTTTTTGCATACATATCTTGTTTTACTCTCTCAAATCTTCTAATTCCTTTGGTTTTTTGTTTTTCAACATCTTCCTCTTCCTTGAATGTGATCCATCACCCATCAAGGATAATTGATGAATTTTCAAAGGTGGGGTCAAGTACATAGGTACCATAGATCCCACAGAAATACACAAATAATGTTTATGGGGATAGAATTATCTATTTGGGTTAAAAATAGATGTTGAAAATTGAGCTTAGTCTATAATAATAATAATAATAATAATAATAATAATAATAATGTGATAGTGTTATTACATAAAATGATCACATTATTTATTATACTAAGTTCTACTTTAACATACATATTAAGAAGAATATGTTAAGAATAATGTGATTATGTTATTACATAACATGATCACATTATTTTTTATACTAGGTTCTACTTCAAAATACATATTGAGAAGCTTATGTTAAGAATAATGCAATCATATTATTTAATAACATGATCGTATTATTTTTAAAACTTGATTGGGGTTAGCAATTGACATTGAGAATCAAGTGTTATCTATATTAAAAATAATGAAATCATATTATTAAATAACATAATCACATTATAATTAATATAGATTAAGGATTAGGGATTAGGTATTAAGGCATTAGTGCATAGGGTTTAAGAATTAGGGATTAGGGATTCTAATTTATGTTTTAGGGATTAGGGATTATGTTTTTGGTTTACAATTTAGGGTATAGTATTTAGGGATTAGGTTTAGGGTAGACAAGGTCAATTGTAATGATAATTCTTCATCTAAATGATGTTAATTTTGGGCTAAAATGATTGGTTTAGGGTTTAAAGAGTTTATATTTATGGTTTAGAGTTTAGGGATTAGGAACTTTAAGAATTAGGGCTTGGGGTATAGGTTTTAGGGTATATAAGGTATAATCATGATGGAAATTGGGAAAATTAAAGATTATCAACCCCAAAATAACATTTTATAGTCATATAATTAGGTTAAAGGGGATAAAATTAGCCCCAATTTACTTTAAGTGCATAGCTATATTGGTACTCCAAAGGCTAAGTTTTGGCCATAGGTTTAAAAAATGCACTTTATGACATCTTGTGATAAAATTAGTTATATCATAAGGTATGTATGTTTATAGCATGTAATGGATATTAGGGCATAGGGCTTAAAATTTATGTTTTGGGGATTAGGGATTAGAGCATAGGGTTTAGGTTTAAGGACATGTATATAATGTCTAATCACTCTATGCCATGTGAACCTAATTCAAACTACAAATGATGTTAATTGGGACTAAATCAACTGGTAAATAGGGAAATATTATGGTTTATAATTTAGGGTATAGTGTTTAGGGTTTAGGGCTTAGGTTTTAATGTATATATGGTTTAGGGTACAAAGGGTCAATCACAAAGATAATTGGGGATAACTTGAATCACTTGGACCTATTAGTGACTATAGAATGTGTTTTTGGGTTATCATTATACCCTATATGTCATCATGTAGATTGAGTAAATTAGTCAAATGGGGCAATCAGTCGTGTGATTTAGGCCAAACTGAGCCTTGTGAACTTAATTCTTAGTCTAATTGATGTTAATTTGTGATAAAATGATTAGTTTAAGGTTTAAAGAGTTTATATTTATGATTTAGAGTTTAGGGATTAGAAAATTTAAGTAATTAAAGCTTAGGGTATAGGTTTTAGGGTATATAAGGTATAATCATGAAGGTAATTGGGACAAATTTAAGTTCCTTTAACCTATATCTATGAGTAAATAATGTGATTTTGAGCTCAATTATCCCCCACATCATCACAAATTAAGCTAATTAAGTCAATTGTGGTTTAATGAGTGATGCAATTTTAACCAAGTTCATCCCTATGAACTTAATTCTTACTATACATATATATATATATATATACATATATATATATATACATATACATATATATATATATATACATATACATATATATATATATACATATATATATATATATATACATATATATATATATATACATATACATATATATATATATATATACATATACATATATATATATATATATATATATATATATATATACATATACATATATATATATACACACATATATATACATATATATATATATATATATATATATATATATACATATATATACATACATATACATACACATATATACATACACATATATATATACATATATATATATATATATATATACATACATATATATATATATATACATATATATATATATATACATATATATATATACATATATATATATATATACATATATATATATATATACATATATATATATATATACATATATATATATATATATACATATATATATATATATACATATATATATATATACATATATATATATATATACATATATATATATATATACATATATATATATATATATACATATATATATATATATATATACATATATATATATATATACATATATATATATATACATATATATATATATATACATATATATATATATATACATATATATATATATATATATATATATATATATATATATATACATACATATATATATACCTTCATGACAATTACTTGTTCACCTATTTATGACAATTACCTTCATGTTTGCATTTTTTTTTATAAAAGTAGGGTCAATTATGCCATGTACATGTTGTAAAATACATTGAGCTATAAATTTGGTTTAGGGGCTCAATTTTTCCTAGATCATGCCCCTAATTACAAAAATTAACTAATTAGATCAATTCAAGATTGAATCGATCTTTTGATTTTTCCCCAAATCATATCTTGTTCTTAAAGGGGTTCAAATTAGCCTCAAATCCCTCCTTGATTAAAATAATTAACTATCCTCCTCTTCGGTTAATTAGGTTGAAGGGGCTTAAAATAGCCCCAATTTACTTTAGATGTACAACTTTATTGGTACTCTAAAGGCTAAGTTTTGGCCATAGGTTTAAAAAGTGCATTTTATGATATCTCATGTTAAAATTAGTTATATCATAAGGTGTGTATATTTTCATCATATAATGGGCATTAGGGCATATGGCTTACAATTTATTTTTTAGGGATTTGGGATTAGGGCATAATGTTTAGGTTTAAGGACCTATATATAATGTATAATCACTCTATGTCATATTCAAACCTAATTCTTACTAAAAATGATGTTAATTATGACTAAATCAATTGGTACATAGGGAAAGTTTATGGTTTACAATTTAGGGTATAGTGTTTAGGGTTTATGGTTTAACGCTTAGGTTTTAAGTATATATGGTTTAGGTTACACAGGGTTAATCACAAAGATAATTGAGGATAATTTGAATCACTTGGACCTATTTGTGACTATATAATATGTTTTTTAGTTGTTATTATACCCCATGTCATCATGCAAATTGAGTGAATTGGTCAAATGGGGCAATCAATCATGTGATTTAGGCCAAACTGAGCCTTATGAACTTAATTATTAGTCTAAATGATATTAATTTGGGCTAAAATTATTGGTTCAAGATTTAAAGAGTTTATATTTATGGTTTAGAGTTTAGGGATTAGGTCTTAGGGTATAGGTTTTAGGGTATATAAGGTATAATTGTGATGGTTATTGGGGTAAATTTAAGCTCTTTAAACATAGTTTTGTGAGTAAAGAATGTGATTTTGGGATCAATTATCCCCCACATCATCATAGATTAAACCTACAAAGTCAATTGTGGTAATGAGTGATGAAATTTTGACCAAGTTTATCCCTATGAACCTAATTCTTACTATATATAAAGGATGTTAATTGCATCTAAACTTACTAATTTAGGGTTTACAATTTAAAGGGTTTGGGTTTTAGGGCTTATGGCTTAGGGTTTAAGGTAAATGGTATAGGGTTAAAGATATTAAATATAGGGTCCAATCATAAAGTTAATTGAAGAAAATGTGAGTTTTTTGTTCAAATATTTGTGATAATTACCTAAACATGTTTGTATTACTTATAAAAGCAGGGTTAATTAAGCCATACATGTTGCATACATGTTATACAATACATTGAGCCATAAATTTGGTTTAGGGGATAAATTTTACTAAAATCACACCCCTAATTGCATAATTTTATTAATTGGATCAATTCATTATATAATATAACTTTTAATTTTACCCCAAATCATATCTTTATCTTTAAGGGGTTCAAATTGGCCTCAAATGCCTATTGGATTAAATGAATCAACTCTTTAGTTAATTATATATGACATGACATTAGGGTTAATTTCAATCTAAATCACACTAAATATATAATTTAAAACATGTTTATGTGGCTTATCTTGACCCTAATTACCTCCATAATTAAATTAATCAACATTTGCATTCATTAGTTGATGAGTTCAAGTTTATTGAGCTCAAAACCACATTCTATACATGTAGAGCTTTCATATAAATAAATTATGTTTCTTTTCTTTAGCTGAGCTAATGAAATTAGAGATGATCAATCCCCAAATCACATTTTATATTCATGTAATAGGTTGAAGGGGATCGAAATATCCCCAATTTACTTTAAATGTATAGGTACATTGGTACTCCAAAGGTTAAGTTTTTGACATAGGTTTAAAAAATGAATTTTATGACATCTCATGATAAATTAGTTATATCTTAAGGTATTTATGTTTTTTTAATGTATATTTGTGGCATGTATGTTTGTAGCATCTCTAAACTTGACAAAATACAACTTTTTATATACAAAATAGGGTACTAATGCATTGATATACTTTGAAAATAGATTCTTGTATAACTTCAATTACTGACTCAAAAAATCTTATCAGAGACTTAGAAAATACTATAATGTTTATAAAAAAATTTACAAGTTCCAAAAATCACAAATTATAAAAAAAACCTAACACAGTCCTGTTAACCAAATTTAGCCTCTTTTAGGATTGTATACACTCTTGACATAAAATACAGTGACCCTTGACTTATTTTTTATTGTTCCAAAACACCATTTGAATATTTTGAAAGACTATAAATTCATTTTCAAATACAAACTTTAAAACAACTAATCCTTAAACATTTATAATATCATTGAACTCTCTTTTGAGCCTAATACTTTGGGTCTGGTAGTACTCAGTCAGAGGATCCTTGTACTCCAATTTATTTTTGGATAATATAATTTATTTAATCATGTAAAAAATGAAATATAAATTGAATCTACCAAATTATTATTGATTTGGATTAGTGGATTACCAAAAACCATCTTTTGACTTCTTGACCCTGTCTAGGATGAACTAAGACTATCTGCATTTTAAGCAATATTAGATTCATGTCAAATGAAAAATAAATTGATTCATAGGTTAATAAATATCCAATTATCATTAAATTATATCAAATTTTTAAAATAACATTGGTCCCAAATAGCATTCTTAATCAACCAAACTTTGATCTTAAGACTACTAGGCCTAATGGCTCCTTTAGTAGGTTAAAATGCAAATTTAGGTTTTATAGTGTTGTAAATATATAACACAATCATGTTATTGATGAAATCTCATTATTATTTAATTTTATCACATTAATAATGTAAATAATAACACAATTACATTAATACCATAATCATATTATTAATGTGATCACATTGTTTTAATTTGAATTTAATTCTCGTGCCTTTTGGCTCAAGAATGGCTTGGATTCCCAAACCAAAGGCTTGGAATGTCAAGGTAAAACTAAGTTTGAGAGTTATGATTTTTTTTAAAAAAAAAACTTTGATTTACAAATACACTAAGAATTTCAACATAAAAATTCAAAAACTTAATACCATCATGATGAGCATGCTCTCCTCTTTCCAAAGATATGATTTTTATAATTTTTGGACTAATTTAAGGTTTTAAACTATGTTGATTTGTAACTATACCTTTTTTAGGCCACTAAATGCTGAAAACATACATGCATATACATGTTCATGTATTTTTTATTTTATTGATCCAAGTGAAAAATAAGTTACATGGTCATAAACTAGACCTAATTCTACACACTTTAAAAAAATGATTTTCATTTATTTTAGGTAGTTAGGTGCATCGCACAGATGGCTATCCATTTTTTTTCAGTTTTTAGGATATATTTAATTTCAAAATTCATTAAAAAAGTATTCATTGAAAAAATATAAAAAAATATAGGTCAAAAACTAGAATATCGTATCTAAGTTTTCCCCAAAGGGTTTCAAATAATATTAAATGCTGCTAAAAAATGGTGCACTGCACAACCATCTATCTACTCTATTTTTTGAAAAAAAGGAGTTCCTCTTCAAATTTTATATATTTTAATTATTTATAATTAACCATTTAAAAAAAAATAGTTTTTTGGAAACTAAACTTGAAATTCTACATTTCTTGTTCTTACACCATCTTCAAATTTGGGGTGTAGATATCTCTAATTATCTATAGAAGTTTAGATTTCTAAAATTTTAGGAAAATCATGTCCATGGGTAGGCCAATTTTTTTCCCCAAATAATTTTCACTTATACTTATTTATTTTAAGTCAAATGTGCACCCAAGGACATAACCTAACTTTTCATGACAAAAGATGTGAGATAAGGAGAGCAAAATCAAGAAGGTTGATTGCCAAAGCTAAGATAACTGAGAAAAATTTATATGTACTGAATGAGATCACAAAATTAAATTTTATCATGAGCAAGGTAGATGAAATCTGATTATTAATAGGAGGTTAGGCCATATGAAGTTTGAAAATCTAGTCAAGATTAGCTCCAAGGGATATGTGAATAACATGCCCAAGATTTCTAAACTTGCAATGCTATTTACAAGGCATGTCAACATGATAAGTAATCTAGGATGAGATTAAAGTCTAAAGAATAATCTAATACTAGAAATTTATAACTAATTAATATTGATCTATGTGGTCCTACAATGATTCAAAGTATTCAGGGTGATAATTACTTCATGTTGATTATAGATGACTTCACAAGATTGACTTGGGTAGCATTATTGAAGAAGTTATAAGGTATAGGTAAGTTAAAAAATTTCAAGGATTTGGTTGAAAATGAGATAAATGTGAATATCAAGTGTCTTAGGTTTGACAAAGGAGGATATTTTTGGTAAAATGAGTTTGATGAGTTTTGTGATGTCCATGGAATAAGAAGACAGTTCTCAACTTCTAGAATACCTCAATAGAATGGGGTGGTTGAAAGAAAGAAGAGAATAGTGAAAGAAATGGCAAGGACCATGTTGAATGAGTCAAAGTTATATGATGGATACTAGAGATTAGTTATAAGTACTATAGTTTACACTTTGAATATATAATAGATTAAGATCAATAGTGACAAGACTCTATATGAATTATGGAATGGCAAACCTGTAAGTCTTGAAAATTTTAAGGTATTTGGGAGAAAATGTTATATTAAGAGAGATGATGATTTAGGAAAGTTTGAATCAAGGTTTGATGAAGATATTTTATTGGGATACTCATCAATAAGTGTTATCTATATATGTTATAACAAAATATTATAGAAGATAATAGAGAGCACAAATGTGAAGGTTGATGAGACTAAGAAATCACATTCTCAATCCAAGAATGATGAAGTAGAAATAGAGATATATGAGGATGAAGATGAAATTGATGAGATAAAAGAATCAAAAGGTCCTTCTATGTAGATTCAAAAGGATCATCCTAAATCTCAGATCATTATAAATAAGAGTGCAAGTATACAAATAAGGAGAAGAATGGTGAGTGATGTTAGTCAAGAGAATACTTCCTTATTGTCCAAATTTGAACCTAAAATTTATGAAAAATCAAGTGAAGATAAGTTTTTGATAGATGCCTTGAATTAGGAGTTAAATAAAATTGAGAATAATGAAAATTAGGAATTAGTACCTAGGCCTAAAGATGAAATATCATTGGTAAAAAATGGGTGTTCAGAAACAAGTTGAATGAAAATGGATAAGTCACCAGAAACAAGGCTAGACTAGTATACAAAGGATACACTCAAGTATAAGGAGTGTAAATTGATTAAACCTTTATTATTGTATAAAGGATAGAGGATATTAGGATGTTTATTAGCTATGCAAGATTTAAAGGCTTTAAGATATACCAGATGGATGTCAACTTTTCTAAATGGGAACTTGGAATAAGAAGTATACATTGAGAAACTTGAGGTTTTTCTATTGACTGATAAAAAGGACTGTCTGTAGGTTGAAGAAGGCACCCTATAGTCTAAAACAAGATCCTAGAGCTTGGTATGCTAGACTAGACAAGTATCTTTTGGACCAAGGTTTCAAGAGAGGAGTTATAGATATTAACCTATATATCAAGACTAAAAATGACCATCAGTTGATAGTGGTGGTCTATGTGGATGATATCTTATTTGGTGGAAATAATGAGAATATGGTCGAGGCCTTTGCAGAGGTGATGAAGTTAGAATTTGGAATGTCCATGCTTTGAGAACTATCCTTCTTTCTTGGACTTCAAATCAATCAATCCAAAAAAGGTATATTCATTTCATAGGCCAAATATATAAAAGATATGTTAAAGAAGTTTGAGATGGGAGATTACAAATCTATAAGTACACCTATGGTTACAGGATGTAAGCTAAGCAATGAGGATGAATATTTAAGAGTTAATTAGACAAATTATAGATCAATGATTTGGAGTTTGTTATATACTAATTCCTCTAGACCTGACATAATGTAAGTAGTAGGTATTATGGAATATTTCACACAAATCCTAAGGAAATTCATCTACAAATAGTTGAGAGGATATGTATGTATCTCAAAAGAACTATAGAGTATGGATTATGGTACCCAAAGAGTAAGAAGTTTGACCTAGTAGCCTATATAGATGCAGATTGGGCTAGGAGTCTAGATGATAGAAAGAGCTCTAGTGGAGGATCCTTCTTCTTAGGTAAGTGACTAGTCTCATGGATAAGCAAGAAACAAACATTAGTGGCTTTATCTACTTTGTGAGGCTGAGTACATTGTAGTAACTTCATGTTATACTCAGGTGTTGTGGATAAGACAAACCTTAAGAGACTATAAGGTGGAGTTTGATGGGCCTATTGACCAAATTTGACCCCAAGTCAAATTTGGGTTAACCCCTACTATTTTGAACTTTTAAGAAGGTTCCCATGTGTCATATAGGGTGTCATGTTGGTCTATTGTCTTACTCATCTTCTCCCTAGTCCTTATTGAAGTCCACCCTCTTTGTGTTAGGCTAGTCAACTAAAGTCAAAGGTTGGTTAACCCTAGTCAAAGGTAGTCAAAGGGTCAAATTATGTTGAAAATATCCTAAGGTGGTCCTTGACATATTTTAGTATGTTTACAAGACATAAATTGGTCATACGTTGTGTTTAATGTGGAAAAATGGCCTTTTGGTCATATTTTAGCCCATTTAATGACTTGAATAGATTTTTATGCAAGCAAATTTGACACCCAAGTGAGTTTCAACATGGATCATGTCAAGAATAGTTATTTTATAGATAATAAGTAGTTATGTTTAGTGGATGGTAGTTTTCCCTCAAAAAATAGGAGCTTTTGGGAACTTGTACAGACTTTCCAATTCCATCATCAACTAAAAATGTGGGAAGAGTAACTATTCACCTCCCATCATCTTTTTCAATGCTTATTTCAAGAAGAATTAAAAACAATTCATTTTCAACTTGTTTTCCTCCATTTTCACTTGGTAAGCAAAGAAGGAGCAAATTCATGCACTTGGCATAAGACGTATAGGTGGAATTGGAAAGAGTGATTATGAGGGTGGATATTAATCTGAGTTTACTTAATTTTCATAACAAGAACATTATATTTGGTGTATCCTCATTTATGAACAATTAGTTTGATCCTAGGCAACTTTTTATGCATGTTCAACCATGAGGGGGTCATTGTTTGAGCTTGTCACTAAGTTTCTTATTTTTTATTGATGGATTTTTGTGTTTTAGGTGTCTCCACATGATTTTCATGATGTTTTCATGCTTATTCTTGTTTTAGAGAGTTTAATTGTTTGAGGAAGCCTCTTCTAAGCTTGTAAAATGTCTAGTTTGCATTCACAATCATCTCAATTACTTTGAAAATATTTTTTTCACATTGGATATGATGTTTTTATGTTTTTTTTGAAATGATCCTAGTGCATGTTGGGTATTAAAGTGTTTATAATTTATTTTGAGGTGTTTTGAAATCATTCCTTGCATGTTTCTTACCATTTTGTGATTTCCTTGTATGTCATAGTAAAAAAACTCCACCTATAGGAGCATGTTGATGTGACAAATGTAAGTTTGAAGGTTTTAAATGGTCCTTAATTAACATCTTTGGACCAATAATTTACATTGAAATTTTATATGGAGGCATGTAGGTGCTATAAACATGCATATTTGGAAAATGGGCCCAATTTTGTCTATATAAAAGGAATGATCATCTACAGTTGATGTCATAGACATGCCTTCTAGAGGTGTTCCAATAAATTGGTCTATCCAATTTTAGAGTCCTTAATATAAGAAGGCCTAGATAGAATTATTGATCATCCTAGTTTGATAAGAAAGGTGTCAAAGTATCAAATGGAAAGTTAGACTGTGATCAGGCCATATTGGGTTCTCTATCCCTAAAAATGGTAAACAGAGGCCTTGAAAGTTTTTGAGAACCTCACCAAATTCACTTGAAAAGTGATCCAACATTTAAATTTAGATAACTTGGTATCCTTATCCACCTAAAAAATTTTTACCAATTTTTAAAAGTAAAGGATGAATGGAGATTGGATTTATTAAGGCTTAAAAATGGATAAAAATCATTGAAATAGGGTAGTGTTATCTACAAGATAGTGATCAAAATGTTAACCTTGCCCTTCATTATAGTGTTCTAGGCCATGATATCAAGTTGAATGATTCTAATAGTTCAAAGGATACCTATAAGATAAAATTCCATGAGAGAAGGAGAAATACAATGTCTTAAACCCCAATGCATACTCCTTTGTCCATACATAGGATTGTGAGGAATCACCTACAGGTAGAAAGGTTAAGGCTTATGAAATAGATGTGGTTATGAAAAATTTGATGAGATTTCATGGTTTATAAGTAAATAAATACTTATATGCCATTATAGGAACCTTGATCAAGTCCATCTTGACCTAGAAGACACCTATAGGCCTAAAATGAATGAAAAATAACCACCTATAGCTAGGACAATAGTGAAGTGAAATGATGGACCTTAGAGAAGTTTTAAGGAATTTGTAGGCTAAAGGAAATAGAAATGTCAAACCTAATGACTTGGGGATATAATTAAGTTACTATAACATCAATTAAGGTTAGTTTCATGCTAATGACCAACCCTAAAACACCTACAAGCAGATTCCTAGGACTGCCTTAGTCTAAGAGGACAGTGAGCAATTAAAAGGCCTAAAAGTGTCAAGATGATAGATAAGAAGGATGGATCAAATTGTAAAATAAATGTGATTTAAAAGTTACTATATAATTTTTATAATACTTGGCCAAAAAATACAAATAAAGGTAACAAAGAAAGAGTACCCTGTTCACTATCACAATCAGATAGGGTCATAAGCAAACGAGGGACATGATGAGAGTTTGGTGCCCAAGGAAGGAATAATGAGTTTTAAATATTGTGATATGGATTATTCATGAAAAAATAAAGGAAATAACATATCCAAATCATATTTAAGCCACCTAAGGCCCTTTTCTTATAGCAAAATGGACTCAGGTCATACAGGCAGGGTAGGGAAAGCCTTGTTTCAAGAGGTGAGTTTGGGGATTCCACTTAGGAGAGAGGTATTGAGTGGATCCCTAGGTTCCAAAATAATGAAATGATGGTAAGGACCATGAATTAATAAATTTTATTCATCAAAGAGGTTTAGAAGGAACATCCATGAGGAAGTCTGGACAAAACATGCAAAAAACATGGTTTTTACCCCTTTTTGAGGAAATTGGGATGGTTAGACCCCCTAACCATGGAATAAAACAAAAAAATTTGGTAAATTTTTCAATTATGACCTTTTTAATCTTTTTAAATACTAAATTTACCCAAATAAATAGGCCTAAAACTCTCTATTTTATCTCAGAGTAGTGGTGGTCCCTTCATGCACAAGAATGACTATTTTGGGGAAAAGTGAAGGATGGTGAACTAGAGATCAATTGGATTAGTCCATAAGGTTTTAATATTTTGGGTAAAAATTTATGAACATAAGAAACTTTTCTATAAGGCTTGAAATAAAATAGGGCATCCTACATAATAAGGGTTACAATTAAGTGTGAATGAAAGCCTTAGGGTTATAAGCTAATTTGGAGGTCATATGCATTTTCAGCCTAATATATTCTTTACATTTGATAAATTCATGATTATAGAGGTATTTTGGGTGTGTTAAATAGATCAAATTTCAAATATAAGCTTAAAGATGTAGGTAGACCTATTGGCAAGGTCTAGGCCTAAAACCAAACAAGGATCAATTTCCATTTCAAGCTTTTGGTAATACATTATAATGGTTGGAAGAAGTTTTTAGGGTATATTAAAGGATTTTAAAACCATTGGTTTTCAAATAAAGTCTCCAAGAATCCATTTTTGGCTTAGGAAGTATTTAGGCCCCATCAAGAAGCAATAAATGAACTTGAATGTTAACTTCAATTGCTTAAAACTTCCACCAAGATTTACATGGGAACTTGAGACATTAAAAGAAGTTTAAGGAGGTAACTTAGGAGATATAAGTGGAATTTTATTATAATTATAATGTGCCATGGCTATGAATGAATGCTAAGAATGAAAATCACTTCAAAACCCTTACAAAGCCTCCATAATGACTCAATTGGGAAGATGAGGAAATTTGAGAATCAAAAGTATGGAGGCTCCATGAAAACATTTTAATGATGTAGAGGACTCTCCATATATTCTTCACATGTGATTTTATTGTATGGAATAGGGAAAAATAGGGTTTATTTTGACCATTTTTAGTGATTTGCAGGGATGGTGAACTTCCAAAAGACCAAATCACTTTTGGAGGAAAGTTTAGGAATTTTTATAAGTCCTCATAGTCATTTGATAAATTTTATAATCTCCTAAGTGTGCTTACTAATTCTCCCATTTTAGCTAGTCTAGTGAGCCAACTAGAGAGGACTTGGAAAAAATGGTGAATCATAATTATGGGAGTCTTTCAAGGCTAATTTATTGTAATTTATGGTATGATCACTCCTTAAACATGTTATTAATCTTCTTTTATTGATAATATTATAGGTTTGTAGATATGGAAGGTGAAAAGTGTGAGAGGTGAAGGGAAAAGGGCTATTTTGAGACTACTAGGCATGATCATGCATGGATAGAATAATAGGAAGGGTCAAGAGATCCCTAATTCATGTCAGGGATTCTTAGTAATCCCTCCTACTTAGATTCATCATCAAACTTGATCATTTTTAGAGTTAGGATAGTTTTGTAAGGAAAATCATGAGGGGTAGTTTTCTATGCATAGAAAAGGAGTTTCTTAACTATTTATAGGTCTTGGATGATTGGAAATGACATTTTTAAATCCTAAAATGATATGGATTTCCCCATCCCTCTCTTTCATTAATTTATAGCTGATCTTGACATTAGTGACACATGTCCTTGTGCCTCTTCAACTTCTCTTCTCTCTCTCTTCCTTAAAGTTATATAAATTGAGCCATTTTGGCCATTGTAAAATAGATCACAATTATTATGGTGAAGCACTAATAAAATTAAATTAAAATTTTATTTTCAACATTGAATACAAGTATAATTCTGAGTTTTGGAAATTTTATTCAAGTGTGTGAGTGATGTATAGTGGAGCTAAGTGATAGTATCATCCTTACTCCCTTTACCTTCATGTTTGAGCAAGATTTCTGATGTTAATAGGTCATGTGAAGTGTGTTGAATTTACTAAGATCTCTTTCAAGTATGTAATTGTCTCTATGGTGTGAAATCTTCCCATAGGTCAATTATTTTTTTGATTTTCCCAAGTGTGTTACCTTGACATTAAAACACTATGTTAAGATCCTTCAATGCATGGAATTGGTCTTGGAAAGCATTGTTTCTTATTAGAGATATGATAGTCTATGGGATATATATGGTAGATCAAATCTCTAGTATAGTTTTCATTTCATGCAAACTCTTAACTCTTTTCATGAATAAGCATTAGATTAGGTGATAAGCACTTAGAGAAGAATTCAGGGAGCTAGCCCTTTAAATCATAGATATTCATATATCTTAAAAGTTCCTACAAAATTGAGAGATGATTCAATGCTAAAAAAAGTTTAAGGAGCTTCATAGAGTGTCTTAGGGTACACAATTTGATGACAATAGTTCTGGCATGCTTAATGGGATAACTGGTCCTAATTGTTTTATGTCAAGGTGAATATTAGTCTTGACAAGACCAAAGTTGAATAAGTGTTTCTAATCTATCATTTGGTGAATCCAAAGGGTGAGAATCTCTCATTTTATATCAAGTTTTACATATTATACATCATGGTCCTCACTAGATCATCTTCTAGTAGACTTTTCAATTAGGTCCCTTTACTTGAAACTCCTCTTGAAGAGCAACACCCTGAACCATTCCTAACTTTTAGAGATCCTAAAATAGAAGGTTTTGAAGAGGAATAAGAGGATTTTGAATAAATAGTAGGTCAAGAGTAAAGAGAATAAATGACTAGGAAACATACTTTTCTATCCTTCAACACCCAAAATCCAATTAACCTTCTTGCATATGATCCTATTCCTCCCAATGCTACCAAAAATCTCCGTAGCTTCAATGGAGAGGGTCCTATTACCCCATTTAAGCACATTAGGGACATTTAAAAAATTTTCAACTTACATAATGTCACTCAAGCCAATATATCTATTATATTACTTGTCATGTGTCTAAAAAGTAAGGCACTTGATTGGTATAGAACTTTGGAAGGTGGTTGCATTACTATTTAGGATGACTTTGGGGAATTGTTGGTGAGTAGGTTTGAGAACAAGATTTATACTCTTCATTAATCCACAAGTTGAATGTGATAAGGAAATGTCCTAATGAATCCATGGGAGATTTCAATGAGAGATTTCAAAGAATATGGCATAGTTAGCCACCTATCATGAGACCTCCTCCAAGGTTTGTATTCCCCACCTATCTCAAGGCTATTGGCACTAATGTGGTTTTAATGTTGTAATCAATGGGAGGATTTACTTTACCTAAGGCATATGAGATAGCCATTGAAGTTGAGAATAGTTTTATACAATCTAGGAAATTACTTCTAAGAGTCTCCATGCCTTCATTGTCTCATAATTTAGTTGAAGCCCCAAGTATAGCAAAAGTTCCCAATACCAATGTCAAGCCTAAAATCACTCCCAAGAAGGTGGATAATGCCATAAATAAGGATGATATGATTTGTTGTTTACAAGCCTAGCTCAAACAAGATTAATTGCATAAAGTGTTCCACCCAACCCTCAATACTATCCTCAATAAGTTTATATGCCTCCACCCCAATATAACTACTAAGGAAGAGGACAACATTAACAAGCATTAAATAGGCAACCCAATGCCTATAATCCTAATTCTATTCCATCCATAAGGGTTGTTTTCTAGTCCATACTAATTTGGTTCAAGGAGAAGAACATATGAATCATTAGGGATAATCTCAAGATAAATTTGGGTATGATGGTGGATAAAATTGTCATGCTTTGGTGGCACAAGAAGGAGCCACTCCTTACCTTACATCAGAAGAAGAACATCTCATACAAGTGAACACTCATGGAGAAGGTAACAACCAAAATACTATTCTCATGAAATTTCAAAAGGAGGATGACTATGTGTTGAATCAAAATACATCAGTTTCAGCCAACACAAGAGCCAAAAAGAGAGTTATGGGAGATGTTCTTGAAGCACATGTGACTCCAAATGATGCATTTCCAAGGCCACAAGGTGGGAATTTTAATCTAGAACCTCCTACTAGTCACATTCTTCATAAAAGATAGAATACAAGTAAGGTTGTCAAGTCTAAAATACATCAAGTTCAATCTTCCTCACTACCTCAAAGGATGCAAGAAAAGGTAAATACTTCCCCTATAAACATTATTAACTCTTTGAAGAATACCAAGACTAGCATATCTCTTTGGGAAGTCTTGAAAATGCCTAGTCAAAAGGAACTCCTATAAGAACAACTTGTTAATATCAATGTAGCCCCTTAAGCTCCAAGATACCATGGTGTGGCCATTACCAACACACTAAGTCATTTCCTAGAGCACTCCACTAAATCTAAAAAGCCTCCACATTTCTACCACACACTCATTATAGGAGACAAATTGGTTCATAATTGCATTATGGATAGTGGGGCTAGTACCATGGTTATGCCTAAGGTGGTTGAAGATAAGTTGGGGTTAAAGTATGAACCACATGGCAAGGGTGTACTGCAACTTGATGGAACTCTGACCAAGATAGTGGGATTAGTTAAAGAGTTGAATTTTTTTATACATGATTGTCTAAGATTGCCCATTATGTAAGATATTATGGTGGTAGTTCTCCCATATCACTTTGTTATTTTCTTGTCAAGGGACTTCATGGATAAAATAGGAGGATGTCTTTCTGCTGATTAGACTTTTCTAACTTTCAAAAAAAGATATGGAACCAAGGTGACCAAAATAACATGACCCTTGGCAATATGTGGAGTCAAGTTCAAATCAGAATTGTGTAATTAGTGAAGAAGAAGAAGAAGGTGTTATTGATGGTGAAACATCCTCTCCTCTTGAAGGTATTTTTGACCTTTTCCTTGATGAGTATGGTTCTGAAACATATCAACATGATCCTTGCATCTATGAAAGAGATTGATTTGGTGGCTTATTATGTGCATGAAAAAGATACTCCTATACCCCCACTTATAAATGAAGATCATAAAGTAGAAGAGGTATGTCCTACTCTGCCTATTCCTCCTCAAGATGAGAAAGTACTTGTCCAAGATAGTAATGAGTCCCATGTGGCCAGTAATTGGTCTTCTCCATCTTGTTCTCCACCTAGTCCAACTAGTTTTTCCCCAAGTCTTGCCATTTCTAGTTTCAAATAATCTCTTATTGGCTACCAATAATACATGATAGATTTTGATACTAGATATAGTGGTGATCAATTCATTCATAGTGTTTTTATTAGGAGCATAAGGAATGGGTTGGAACGAATACAAAAGGAGTGGGTACCTATAGAGGAGGCTAATTGGTTAGATTATACCTATGAGGTGCTTGAGGTTTGTAGCCTATTTTGAAATCTAAAAGAGAAATTGAGAGCCCATGAAACCAATCCATCTTGGTGGTCTCAAGATGCCCCAAATTCTTTGCCCATTTCCCAAAATTTCTCTTCTTGGGAGTCTATCATAAAGAACAACCAAAAGAGGGAAGTCACCATGGTGGAATAAGTCAACTTATGTGGAGAATACTGTAAAGAAGGAATATATGTTTCAAATCGGATGAATGATGAGAAAGATCTAAAACCTTGTGAAAGTGATGATCCTTGTGTTGAAAAGGATGCCTTAGAAGGACTTCTCTTGAATCCTAAAGAATAATTTTTTTTCTCATTATTCCTTTCCATGATGTAGATCAATCAAAAGGTGATGGCTTATAGTAGACATTTGAAGACATATGCAATGAATTTGAAAGCCAAAAGGGGCCTGCAAGTCCTATAGAACTGACCACAAGCCATGAAAATCTAGAAGTTGGAAATTAGGTATGTGTTGAGGAGTATTATCACCAAGAGAGTTTGGATCATGATGGAACAATATATGATGATTTTGGGCCTCATGAAGGTGATTTGAATATTGATCCTAAAAACACTCATGAAGTTGCCTCTATGATAATCAAAGAGGAATTTAAGCAAGAGATAATTCTAAATTTCCATGATATAATACTTCTTGGAGAGTTTGAATAAGGTGTGACAATTGAGGAAGAAGATGAGGTCTATAAAGGAGACATGAACTTGCAACAAACTACCATATATATAGACATGAAAATTTTCTATGAGGATACAATAGGGAAATAAAGTGAAACATGTTTTCAAAACCAAGAGGAATTTAGCTACTTATGAGAACTATTTGAGATGACTTCATCAAGTGACATGATAAGTCAAGGAATAAAGAGAAAACATGAGTCATCTAGCATCACACCCAAAAGGAAGCATACATGGAATCTTCATTCACCTAATAAGGAGGGAGATTCAAGATACTCCCCTTTTGATCCAAGAAGGGAGTATGATCAATATTAAGGTACATACTAGTTTTTTTAGTTATGCTTTGTGTTGCCTAAGTGTTTAGTAGCATAAGTGTGTCTTTATTTTGTGTTTTGATTTTGTCTTAAATGTGTTATTATTTATTTGTGTTTTTAATGTAATTTTTATTTTATTGTGGTCAATTCAATTTATTTTCATGTTAATCTAAGTGCTCATATGCGTGACTCCATGACTAATGAAAGGATTAGGCAACTAGTCTTAGGCATAGTAGGCATCCCACCCTTAAGAATCGATAAGAATGTTGAAAATTTTTGATCCCAAGTCAAATTTGGGTTAAATAATACTATTTTGAACTTTTAGGAAGGTTCCCATGTGTATTATAGGGTGTCATGTTGGTCTATTATCTTACTCATCTTCTCGCTAATCCTTGTTAAAGTTCATCATCTTTATGCTAGGCTAATCAACTAAAGTCAAAGGTTGGAAACCCTATTAAAAGGTATTAAAAGGGTTAAATTATGTTTAAAATATCATAAGGTGGTCCTTGACATATTTTAATATGTTTAAAAGTCATAAATTGGTCATAGGTTGTGTTTCAATTGGAAAAAGGGGCCTTTTAGTCATATTTTAGCCCATTTAATGACTTGTACAGATTTTCATGCAAGAAAATTTGAAACCTAGGTGATTTTTAATTTTTATAATGTAAATATCATGTTATTAATAGTTATTTTATATAAAATAATCATTTATGTTTAATGGATGGTAGTTTTCCCTAAAAAATAGGTGCTTTTGGACACATATATGGACTTCCAAAGTCCATCATCAACTAAAAACGTGGGAAGAGTAACTATTAAACTCCCATAATATATTTAAATGGATATTTTTCAATAATAATTCAAAAAATATCACCTACAACTTGTTTTCATCCATTTTCACTTAGCAAGCAAAGAAAGAGCAAATTCATGTACTTAGCATGGGCCGTATAGGTGGAATTGGGAAGAGTGATTCTAGGGGTGGATAATAATATAAGTTAAATTAATTTTAATAAAAATAAATTTATATTTTTTGCATGCTCATTTATGAATAATTAGTTTGATCTTAGGTAGCTTTTTATGCATGTTCAACCATGAGGGGGTCATTATTTGAGCTTGTCTCAGAGTTTCTTGTTTTAGATTGATGTATTTATGTGTTTTAGGTGTCTCCACATTATTTTAAATATGTTTCCATGATTCTTATTGTTTTTGAGAGTTCAATTATTTTAGGAATCCTCTTTTAGGCTTGTAAAATGTCTACTTTGCATTCACAGTCATCTCAATTGCTTTGAAAATGTTTCCTTCAAATTGGATGTGATGTTTTGATGTTTTTTTGGATATTATTCTAGTGTATTTTTGGCATTAAATTTTTGAAAATTTATCTTGAGGTGTTTTTAAAGCATTCTTTGCATGTTTCTTGCCATTTTATGATTTCCCTATATGTCATAATTAAAAAACTCCACCTACAGGAGCATGCTGACATCAAAAATGTATGTTTGAGGGTTTTACATGGTACTTAACCTCTTGGGATAGCTAATTTACATTTAAATGTTTGATGGAGGCATGTAGGTGCTATAAAATTACATATTTGGAGAATGGGCCCAATTCTACCTATATAGAAGGAATGATCATCTATAGTTGATGCCATAAACATGCCTTCTATAGGTGTTCTAATAGATTGGTCAATAAAATTTGTGAGTCCTTATTATGGCAAGGCCTAGATAGACCTATTTATCATCCTAGTTTGATAATAAATGTGTTAAAGCATCAAATAAGAAGTTGGATTGTGATCAGACCATATTGGGTTCTTTATCCCTAAAAAGGGCAAATAGAGGCCTTAAAAGTTTTTGAGGACCTCACAAAATTAACTTGAAAGGTGATCGAAGATTAAAATTTGGATAACTTGGTAGCCCTATCCACCTACAACAACTATGCCAATTTTGAGAAGCAAAGGATGAATGGAGATTGGATTTAATAAAGCCTAAAAATGGATAAAAATCACTAAAATAGGGTAGTGTTATCTACAAGACCGTGATCAAAATGTTAACCTTGCCCTTCATTATGGTGTTATAGGATATACTATCAAGTTTAATGATGATAATGGTTTAAAGGATGCCTATAAGCTAAAATTACATGAGAGAAGTAGAAATCTAATGTCTTAAACCCCAATGCATACTCCTCTATCTGTACACAAGACTGTGAGGAATCACCTACATGCAGAAAGGTTAAAGTTTGTGAAATATATGTGTTCATGAACAAGTTGATAATATTTCATTTTTTATAAGAAAAAAATAATTTCATGCCATTATAATCACCATGATCAAGTCCATCTTGACTTAAAAGACACTTACAAGCTTAAAATGAATGAAAAATAACCACCTACAGTTGGGACAATAGTGAAGTGAAATGATGGACCTAGAGGAATCTTAAGGAAGTTATAGGATAAAGGAAATATCAATGTCAAACCTAATGACTTGGGGATCTAATTAAGTTACCATAACATCAATCAATGTCAATTTCATGCTAATGACCAACCCTAAAACACTTGCAGGTAAAGACCTAGGATTGTCTTAGTCCAAGAGGATAATGAGCAATTGGAAGGCCTAAAAGTGTCAAGATGCTAGATAAGAAGAATGTATAACATTATCATATTAAGGTGAGTCAAAATGGAATATATAATGTTTCTAAACCTTTGAAAAAATATCCAAAGAAAGAGTATCCTATTCATTGTCATAGTTAGACAGGATCATAAGCAAATGAGGGACATGATGAGAGTTTGGTGCCCAAGGAAGGAAGAAGGAGTTTTAAATAGTTTTATATTTATTATTTATGAAAAAATTAATGAAATAAATATCCAAATAATCCTAAACCCATCTAAATCCCTTTTCTCATAGTAAAATAGACTTAGGTCGTATAGATAGGGTAGTGAAAGCCTTGTTTCAAGAGGTGAATTTGGGGATTCCACTTAGGAGAGAGGTTTTGAGTGGATCCCTAGGTTTAAAAAAAATTAAATGAGGGTAATTAAAATTAATGAAAAACTTTTATGTATAAAATAGGTTTGAAAAGAGCATCCATGAGGAAGTTTGGGCAAAACATACAAAACACAAGGTTTTTTACCCCTTTTTTGAGGAAATTGGGATGGTTAGACCCCATAACCATGGAAAAAAACAAAAAAAATTGGTAAAATTGGTAATTATGACATTTTTAATATATTTAAATACTCAATTTTCCCAAAAAAATAGGTCTAACACTCTCTTTTTTATCTCAGAGCAGGGGTAGTCCCTTCATGCACAAAAATCACTATTTTGGTGAAAAGTGAAGGATGGTGAACCAGAGATCAATTGGATTAGTACATAAGGTTTTAATAGTTGGGTGAAACATGGATTTAACTAATAAAATTTTATATAAGTCTTAAAATCAAATAGGTCATCCTACACAACAAGGGTTATAGTCAAGCGTGAATGAAAGCCATAGAGCTAGAAGCTAATTTGGAGGTCATATGCATTTTAAACTTAATATATGATTTATGTGTGATAAATTAATTATTAAAAAGTTATTTTAGGTTTTTTAAAACCATAAAATTTTAAATATAACCATTGGAGGGTCAAGAGGAGCTCAAAGCTGTAGGCAGACCTATTGACAAGGTCTAAGCCTAAAACCAAACAGGGATCAATTTGCATTTCAAGATTTTGGAAATACATTATAATGGTTGGAGGAATTTTTTAGGGTATATTCAAGGATTTTAAAACCCTTGGTTTTTAAAAAGTATCCAAGAAGCCATTTTTGTCTTTGGAAGCATTTAGACCCTATCAAGAAACAAAAAATGAGCTCGAATGTTAACTTTAAGTGCTTAGAACTTATACCAAGCTTTGCATTGGACCTTAAGCCATTAAATTAATTTTAAGGAGGTAATTGAGGACCCAAAATTTTAATTTTATCAGAATTATAATGTTACATGGCTATGAATGAATGCTAAGAATGAAAATCACTTCAAAACACATGTAAACCCTCCATAGTGACCTGATTGGGAAGATGGGGCAATTTGAGCATCTAAAAGGTATGGAGGTGATAGAAAAACACTTTTAATATATATATATATATATATATATATATATATAATTCACATGTGATTTTGTTATATGGACCTATATAAAATATGGCAAAATAGGGTTTATTTTGACCATTTTTGGTGATTTATAGGCATGGTAAACTTTCAAGAGACCAAATTAAAATTTGAGAAAAGTTTATGAATTTTTATAAGTCCTCATGGTCATTAGATCAAGTGTAATATCTCCTAAGTGTTCCTACTAATTCTCTCATTTCACCCAATCTAGTGAACCAACTAGAAAGGACGTGGAGAAAATGGTGAATATTCATTTGGGAGTCTTTTAAGGCCAATTTATTATAGTTAATGGTATTATAACTCCTTAAACATGTCATTAATCTTCTTGTATATATCTTATTATGGGTTTTTATATCTTGAAGGTGACAAGTGTGAGAGATGAAGGGAAAAGGGTTATTTTGAGACTGCCAAGTATGACCATGCACGACCAAAATGATAGGAAGGGATAGGATCCTCCCAAATGAATGTGAGGGATTATTAGTAACCCTTTATACTCATATTAATCATCAAAATTGATCAATTTTATATTTAGGATAGTTTTGTAAGGCCAATAATAAGGTGTAGTTTTCTATGCATAAAAAAGGAGTTTCTTGACTATTTGTAAGTCTTGGATGATTGTAAATGACATTTTAAACACCTCACATGATATTTATCTCCTAATACCTCTATCTCATACATTTTTAATTGATATTTACATTGGTGACACATGTCCTTGTGCCTCTTCAAATTCTCTTCTCTCTCTCTCTCTCTCTCTCTCTCTCTCTCTTCCTCAAAGTTATATAAATTGAGCCATTTTGGCCATTATAAAAGAGACCATAGTTAGTATGGTGAATCCCTAATAAAGTGAAATAAAAATTAAATTTTTAACATTGAATACAAGTTTAATTATAAGTTATGGAAATTTTGTTTAAGTGTGTGAGTGAGGTATAGTGGAGCTAAGTGATAGTATCATCCTTACTCCCTTTATCCTTCATGTTTGAGAAAGAGTTTTGATGTTAAAAAGTCATGTGAAGTGTGTTGAATGTAATAATCTCTCTTTAAACTATGAAATTATCTCTATGGTGTGCAATCTACCCCTAGGTTAAGTATCTTGTTGATTATCCAAAGTATGCTACCTTCAAATTAAAACACTATGTTATGATCCTTCAATGCATGGAATTGGTCTTGGAAATCATTGTTGCTAAGTATAAGTATGATAGTCTATGGGATATATCCTAGTGGATCACCTCTCTATTATAGTTTTCATTTCATGTAAACTCTTAAATATTTTCATGAATAAGTATTAGATTAGGTGATAAGCACTTAGACAAGAATTTAGGGAGCTAGCCCTTTCAATCCTAGAGATTCATCTCTCTTGCAAGTTCCCACAAACTTAAGAGATGATTCAATGTTGCATCAAATTAAGGGATCTTCATAGAGTGTCCTAGGCTATACAATTTGATGACAACAGGTCCTAGTCCTATTTTTGTGATGATACTAGTGCCATAAGTGTTTTAAATAATCTAATAATGCATTTAAGGACCAAACACATTCCTATTAAGTATCATTTCTTAAGAGAACAAGTAAGTGAATAAAGTATTAATCTTGGATTTATGTCTATCAAGGATTAGATTGTAGATATTTTGACTAAGCCTCTTCTAAAGGATACTTTTGAACATCTGAGATAGGAATTGGGTGTGATTCATGTTCTTAAAAGTCACTAATTAGGTAAAAGTGATGAAGTGAAGCTAATAAGGAGGTGATTTATCTCCAAGAGTAGGAAATAAGTGCAAAATTTATAAGGTCAAAGGGGGAGTCACATCAGTTTGTTAAGAATAAGGTGTTTTAGGTATTCAATGAGATAGGGGAGCTTATTGATATGATATTTCATTCTTGTTTATTAAGTTTAATTGTAGCTAGTGCTTTGTCATTAATTTCAAAGGGGGATATGTATCCCAGTTTGAGAAGCTTCTTTAAATAATTACCATCAATGAGTGGTTTCCATCAATGACAAAGGGGGAGATTATTGATAATGTGTTCTAAGGTATGCATTAATTTTTTATTGGTGTCATAAAAGTGTCATTAATGTCACTCTAAGTTATCTTTGATGTTCTTGAAGTTGAGTTTATGATCCATGTACTTGAGAAACCTAGTGAGAAGGCATAGGGTTGGTAGCATGATGAGATGAGTAGTATGAGACTGGTGTGAATAAGGTTGATAGTATGTGAGCATGGTATGAGGATTTATGATATGTGTATGAGGTTTTAAAAACATTATAAGAGGTTTCAAGTGTAATCAAGGTCTAAGTATGACTGGCAATTTAAGGCCTATTGTGAAAATAAACCTAGTGTGACCTAATGAGGGTTAAAGTTTAGTTACCAAGGTGTTAGAACACATAAGATAATTATCATAGGTTAAATAGGTTGTGTCATTATTTTTGACCAATTATGAGTTTAAATCTTAAAGGAGAAAGCATAAAATTTAGTGTTGAGTTTTTCTATGTGCACAAAATTAGGTGTTATAGACTTGAGAAGGTTTTTATTATGATTTTTGGCATGTAAAACCTTTTCATCATATCTTGAGTAGTTAATATAAGTTGGGAAAGGGTCCTAGATTTAATTTTATAGCATTATTTTTGAATTTGAGGGGCAATCCTTTATGAATAATTGTTAAGAATGGAAAGTAGTCAAAACCTCATAATGACTTGATAGGAAATATCTTATTAGAAATGGATCATAATAGATTGGATGAACTTGTTTTATGATTGGATCATGTAGAGGACTCTCCTAGGTTTCTCTAGGTGGCATTGGTATGTCAGAAGAATGAGTGAAAACTATAGTAAACCCTTTATTTTTTGTATTTTTAATGTTATATGCAGGGTTAACTAGGTAAAAGAATTAAAATGGTTAGAATGTGATGTGTGAGAATTTTATTTTTTACCCATGTAATTTTATTACTAGGTTTTAGACCTAAAATATGCTAAACCAGTCATGGAAGTTGACCTATTTCTAAACGGGCCTAATGAAGAAGACAGTGAGAAAACTAGGTAGCAATGAAAATGAGATTAGGGATTGGTTATAGTGGATTAGGGATGGACATAAATGAATGGGGTAATTATTAAATACCTATACCACCTTTACCCCTTGAATATAATTTTTCATGATTCACATAAACAAGTAAAAAGTTGTTCTCAAAGTGACATGTTTAACACAGTGAGGTTTGTGTAGGGTGAAGACATGAGATTGGTCTATACCAATATTGATATTTAACCATGTAATATATCTATTTAAATATGTTAAAAATATTATTAATTATCATATAAACCCATTTTAATTTCATAAGAGTGTTTCCATAGGTTTTCTAAGACTTAGTTTTGATGACTATGTTTTTGGAGCTACAAGCAATTTTCTATGTATGATTGAGAATGATGTTCCTAAGTATTTTTACATAGATTTGAAGAATAAAATGCAAATTAAATTTTTTATATAGTTATAATATTTTATTTTAAATTTATTTATATTAATTATAAAATCTTATGAAGGTATTAAAAGTCAAAGGTTATTGACTGGGTTTTTGTAGCATCTGTGTAGTTCTAAGTAAGCATATGAAAATGGTTGGTTTGAAGTCTTCTACCTTGTTTGATAAAATAAAATGAACATGATGATGACCCTAAGGTAATTAAGTTTATATCAATGTGAATTTTTTATTGGGTTATGTATAAACATTTATTTTATGCTTCATATTTACAAGATAGACTTTTTGGCAGTAAGAAGGCCTAATTATGATTAGAGCTAATTTCTGGTTCAAGGAGTGAAATGAGTTAAATGGTGTTGGGGACATAAGGTGAGATTATCAAGGGTATAATTAAAGTGTGTATAAAATTTTTCATATTTTTTTTTGAGTATTTAGGCGTTCCAAGGAGTCTAAATTAAAATGTGTGCTTAGAGAAGGCCTAATTGCATTAGTTCTGTATTAGGCCTAATGGTGGTTTTGGCCCTTGAGGGTAATGACCAACCTATGTACTGGTATTTTCAATTTTGAAATGTTTTTTTTTTATATATTAAAAGGGTGATATAATTATGTAAATTTTTTCATTTAAAAAATATGGGTAAGATCAAGAGTCAAGTATAAAGAGAAGGTCTAATAAGCCTAATCGACTAGTTAGAACATTGAGGATATGAGTGAATGATATAGAGTTTTTGGAAACTAGATAGAGGGATTTAAGACCATTATAGATGTTTTATTAATATTTAATTAAGATATAACTATGTTTTTATAAATGATGAGCAAGCTCATATGACCTAATTATGCCAAGGAAAGGGCTAGTTGAGTGAGAAGGCCTAATAGGTTATTTGAGAGAGATAGAAGAGTGAGAAGAGAAAAATAAGGTGGCCATCTTCATCTAAGTGAGAAAAAAATGTCCAAGGGTGATTATGGATTCAAGGTAGCTGAGTTGGTGCTAATTTACTTAGGGGATCGGTGCCTCCTTATAATTTGGTGCTTGTTAAAGGACTAGTTGAGTTGGTACTTGACTATATAAGAGGTTGGTGCTCCTTGTGGGGTTGGTTCCTCACTAAATTTGATTAATTAATTATAGGAATATATTCCAAGACATGTGTTAGTGGGTTTTATCCTTCATAAGGTTTTATCATATAGATCTTATGTTCATGTGTTGTGTTTTTACTTCAAGCTCATATGAATGATTAATTATGCATTGCTATATCTCTATAATTATTTGAATGTTTAATGAATGATATATGGAATTTAAATAAGTTTTTTCACACTATTCACACCCTAGTGGTTATTATTTCAACACCCCCATTATCTATGTAAATATTATTAATGAAACTAGTAAAATATTTCTTGACCAAAGCCTTAAAGACTTTAAAATGAGAAAAAACAACACTTTTGTACTATAAAAAATAAACCCAAGTACGCCTAAATAAATTATCAATAAAGGTAAGTGAATACTTAGCTCATTTGAAAGAATGAGTAGGAAAGACCATAAAATCATTTTTCATAAGCTCAAGTGGTGAAAAATCTCTCATGGACATACCCTTAGGAAATGGATCTTGGTGTTGTTTCCA